>JAZGTJ010000122.1:0-140316 GCA_036877575.1 Botia almorhae | reverse complement strand
CATACATACAGATAGATAGATAGATAGATAGATAGATAGATAGATGGATAGGTAGATGGATAGATAGATACAGATATCTACTCACTGTTAAAAGGATTTCTGTTTGTACATGTACCCTCATGACTGAACAGAATATGCTAGCAGTCTCATAAGACTTTTTAATACAAGCTTTTAATGTGGATTTTACAGTATAACACAGAACACCTTTTTTCTATGCGAGTTGCAAGTTCTACTATTCAGTACCTCTATGTAAATATATCATATTCAGGCGTATGTGCACATATCTGTTTCCAGCAGCCGACATTTCCCAACAGTTTTCTTTTATGTGTGTAAAGTTCATCTTACAAAGGAGAACCCGAAAATGTTATGCACGCCACGACCTTTATGGAACAGTGGCCGTACTATGAACCAAACCACCACAGATAAGCAGACTTGCATGAAAAATGTTCCAGAAAATACCTGTACAGATGCGCAGACGAGCAGTTTTAATGAGAACATCAGGAACTGTGAGAGTGTTTGTAATGCTCACCTGGCAGCTGCTATGAGGTCAGTTTGCCGAATATTATAGAGCAAGATGACTATTTAAATTGCATATTTAAGTTTTAATAAAATTTAAATCACACACATAAGATTTACATGTGTGTTTATGTGTGTTTGTGTGTACGTATGTGTATATGTTATATCTGTTTTATATCTAATTATTAGGTTGAAATATGTCTACCTGCGTCTAAACTTAATGTGAACTTGTGATAAACACACGCAGGTGCTGTTGCATGCAGCTAGCTTTGGCCATGCGTCAGGCGCAGTTGTGCAGCACCGCATGCCAGTTGACACTTTTCCTGGAGTCCATGGCGCTGCCTCCGTGTTCATCGTGTATGTGCAGGTGCCATGTGGCAAGACCTCAAAATGCCCAGCAGAGGTGCCCATGATGCCTGGAGACTTTGGCCAGACTCTGACTCCTCGATAATCTACTGTAGAGGTGACACTGGGCTGGCACCTGCTTCTCTAAGTATGTGCCAGGTCTGTACTGTGAGGGCTACAGGGTTATACTCGCGGTGTGAATGAGGATAGTAAACTCATTCCATTACCTGGAGCTGTAGGGGAAGCACACAACACGCAGAATAATATTCAAAGGCAAAGGTATTATGGTGCAAAAACAGGTTATTTGCGGCAGTGACATAGAACCATTATTGGTTCCCCAGAGAACCTTTCAGTCAAAGGTTCTTAAAAGAGCCATTCCTTATCACCTTTTCATATTCTCTAGAACCCTTTTGCACAACAAAGAGCCTTCTCTTTGAAAGTTTCTGTGGATGTTAAGGTTCTTTGTGGAACCAGACAGCCCAACAAGGAAGCTTTTAGGAACCTTTGTTGTTAAGAATGCACCCGACAAACTTTTTCTATACTTTTGCCTTCGAGATGTGTGGTGTTTGATTGTCATTATTCATTGCACCTAAATTTTACATAACAGGCATCATACACAAGCACAATTTTTAAAAAATCATTCTTATTTCACTAGATCATATAGCACCGACACATTTGTTTGTTTATAGAGCAAATTAAGTAAATGTTTACATAACATACTTGTTGCAGTGGTGGCACGTTTGTGAAATGTTTGTTTACAAAAGAATTTCTGTTTGAAATGTATATACTTTTATATTTGTATGAAACATATATACATTTAAACATAAATCATCGTGTTAAACAGAATAGTCCGTTTATTTACAGAAGAATTTAAAACTGTTCTAAAACCGTCCTGCATAAATTATCTCATTATTTTCATTTAAAGAACATCTTAACGTAAATGTTCAGCACCAAAACTTTTTCATTCAAGTATCACAAACATTTTACGTAGAAACTCATTCTGCATGTCTGCAACGAATGAGGTTGAATAATGTGAGAGCATTACGTTTCTGATTACTGCTAATTACAGTAAACTGTTTATCAGTCCAGTTTTAGCAAATGAGTCCATTTCTGCGCAATCAGTCTTTTCAGGCTTGTGCAAGCGCTCTAATGCCTCACAGTCACACGTGGCACAATTTAATATTTGCCATGCATGCAAACTTGAACAGAGACTTTGGAATATATATTAAAAACATCCAAATCATATTTTAAAAAGTTAAGCTAGTCTTGCAGTTTAGACGTCTCGCCTGACTCCTGGAATTCATAATGGAACCTCAGATGACTGCACATTTTATAACTATGTGTGTTCTCTGGGATTCAAACCCACGACTTTGATGTTGCTAGCGCTATGTCGTGCTACAGGGAAGCTTTAGAAACAGCATCTGTGGCAAAATCAAGCTCACACTGCAGTTTGTCAAATCAGAGAATAAATGTGTTGATACTATAGCATGATACTAGTGTGATATACTCACTGGGTAACTGGTTTGTCTAAAGTTATATATATCTTCATATAACATAGTAGTAGGTTTTAATACCCAAGCAAGCTATGAAGACCATAAAACAGCTGGTTCTAGTCTGTTTGATTAAACTATGCAGGACTGATATTGACTAGCTCTGTTTTACAGACGACACCAGTAAAACATTTAGGGTCTAAATTATTTTTGATGGTAAGCATTATTATGCCACAGATGCCAATAGTTTATCTTGCTTATAACCCAGAATACTCATTTAAGACCTTTTTACCTGTGACGATGTGTTGATTATTATTTGTAAACACACATGTAATAAATTTGTCATTTCTGAGACTTGTAATTAAAACTCTACAGGGTCTCTTGAAAGCTTCGCTTTATTGCCTTCTAAGTATTTGTATGGTGAGGCAGCATTGAGCCGCGAGTGGTTGTTTGTGTTTAGCCTTCACCATTTTAAATCTCTCCACCTCGATCAATTATTTTCATCAGAAATCTTCCACCCACCCCTGTCCGCCTACACAGAAACACCCCAGAGCTGCGGAGCAACACCAGGCATGTGTTTCCGACCATTCGCTGACGACAGAAATGAGAAGACAGATAAAGACTGCGAGGATTTGATTTGAACTTAGGTCAATTCGCTCAATCACTTGCGTTTGTTCAGCATTATTTATGCAATAGTTGTAATGCTAGATATACTAAAGGTAAAGACTGCTTAGAGAATTCATTAGGAATGAACTGCGAACACTGATCACACTGTGCAGTTGCAAATGGTGTCTGTTGTGTAGCGGCTGCGTCTCAGTTTCCTGATCTTGTAGTCTGAGCCCCCTAGGGGTGTGTGGTGGATTTGCAGATTGATTGCTAGATACAAATTTGTGATACAAACTAACATTATTACTTTTAGTCACTTTTTACTTTGAATTACTTTGACTTCATGCTGAGTTAATGACCGCCCACCCAGAATCAACTTTTAGGATGCGCTTTATATAGCAATTTAGTTACTATTGTAGCATATTCACATTCAGATCAGCTCTGTTTTGATTCGCCACGCCCACTTTTCACCATCCAATCATTTCCCAATACAAAACACTAAGTCCCTCCCTATTGTGAACGGCAATTCGCTTTGACTTTAATATCTCATGCGCATGACTTCTAACTTTAATTCGGTCTGAATGTTGCCAGACGAAACATCATCTGGTGAAACTAGACGTGACATATTAAACCGCCTCCAGGACGAGAAAAACAAACAGCCTCACAAGATTAGCACAGATAGTACACAATGCGACAAACAATGCGGGCCGGATTGATTGACACACAAGAGAAGCGTTCGGAACGCCCATGGAGTTGTTTCTTAACTAAAAGTACTGACAAAAAGACAAGGGCACATTGGAGATATAATGGAAGCTTTACAGAACATTTTGTCCTTTTTTGCACTAAATTACACAGTTTTCACTCATGCATTGCAATTATGACAGTTTTTCTCTATTGTGGAATGCTTATGACAAAGGATGCAGTGTAGGATGTGTTTGTAAACCCTTTCCATCAGTTTTAGTCAGTCTTTGTCCATTTAGTAGTGATTGAAGTGATTGAAGTGTTCAAAAACACTTTAAAATAACAGTTTTATGAACAGTTTTATGGTGTCAAATGTGCCGAAAGACAGCATGAGTCATCATAACTTATATCACCCAGTCATGTGTGACTTACATAGATTGTCTTTTTTAACAAACAGTGTAAACTGAATCAAAACATTGCTCGAATCCAGTTTAGAAACACACAGTTAGTCCTTAAAGGTGAAGGCTGTGATTCCCAATTGCTCACCAAACAAATGCATTTTATTAGTCAAATAGTGCTGAATGGCAATGTAACTTTGCTGTGTGCATCACATAAGAAGCAAATTTGTGTCGGATCTTGAGTTCTGTTTATTTATCTTACCGTTTTGGCAAATTGCATTTTGTTCAAAACTGCTTTATACTCTGAATTCTCTAAATTAAATGAAATTATACTTTATTCTCTAAATTAAATATTGTCCGGAAAATCATATTTTTTGTGATTTTGTTTAAGTAACCGTAACTTGTTTTAAGCATGTTTAAATATTTAAATACAATTTTTTAATGAAAACTAAAAAGCAGCAGTACTGATATAGTTGAGCGTCTTCTAGTTTCACTCCAGGAGAATAATTTTAAAGGTATTTTACTTAATGCCACTCAGTCAACAACACGACTATGCAATTCGTACAGTGTGTTTTCATCCACAATGAAATCTGGGTCATCTTTCCCAAAGAACGAGTTTCTATTCTAGAATCCAGGCCACAGTTAGACAGGTCTCAAGGGAGGAATTCCCGCCGATTAGAACAGGTCATTACTTTTTATGACAGAGGGAAAACGCGGCCCGCCGTCGCACAGTAAGTGAGGTCAACGGCGAGGACACGGGGGAGACAGCCCGCTGCACAGACCCTCAGGTAGACAGCCCCATGCACAGACCCTGCCGTATTATCAAGACGAATTAGGACAGAGAAAGAGAGTTTTTGCTACCCAGACTAATTTAAACCTGACATATTGGTGCCCCTGCTTTGTCACTGTCTCTTTAAAAATATCTCTAGAGGTCAGTCTGTCTTCATTTCCTGTAACTTTTCATGCCTCATGTGATTTTCACTTTCATTGGCTATTTCCTGTGTTTAGCCTTATTTTTAATTACTTTAAGTCATTACCGCACTTCATGTAATGTAAAATCTATTGTAAATCAAGAATCACAGATGTATTCAAAAGGGAACAATATAATGCCTGAGGTACTTAGGGCGCAAGAGCTGCAAACATTTTACTTTGAGCAAATAAACTAATAAACTAAAATAAGTTATTTTAATATACATTAATGTTCTATTCACACCCCATTTTACTACCATAATCAGAAGTGAAGCAGTGTATTTATGTGAACAAAATGTAAGCACTTTATGAATCAGGAATTGGTTGGATAGTGAAAAGTGGGTGTGGCCAGAATGGAGGCAGGTGGAGCCAGAAGGGGAGGGGTTAAAAAGTAAAGGACTATTGGAACGAATGGTTTACTTAAAACATTAAGATTTGGAACTCTTAAAAGTCAGTATAAATTACACACTTAACTTGTTATGTTATAAATGGCAAAAGTGCTGACCTGTTTTCTTTAACATGACCTTAACATCAGCTTTGATTATGATCTTGAGAATGACAGATCACTCTCATTCTCATCAGATGCATCTTTAACTATAACTATTAATAATTTGCTGGAATATGTTTCCCAGCTTGCTGTAGAAATTCAGTATTAATGAAAGTCAGCAGCAGTGCTTAGTGGGATAGTCCGGTTTTACCCCAGTTTAATTATTCATACGGCTGCGGGAAGGCTGAAGTATGTTCGGCTCTCAAACGTCTGTATTAAACATATTGTGCCACTGTTCAACTTTCACCAACCTACGTTTAAGTAACAGTGGAATGAATATGAAGAATAAATCTTGCTTAAAAGGACCAAAATCAGACCATTTAAGCGGTCCAAAAAGGGAACCAAGTGGAAAAGAATTTGCTTCTGTTTGCATTCACACTGGCCCTGTTTTTTAAAGTGTAGTCATTTCATTTTAGTCAGTTGTGTTACATTAGCTTTGTACGGTAACCAGTAATGGACAGAAATATTTATCATTAGCATTAACATTACACCTTTTACTCGAACCCAAAAACATCAATAAAGCAGAATTCCCACATTCTTACTTGGAAAAGTATGAATGCTGAAGTCAGACAGACTTGTAAAATGATGGAAGTGCAGTTCAAAACTTACTCTCTTTAAAATGCAGGTTTATTCCACCCAAACTTAGCACAACCCGAGGGGATGATGGAGGTAATGCTAAACATTAATTTCTTACTAAACAAAATGTAAATGTGTGAATCACTTTGAGTTTCTAAGTTGTTAGTCATACACCTGCAAAACAAATGTGTGTCCTTACACATCGTCCTCCAAGCACCAGACAACAGAATGCGACACAGTCACGATTCGCAGAATTTAAGTAGGAAAATCCTGCATCTAGATTTTTATGCAACGCAGCAAGAGATGATCTTGATTATTATTCTTCCGCAGCTGGGCGTCCTTGGCTGCATTCAGCAGAGAAAAAGAGAGGGCTAAAGAAGTTATTACGTTTTGATTAAACGTTACTTATAATGACTTTTGTCTGAGAATAAGTGCGCTGATGAATCATCAACAATAAGACCAGGGACATTTATTAAGAAAGTAACTTGATTCGGTTAGAATTTTTATAAGCAAACAAATAGTTGCTGTGCTTGCTGCCTACCAGGAATGATTTGAATATGCAGCTTGCCGTGTCTTATTGTACCTGCAGCAGGATTTCTATTGTTATACAGCTCAGTGTTGCGACCTTTCCTACTAAATGACCATTGGCCTGGGAACATGAGTAGAGAAACATACTCTATTTTATTTGGTCCTCAAACTGAGATATTAGAAATAAGTGACATGTTAGTGGTCCTTCCCATAAGTACACACGCATGACACACCTGGTGGAAGACAGTTACACTCTTAATAAAAGAAGGTGCTTCACAATGCCAAAGAAGAACCATATTTTGGTTGTGTGGTTCCATAAAGAAACATCAGCAGAACCTCCCTGTTTCACAAAAGATTTTTTGTAGTGAACAAGGTTCTTTAGACTTTAAAAAGCTAAGAAGGAAATTGTTCTTTTAAGAACGTTTGACTGAATGGTTCTTTGATGAACCAAAAATGGTTCTGCTATGGCATCACTATAAAGGACCTTTTAAGAACCTTTTATTGGGAGTGTAGATAAACTCAGGTGAGCTGCCTCTGTGGATATACATGTACATAAATACATGATTCAAGCTGGATTATGGATGTTAACACGACAATGACAGACTTGCAATTAAAGCATTTTTATCTCAAGCATTAGACAACAGGAAATGAAAAATGTTTACTTTCTCAATAAAAGTCCCCGGCCTTTTTGTATGTAATTTATCTTTAATTTAAAAACGCAGAAGCTTTGTATAAGCTTTAAATGAAATGTAATACTTTTCTCTACCTCTGAAAGAACTTTTTGATTATGCAGCCAAGGCCACTTTTCACGGCCTGCCCTGATTAATCACTGATTAATGTGTTTAACTAAAGAAATACAGCCAATAATACCACAAAACACCTTGCAGAATTAAAGCCATGTGTTTGTTTGAGCATCCCAACCAGCCTGACATTAAAACTTTGTCTTAGCCAAAGGCTTTGACCAATGAAAGATAGACAGAGTTAGACCTCTTCATTTAGTGATGATAGTTGCACATGAAACTTTTCTACCTATGAAATAATTAGTCTCGCTTTTGTGTTTAGAATAAGTTAGTAATTAGTTAATATGCAGAATATGGTTACAGATGAAATTTAGTTACCATCTAACATTAAGTGCTTTTAAATATATTATGGAAACATATAAATTATAATTGTATACCTGAAGAGGAAGTGCAGGGCAGTGCAGTAGAATAACAAAGGTAAGACTGGCTGTATAATGCAGAACATTATTATTATGTGGGGGTATGGACTTAGGATGGAGGCAGGGCTACTAGAATTAGGTCTATAGACAGAATTATAAGGGTGGGGCCCAGATCTCATACACCCAGCAGGGCACAGGGCCTGATGTAACGTTCCTGGTTAAAGATCATGGTAAAATTTTAATTATGCATTATCTTTAGTAAATTCATATCAAACACAATTCAAAACCTATTATACTTCTGTAATCTAATGCATTTCTGATTGAAACCAGATGATTAAATAATGGAAAATGTAGGGTGGTGCTTCATTTTATAATTTCGGAATTTAGTGGATATTGAAAAGTGGGCGTTACATACCAGAATAGAGTCAGATAGGAGAAGGGGAGGGGTTGGTGATGTCATTCGTAAAGGAAAGTTGTTTTAGAGTTTGTACATTCTGAATAAAGATTACATGCATTAATGATTTTTTAACAATATTTTTATGAGACCACTTACATTTCTACAATATAACTGCTTAAAGCAACTCACCAGAAAAAAAACTTTTACCGGCTTGTTTGGGAAACTTTTGTGCTTTAGGCAATGAAAGGACCTGTACTTCAACCATTTAGAGAGATTTTTCTAATTAAATTAATGTTTAATTAAGTTCTTTACCGCGCTGATTCATGTTAGCTGTCATTGTCTTTATGACTAATACCACCGAGCTATTACTCAGCACTTTTTATTTTATATGACATACACACTGATAATAAGAGTTTCAACAGATGGCGATGATGTGTACACACACACACACACACACACCTGTGTAGCCGCCGGCTCTACAATAACATCTCATTTCATCTCATATTAAGCAATTTTATTACTGTATCTGCTTTCTACAGTATGCGGATTGAAAGCAGCAGAATGACAGTGGTAGATTTGAGTGATCTTATGGATCAGTGCTTGAGTGTGCCTTCATTTTGTCTTCAGCCTGAACTATTGATCAAGCATGTGAGTAATATTGTGTATTTTTTCCGAATTCCCAGTTTCTTTTGATCGTACCCACAATTCCTTGTGTCCTGTCCCCACGATCTGATTTACACAATAAACTTTGATTGAATCACACATCACCTGTCCAGAACATATTCCAGGTTATTTTTCACCCCGGTATCGTCATGCCACCAAATCGCACCACTATAATGTTTAAAATCAAAATGATTTGTACTTTAGTTTGCTGGTGCGGATAATATTTGAAACTCACAACACACAATGAACTCCTAGTATTCATAAAAATGAAGGAAATTGTTTTTCCTTCTACTTTTAATTTTAAGGTGAAACATCAACAGCACATATTCATGAGGTCCTCGCATTAATTGTACTGAACCTTGACTGAAATATCTGCATAGGTTTCGTTGACATTGCTTAAAGGCTGTTTGTGTGAACACCGTTTGGCTTTTAATTACAGAATGAGTTTCTGGCACTTTAAACATTATAATTTATTCAGATGAGCCATCAAGACCCAACGAGCTCGCTGCTAACAATAGAAGGTCTTTATGTAGAAGAGAGAGATGATTAGCAAAAGACCGCCCATCTCATGAATAAAAACATATGCTATTCATGCATATGGAATCTCTACAACTCCAGCAGATGAAGGTTTGTTTCAGAGCATTCGGTGTCCTCAATTACTAATGAATCTGACCTGAGAACAGCAGTGACAATTAGACAACGACTGCATGTGGCAAGAACCTTCACCATCTGGATTCTGCAGCTGAGATGTTTGTATGCCATGTTCTCATCATCCAATCAGCTCAGTGTTGAAATACAGCACATCCGCCCCATTCATCTAAAGCAACTTGTTGGTTTATTTAAATTTAGACATTCTACAAACTATAACTAACTACATGTCAACTAACTATTATTAGAATATTAGTAAACTGTTAGTTTAGGGGCAGAATAAGTGTTAGTAGAATAAGTTAACATACATACAAACTTACTAATGTCTAAAGCGGACTATCAAAATAGAGTGTTACCGTTTTCTCCCCACCTTAAGTGTTTAAAGCTAGATAGATTTGTGTGACAACTACATTTCCCATAATACTCAGCACAAGACCGCACAAGAATGATTCATTAAAGCGATAAAGCAGCAATTAAACAGCTATTCTGCATCATTTGCTTATGATGGTGACATACTTTAAATGAAATAGACAGGAAGAAATATGAAATTACTTCTGACCAAATTACATCGAATTTCATCTGACCAAGATCACTTGAACAGGCACCACATGATAATTAACACTTCCAAACTCTGAATTAGGAATATCCCAGAGGAGTTCAAGAAATCATTAAGTCTGTATTGAGTTGTTTGGGGTGGGCATAAGCCTCGAAAACCCTGTGATGGAAAATTACAGAACTCCTATATCAGCATTTGGCGCCGCAAACAGTTCTTAATGTAAGAATATTATTACAGTATTATGAGGTTTAATAAAAAATGTTTTGAAATAACAGCCCTATTTCTATTACAATGTAACACAGAGCAAGATGGCAGCCGTTGTTAAGTATGGCAAAACCCGGAATTCACAGCTTACAATTCACAACGGTTATTCAGTCAGCTCTCATTTCTTCAACTAGCCACACTCTTGACACGTATCTCAGGCATCTATAAACCATATAAAACGAGAAAGTTCTCCACTTCAGAACAACATGAGCTCTGACACGTCAAGATGAGCTTCTGGTTCTTCGTTCCTGAGGTGATTCTGCCTCAAGCACAAACCAGTCAAAGTTATGACACCATCTACATCTAAAAGGGCCACAAAACTCCTCTTCTGATTGGTCGCAATCACAGATTTGCTGTAGCTGAGGGCATACTATCTTGAGATCTGATGTTCTTCTCCTTTGCTCCTCAGGGAATCTTCCCAGCCAGCTATGTCCACTTGAAGAAGGCCATAGTCACCAACAGGGGGTAAGAATCTTTCTACTGAATATTGCAAAGCTGTTTATTAATTAAACAAAAATGGGTTTAGATGTGGAGAGACAAATATGGATGGTAAGAATATTGTTAAGACAAGACTTTTTCATTAATCTCCATCCCAAAATTTCCTTTCCCCTCTCCTAGTTTCCACTCAGTGTCATCTTGTGTCTTTTGAGATTTTGTCTTTTGGAAGCCGTTTAACCTGACTCTTATTGCTAGTTTGTTAGTTCGTAGTAGTTGCTAGTTTATTAGCTCGTAGTAGTTCAAACACCAGACAACAGTCTTTAAGGTTAGTGAGTGAGGTAAACATGCCAGATTTAGTTTTAGTTTATTTATTAAGCAAGTTGACAAATTATATTACATTAATTGTTCTAAATTAAATAACTTTTATATTAACACAAAATATTTATTACGACTATTTGTGACTTTGTTTTGACTGTATTTTTGTTCAATGCCTCTACAATACTGTATGTTGGTATTTGAATGTTTAGATTGCACACACATTACCATGCTTGTCCCCATTTTGCTTTGATAGCAAGTTTAGTGACCCTTTTGTGATTATACACTGTATTTTCTATCCATCCATCCACTGAATGACATTTAGATCTTAGAAAATTGTGTTGTTGGTTTTAGGTCTTTAATCATCTAATTTGTGTCAAATTGTGCCAGAGATGGAGCTAATTACTGTTTACATCACAGCAGAATGTGATCCAAATTATTTCCTCAAACATGCAACACTGATCTGTTTGTATTAATGACAGTGAACAGTAAGATTATTAAAAGGCTAATACAGAGACGAGAGTTTGGAAGTTTTTATAATTGCATACAAAAAATCATAGAAATGTGTTTACATCATTGTAACAATAAGACATTATCTCAGTTTCCCATTACAACAATTTATTGAGTTGAAGACCAGTGTTTAGAGCAGTCATTGTTATTGGCTACAGTTAGAAAGAACAACTTCATCTGAACCAGAAGTGATATCACATTTGAGCAGAAAATCAGGCCCGGGCACTTGTGGTGTAAACAAAAGCATTAAACTAATGAGTTTGGTTCTCCACAGAAAGATGTCAGTTCTCCACAAATATGATGTCAGTTGACCCTGTATTACAGCAGAGTCCAATCCTGCTCCGGAAAAAGCCACTGTGGAGATTAGCTCCAACTTCAATCAAACACACCTTGAACCAGCTAATTAAGGTCTATGGAATTACAAGCGTGTTTTATATATGTTGGAGGTAAAACCCTGAATGGAACTGGCCTTCCAGGAGCCAGATTTGACGCCCCTGTTGAATTTAAATTCAAAGCTTACTGAAATGATTCGCAAGCTTATAGATTCATTCATTTATATGAATCTGATTTCCCAATTCAGTGACAACCAGTATGTTATTATGTACGGTATAAGGCATAACTACAAGTGTGAACGCATGTCAAACAATAGCGAGTAACTCAGGGTCGTCAGTCCCACTGGGACCTCACTTCTAAGTACACACGGGAGAAGTGATTGTCAGGGGCTGTCAGCTGACAGCTTCCACTGTTTCTTTAAGCTTTTGATATTTTCCGATGCATCTCGCATATGTTCACGCATGCCGTTGCATGTAGAACTTCAGTGCTCCCACACCACGCGCGGGCAGACGTGCATGCGCTTACCTTTATTGCGTGCAGGCAGCAGAGTCGAGTCTGAGTCTTGTTTGACAGTTTAAAGCTACACGAGGTTGTTTGCGATCAGCTTTCATCAGGTAGTCTGAAACTACGTAAGTGTTTTAGTGACACAATAAAATTAAAAAGAACTGGCACGAAAAATTCACTAATGAAGTCATATCATAATGATATTACTGGTGTAATATTATGAAAATAAAATAAAGTAGGTATTAATGTAAGGTCAGTTAAAATTGTACCTTTTAGTCAATGCACAAAAGCCATGACCACACTTTACAAATGAATTATAAAACATAATTACGGTTTTTACTACCGTACTTGTAAAGCTGCTATATGTTATTACCTGCTATATGTTATGTAATTACCACAGATTTGATTGGATGCTGTTTTGAATTTGACATGTACATAAAGATGAAATAGTAAATTTTCTAAATACTCAGCTGACTTAAATACTCAAAATGAACATGACATTTCATCTCTGATGATTTCAGACATATTTTTGATGCTTAATTTTAGTACATAAATTGTGCGACTGGAGAGAGAGCTTCACATTGTCAACATACACCACGTGTCTCAGGATCAAATTGTACCGTCTCATCAGAATTCCCTCCACTAGGAGGAAAATTACTCCGTGAAAGTTCCGGGCTATTCCGAGGAATCTCTGGACAAGTGTGATGATAAAGCAGAACAAAGAGATCAATCTGTTTCCAATCTGTGTTCAATCTGTGTGTCAGAGAAGGGCAAAGGAAGGACACTTGTGGGCTGGAGGTACAATAGAACAGAGAAGATGAATGGACAGGAGAAGCTGAAGAGACGGCAGGAAGATGAAGCAGTGATGAAAGGAGAAATAAATGGGATTGTTTCACAGATAAAAGCTGTGTCCACTGTTATTTTAAAGCCCCTGTTAAATAGTTTGACAAATGTAATTTTTGTTGCTTCGGTGATGAATTTCCTGCAGGTTGTTAGGGCGGGACATATCAGTTGATAACAAGATGAGCACAAGATAAGTTTACAGGCATATGTTTTGGTATATGTTCCTGGAATAGGCTGTGAATTGTCCAGTAAATGTATTCCTGCTATAGAGCAATTGTGTCCATTTTAGGAACGTACTAATTTATAGATGTTTCCAATGCGTGACACTACAACACTTCCATTTTGATTTCATGAGCTGTTAAGAGAATTTAGATGCTTGTTTTATAGAGGATTCACAGGAGGGGCAGTTGGTTTGTATTATGTTGGACTGGATACTTCAGGCACCATTTAAGGTTCTTTAACTTCTGCACTGGTGGAACCCTTTGAAGAACCTCAAGGCACCTTTAAAAGAGTTTCAGACATACACAGTTTTTTGTATCCAAGACTTAAAATACTTAAAATATATTTATGGGTTTGTCATAGACGTTTATCATGATGGGATTACTGGAAGAACCATTAACGGTCTTTATGGTTCTTAAAGGAACTAAGAACAAGTTTCTCAGAGAAGTCAAAGTTCCTTAAGTACATAAATAGTTTTTTTTGACTGAAACTTCTTATGATAATCAATCATACTAACTTACGGTCTATGTGTGCTTTTTTGTGTCTGTTCCTGTGAAGCCAATACGAGACTGTGGTCCCCTTGGAAGACCCCATCGGGACGGAGGTCACCTCCACACTGCAGGAGTGGTCTGTTCTGTGGAAGCAGTTGTATGTGGTAAGTCTTATCTGATCGACCCCTCCTCCTCCTCCATCTTGGATCAATTGCGGGGTGAAATTGCTGTTTACCTGCTACACAAACTCATATCTCTCCAGAGACTGGATTATAGAGCTTGCTCGGGAGATTGTTAGATACAGTGTTGGTGTTTCCTGTGTATTTGGAAATTGTTGTGTGTTCAGAACAGTATTTCGTTATCGTTAAAATTCTTTGTTCTATTCCAGTTCAAGGAATGGCAACTGTAAGTAAGCCAGACATAGGTTAATTTTCTATAAAGTCTAAACGCTGTGGGCTTAGGTCACAAGATATGCGCACAGCACATTTCTATGTTAAATGTTTGTAGAACCATATCTACATTTTTGCATTCCATGGTTTTATTATTATTATTACATTTTTTATAAAATTTTACATTTATGTAAATCTAAAATTATCTGAATTTACTCTGCATGTGTTAAATCATGAGTAAGGCCATGAGTAATTGTCTTTATGGCACCTGCAATAGTTTGTGTTTCAAACCATTCGACCAATCATGTGAGTTTGGGGCGGGGCTCCCTCATTGTCTAGCCAATAGAAGACAGGAAACCCTTACTGGAATTCTGTTTGGTGCTGCATAAATTCAGCCTTTTAATTTGAATTATGGACAAACAATTATGACTCTTTAACAGATTTTTACTAAGAAATGTTTAGGATGTTCCTAAAGGTTTTAGGTGTTCCTGTAGCTCAGTTGGTAGCACATTGCGCTAGCAATGCAAAGGTTGTGGGTTCGATTCCCAGGGAGCACATGTACTGACAAAATGTATAACTTGGAAGTTGCTTTGGACAAAAGCGTCTGCCCAATGCATCAATGTAAACATTTTTATCCTCCTTTTGTCAGACATTATGTGTGCTTGATTTTACTCTAGACATGCAAATATAAAGCTATTGAATTTTATCTGAATAATTTTGAATATTAATGAATGCTTTTAAGTTACCTGTGCAAAGGCACATAAGGATGAGTTGAATAATTACAAGGCAGAAGAGGCTTCGTGGAAAACTGAATATGTTGCTGAATATGTCATAATAAAGTGAATGTGACCTCTGACAGAAGATTTTATATAAGCCTGTACTCAGGATTACCATGCATTAGTGTAAAACTGACAATACAACTCACTCTGTTTCACTCTTGTGTTGCATAAACTGTGGCCGCCTTTGGCACGTTAGAAGTGATGTAACCACCTCTGATTTTTGTGTTGGTTTATATAGTCATTGGTTACTGTAGTTTTGACTATCCACAGTTTAGAGAAGATGACTCAGCGATTTCTGAACATCCCTGTTTTACACACTCATCTCACTGTACTGGCTTTTGCTCTGCATACATTTTGTATACACAGGAATAAACAAAACTGTGTTTTTCCTACAGTAATAGCTCATTTCACATAACATATTTAGCTAAAAGATCATAAATTGGCCACAACAAATTTATGCGTTTAACAAATAATTTAGGATCAAGCAACTACCCTGAATACTCTTAAAAATGTTCTTTAAAATCACTCAAACACTTAACTACAGTAACTACAGTTGCTACTACAGTAACTACATAGCAACACCTTGGTAACCACATTGCAACCCCTTGGTAACCACATAGCAACCCCCTTTGGAAACCACCCACAACACCTTAGCATCCTGGAATCTAGAATCTGCCTGTTTTGTACATGCACTGTATTATGCACATGTAACAGGTAGACTGTTTTCAGATGAATATGTTACACATAAAAATATAGTCTTATTTTGTATTTCCTGTCAGGGCTAATTTTATACCTTAAACATTTTTTTTATCAACCAATTCATAGACATAGAGGCTAATAATAAGATATCCAGGATTTTAACAATGTTTCTAATGCGAATCAGGAAATACAAGGCAAGCTAATGACTAATTCATACTGATTTAGGGTTGTGTAATAAGATGAACACAGAACATGCAAGGCTGCAGCCCAACAGATAGCAAAAATTCACACTCCACAGCCCCGGTCAGAGAAATGTGGGGAAGGCAAGCAGCCAGCCACATGAAATCTGTTGCTGTAATGGCTTGTTACAAACAATCTCCACCAGGCACGCGAATGTTTCTGGGACTCCGACCAAAGTGCCACTCTTATCAGAGGCCTGTGTCGGCAATAAAATTAATTTGACTAATTAATGAGCAGTGTTTTCTAAATTCACTGTTTGATAGTTTGTCTGTTCTTTCCACGTTGCAAAAAAATCTCTTTGAATTCTATTAGTATCGTGCTAATTGTGTTGTTTGTGGTGATTAGTTTTGACTGGGTTTATCACGCAGTGATTTTATTATTTATATAATTATTATTTGTGTTATTTTATGATGGTTATTATTATTATTTTAGATTACTGATTATTAAGTTTTAGATTACTAATAACAATAATTGTATTGATATATATTAAGATATGAATTTATATAATTTTTTTGATGATAATGGTTATTATTTATATTGTTATTATTTAGTTGTGTGACTTGGTTTAAAAGTGCAGGTGGTATTAAATTAAAGTTCTTTGATTTATATGTTTTTCTATAATGTGAGATTACAGTATCTTTAATTAAACAATAAACAAAACAACTATAACCAGAGATAGTTAGCTTATCATCTCGATTATCTTGGCACCAAAAAACGTTTGTTTCGTTTTGGATGTAACATAGCAAATGTATCCAGATGATAGATCATATTACAGTTGACCATTTTCTAAATTTCATATTTTTATATTTAAAATGCCAAAATAGCATCAAGGTACTGCAGCAAGCTATGTTTTGCTTGTAGTGTAACTTAAAGAGTAGCTTTTAGTTTAGCCTGACAGATCTGTCTGTAAACTGGTTTGTAGTTATAACTATATTTTTAGAGCAGATTGCAGTACAGTTATTAAGTCATGCTGTGCGGCTGGTAATGATGGATTGTTGATATAAAGCTTGTTATTGCTACAGTAAGAATGGACTCAGGTGGCAAGATCACTCAGTTTAGGCAACTATTGCTGTATGACATTGATGTGGCATATTAAGTTTATACTGACTGACAGGATTCCCCATCGGCAAACCCCTTTTTAATATGTAACCCAAGCTGGGAGTCATGTGATTAATCCACCCCACCCGCCATACCAATAGATGTCTGAGATGATGCATTCTGGGTAGTGAAGGTTAACAGTCCAGTACATCTTATAAAACTTCAAAACCAGCGTAATTACCAAAACACCCAGCAGCCAATTGCAGCTAAATTCTGATGCTTCAGAACTTACTGTACAGGCGACATCTGCCAAATATGTGCTTGTTTTAAGGCTTAGCACATATTAACTGAAATATTTTCAGACTGTGAAAATGACCAGTGTGATTATGCCAACTTGTATTATGTCCACTGTGAGCTTTGAAATGCCTGCTTTATTTCAGCCAATCAAATCCCAGTTGTGAAAACTAGCCACACCTCCCATACCTCCATTTTACTGTCAATTACATCAACACAAAGTGAAGTCAGTTGTAACTTCCAGGTCACTCTGACTTTAATGCACCCATGTAACATACAGGTTTAATGCAGCACCCAGCACCCTTTTACACACATACAAACACACACACGCATCAAGACCTCTCTGTGGAACCCCACCTGCGATGTTGCCCGCAGGGCAAACCAACAAAGACGTTAGAAGAACATGAGTGAAAGCTTTTCTCCATTGCGTCAGAATGATGAAAACTTGTGTCATATTGTCACTTCATCCCAGTTAAGTGTCACTCACAGCGGTCAACATGCTAGAAGATCTTTCTTCCTTGCACCTTCTGTCTGACCATACAGCCTTGTTTTATTTGTGTAGGGATTTCATGTGAGTTTTACATCTCATATAAGATTAATTCTGGTATCTATAAAGCTTAATCGAGCAACAAAAATCCTGTAGTCCCACTATTTATAAAACTGTAGCTTGCAGCTCTACATGCTATTCATAATTTCAAGCACTTCCTGTTTTTTATTAAGCACAATTCACAATCCTAACACCTCTGAAACAATTTTTCTTTTCTCTGACATCACTAGGGCCACTCAGACTATTGGCTAATGTTAACCAATAGACGAATAACTGTCTTTAGCAAACTAGCGCATAGGTTTAGATTTATTTTGAAACAGACACTTTTTAGGGGTGAGTAAATTCCCGATAGATAAAATTAAATCCAGCCCCACATTGTTATCTTGTTGAATATTCCATTTCATTTGGAAATGCAGTTCATAGCATTACTGAAGCAATACAGCTAGCGAATGCCCAATTATGACATTTAACTTTAACATTTTATCTTCCCATGTATCTATCTAGGTTCAGTATTTCACATTAAATAAACTGTTTGTATGACCCATTTTGCAATGTACATAAGAAACGATGCCACAATTTGCTGACAAAGCATTAACATATTCAAAGCTACACTGTTCAAGTTCATTTAGTAGCATCCTAGTCTGTGACTGAATGAGACTTGTACAGATGTTAAGGGGTCAGGACCTCAGGCAGATGAAATGTGTTGGTGAAACAGCCTAAGGCAAACACAGTGTCAGGTTGTTGCGTGTAGCCAGAATTCACACACTGACTTGACCAGACTGTGCCACCTCTGTCTGGTTTCCAATGGAGGGGAAGGTGTACTGCAGGGGTCAATGCAGAACTTAGAACTCAAGGAGGTTAAGCATCATAAGAGAAATTTATAGCACCATTCTGTTTAGTTTGGGATCAACAGACCTTAAGAATGAATGACAAGTTTTCTTCATAAATTATTCAAAATTTAGTGTCTTTGCTGGAAGCCGGAAACCACCACAGCTTAAAAAGGCTCCAGGGATACAAGACTGCAGACAGTATGATTCTTCTAAGACTCCTAACTTCTCAAGAAAAGAATATTTCTCCACCTTTGCTTACAGCGGTAGACTGCTGTGTACTTATAAGAATCATGTAACACATGCTGTTTTTGATAAATCCCCAGTCGCACGTATTAACTGTGTGTGATTCTACAAATGGAGCGATGCTTGTTTAGAGTCAGTACAACAAAATAATCAAGACGTTCTTGATCTTAATGTAAAGAATCATCAGTCTACATTGTTTACAATAAAAAGGTCTTCATAATCTTTTATCAGAATATAATAACCATTAATGTTTTGTTTAATTTATTAATAGAATAATAAAATAACAGTAAAATATCAGTGCATAAAAAAACAAAAAATTTTTAGATCACAAATCCCTTTCTTAGCCCCTCGCTTTCAACCAACTCCATTCTCATATGTGTTTAATGTCTACTTACAATTCAGTCCATTCCTGAGGGCCATGCCCACATTTTGTCCCCCATCATACATAAGTACATTTCTGTACAATATTTATTTAATTGACAAACCCCCAGCTCAGTCAGGGCTAAAGAAACCCCAGTTTCACATGAGTAATTACAGCGATGTTCACTCCTCTTGTGAATACAATCTTTTTGACATGACTTGCAGACAGCATGACAGGGTGTTGAAAAAAGCCAGATGCTAAACAAATAATTATCTTGCGTTTTTTTTATGAAACACTACAGATTAGACCGCTGCAGGCCTGGTTTTGTTATCATTTAATTGCCGTTCCTGTTGACATAAAAGCAACCGATGGGGCAAGATCACTCATTTGTGAAGTGCTGCTTTCCATGTGACACTTCTAGCTGTTACAATACAAACAACACTGACGCATACGGTCAAAAAACTTCTGTGATGGTCTTGACACTATCTGCTCTGATTCACAGCGTCCCTGTTTAGTGTTCATATAGTGCTCCTACACATATAAACCTCACTCACATTTTATTTTCATATATTTAAACCAATATATATATAAAAAATATGTTAAATTTGTTAAACTGTTTTAAAAAAAGAAATAAAACAATTTAACAAAGGCATATAAAATATTTATAATCGTCCTCTAAACAAGTCTTGGAATTTTTTACTGGAAAACAAGTACAAAATACTGATTTAACAGAAAATGCAATGCATGCCATTTGTAGGCCTGTTATAATTTCACATAAGATATAAGACAGATACCCTGTGAAGTCCTCTATCGAGGGATTAGAACATAACCACTAAAGATTACCATTAAAGATCTGTATGCCGTGAATGTTAAAAATATATGTCATTTAGGGCCTGGGGTCACAGATATTTTTTTTTAAACTCATTCACCTCAGCATAGTGAATTCTTCATTGTTTCTGTGGCGGTAGTGACCTGAGGCGGGTCAGAACATTCAGGTCGTCATTGACAAAATGAGATCTTGTGATTAAGAAGAGATATGTTTGCTGATCTTTGGCGTACATTTCTAAAGAACAAAAAAGGGGCTCGTTCATATGATAATAAAATAAATTATTTGTTGCATCTGAATATTAAATAAGGCATTTCAATTCCATCTAAGATTGATTGTCTTAAAGTGAGATTTTGTGTAACGCTACAATGTACAGTGTCACTGTTCGCAGTACATTTAAATGGATAGTTCACCCAAAATAATATGACCATTTAGATGTTTAATTTACTGTCCTCTGTATTAAGTAAAAGATGTTAAGTAACCATGGGCTGCATTCCAAGTCTTCTGAGGCATTTAGATGGAGCAGACTGAAATACAAGATATTCTCTTAAGAGTTACTCCTTAAGTTAAAGCTACATACAATGTTTTGTTTAATTTATTAATAGAATAATTAAATAACAGTAAAATATCAGTAGATAAAAAAATGAAAGAAAATAATGTGTTCTTGCTTTTCACAGATTTCACACTATGATAAGCTGCAATAATAGTTAAAAAAACTTTTAAATTTAATCATCGGTTTCAATATACCAGTATTGCCAATAACAATGATATTAAGCATAATTATGGATACTATGTAATATTTTACATGTAATATAATACAAATATTATCACATATGACTGTGTATTGTGAATAGTTCAGTGCCAGTATCTGTCAATGCTGGATTCCGACTCTTTCTGTCTGTTTGCGGTTTCCGTTCCGAGAGTCGGAGTCTAGACTGGCGCTCTGGGTGTGCGTTCCATGTGGAGGCACATGGCTTCAGCTTTGTTTATATCTGTCATGTGCTCTCCGGTCCTGCGTCATCACCCGCCTCCTTGTTTTGTCATCCTTGTTTGTGTGATGTTGCGCACCTGTTTGTCAATGTTCCCCGTTGTATTTAATGCCCTCGTGTCTGCTGTCCTGTGCTGGTTTGTTCTCTCCCTCTTTCTCGTTCGTGCCCGTCATGGTGGTTTGTTGGTTGGTAAGTTTTACCCGCATTGTTTGTTTAATGTTTATATTGTTATACATTAACTGACTAACGTTAATCATCCTGTTAAATTGTCTCTGTTTAGTTCTGATCATTTATTTATATTTCATTTCCATTTTTACATTTGCTTTCATTCCTCTTTCGCCCCCTTGTGGGGGTCGTTTTCTGTTGAAAGTTAAGTAAAGGTTTTGTCTGTAAATCGCTGTCTGCATTTGGGTTCTTCCCTGCTCGCCTGTGACAGTATCGTATTGACACTCCAATACAGTAGGTGGTGCTATTGCACTCGTTTAACATTGTGCTTTAAGAGCCACAATGGTTACACTCTCACTGTGTCTTTCTGCCTTACACTTGTAATTTGAATGCGATTCATTGGCCAAAAAGAGGAAAAAACACGAAATATATTTGAAGATAAATTGATAGCATTACTGTTTTTCCAATACACACTGCAATAAAACTGTGAATTCTTTTGTCCATGATAGCTGTGTAGCCGTGTTTCAAAATTTGAAAATCATGTTATTTTGTTACAATGTATTGGTGTCAATTTGTAAATAACTGGCTCAGATACTGAAATAGTATTCTAAACATGATACATAATGATGCTGAAAATCGCTGGTGATTATTGGCCGCCTCTGTTTGCCCGACAGCGAGAACTGTAGTGTCAGTGAACTGTGTGGGCCATCGCATACCGTTTGACTAGCCTGCCAAATTGCTGTTACTACGGCAACCCCCTCTCCAACAGTAGCCGGCACAGAGGTGAGGGGGCGCTTCTTGTATACGCTAAGCGGCTGGACCTTTGTCCAGATCAGACAGTGAATGTCTCTCAGCTTCAGATCTTAGGTAATAAGACAGAGCTAAACATGTACAGACATCAGTGTACCAGGACTGAGTGTCCTAAACAGTGAAGTATTTCATAAACGCTTGTTCAAATAGAGACAAATGGCGTTACCAAGCTCTTGCCAAAATTTATGGAAGAGAAATGAATCCACTACAAGCCTACAGTTATAACTTAATATGCAGTAAATCTTGAACCCTGTTATTCTGTCATATGTATTATGTATTTTATTTTTATTACTGTAAAATAATGAAACTGGGTTCTAAACTGTCTCAAATCTCAAATGTATCAAATCTGGTAATAGAGATGTAAAAATTGCAAATCTTATAGAAAACAAAGTGATCAAATAATATAAAATATACCTGAGGCTAACATAGTTTTAGGAGTTTGAGCCTCACCCTTTTCACAACAAAATTATACAAATACATTCTAAAGGTCAGAGAGAGTGGAAAGTGGTTATGTAAAATGAAATTGTAAAATTTAAATTTGTAAAATTAAGAACATAACTGTTTTGGTGCAAGTTAATTGGACTAAGATTACAGTGGACTTCAGGGACAAAACATGCCACGAATAGAATATTGGCCTTGTTAAATAAACAATACTGAATACGAACCCAACAGATGCACAAACACACAGTACAAGCTGTGTTGTGATGCAGCTCTCTGCCTGAGTGAAGCAAGAACAAAAGTTTAAAACAATCGATACTATGGACTCTTCAACAGTCTCAAGTTTCTCTCTCTGCCACATCTCCTCAATCCTCCCTTTGTCTGCATCTCTGGCTCTCGTTCTCTCGCCCACCACAGTGCCCACTTCATCTAAGCACATTTCACAAATGGCCGCAGCGGGCCGTCTCTATCGAAGAAAGATAGAAACCGGAATTTTTCAGCATTCCGAGCCACGTGGATCCATTTAAATGCCCAGCGCCCGAGCGAGAATACTTACCGCACAGCGTGTACCCAAAATGAAGCACATTACCCTCCTCCCCAGGCAATACTACCCCACTTCCTGTGTATTTATAGTGGCTCACTGGAACACTATTGTTGACGGGGCTTAATGATAATGTTTCAGCCTGTTTGTTGCTTCCTTTGACACTATCCTCGCTAAGAATGGACAGCCACGTTCTGATTGGGTGATATTCAGCACAGACAACCAATCACAGGGTGTATATGGGTTTCCATAGGGGGTCTGGACAGATTCTGTAAGATGCGAGTTAATGTCTGCTAATCCTGACTGGGGTCAGGAACCTTGAGTTTGCAACTTTGTAAAAAAAAAAAAAAAAATTATTTATAAAAAGTTCATTAGGATGGCCCCCAATCCCAGGCTTCGATGTTTGGGGCCTGGGACAATGCTCTCAGTCACTCCCCTCAGCGATGATGTCCCTGGAACTGTTTTTAACTTTATGGCATTCAGTTTCCTGGACAATTGCAGGAAAACACTTCACCTTGATGCCTGTAATTTTTAATGCTTGTGTAACAAAATAAAAAGCAAAGGATGCACACGAGATGTGTAATATGCTTTACATACTTTATCATTCTCAGGCTGCCCCAGAGGACAATGGGAAATGTAGGCATCAATGGGAAATGATGCCTGCAGGCCACACCTAATACACAGCGCAGTCAGCGTAGAATGACTGTTGCACAATGGTTTATTATTATTAATGAGTAGGTCAGAAAAAGCCCCAAAAACCGTGTTACCTGTTTGAATAAGTTTAACCACTCGCTTATTGGTGAACCTAGTCACTCGAACTGCATGTCACAACAACTGAGAGCTGTGATCTTTCTAAAAAAAATAACAATGTTTGGGAATCTTTTAGTAGAACTGGAACAAATCCTAATCCCGAATCCTAATCTAATAGATAAACATGCATGCTTATGCAAAACATGCCACAGCGAGAATGTTTTTAATATAATATTAAATGCTTTGCACTCTTTAGATACGGCACTCAGATCTCCTGCCAACAATAAACAGTATGTGCATTTTATTATTCAGTGTACTTATATTCTTCTGATCTGTAAACCACAGCACGTCACTGGTAATAAGTATCACATGTTTGCTAATGGAGAGTTTGTTGGTGAGCATCAGAAATTCCCCTGCATAGCCCTGCGGTTCTTTTAAAGGTTGCTAAGCAACTAGTTGTGGAGTTGAAAGCGTTATCAATCACAGATGAGCAAAAACGACAGAACAGGAGATGCCCGGAGATGACCTGACGGGTAGTCTGAGAATGTGTGTGAGAGAAAAAGAGAAAGGGATGAAAATAAAAGAGAGATTTTTATGCTATATTACAAAAACGATACTGAACCATAATCATTCTTTATGGTATTTTTTTGTCCGAGCCACCCACAAATATGAATTTGAAATGCTGTCAATGCAGGAGATAAAAACAGTGGATAGAAATAGCTGTAGGCTTTACAAATTTACATGTGGGCCCTGGAGTCTTAATAGAGTTCTTAGATATTCATACTTATATATCGACATATGCGTCTTCTAATATTGCTTAGTTAAATATAAACAGACGCAAATTAAACAGATATTGACATGGATGAATCCTCATGGGCAGCGTTTGTGTTCACATTGAAAAGTTTAAATTCACATTGAATTGTTTCTGTTCACATTAAAATTGTTTGTGTTTGCATTAAATTCACTTTGAACTGTCTCTGTTCGCATCTAAATTGTTTGTGTTTGCATTGAATTCACTTTGAATTGTTTCTGTTCACATTTAAATTGTTTGTGTTTGCATTGAATTTACTTTGAATTGTTTCTGTTCACATTAAAATGGTTTGTGTTTGCATTGAATTCACTTTGAATTGTTTCTGTTCACATTTAAATAGTTTGTGTTGCATCGGATTGTTACATTGCAATGTGTGTGCGCATTTGAGTTTTGATTGCAGACTTTGGTATCTTGGCAAATCTAAGACCATTGTGAGACATTGTTAAGATCACTTATTTATTTATAAAACCATATTTATTGCAGCCTTCAACGATGCAGCGGCCCGTAAAAAGTACTTGGGAACATTTACCATTTAAAATATATGAAAGTTGTTGGATGTAAACATGATGTTAGAATGATCACTGAATGAAGATACATGCAGTGGTATCCAGGTGTAGTCAAGGTGATTTTTAGTGGCTGTATAAAGTTTACTTAGCTGTACCAACAGTGTAACCACAGGTGTAGTTCATCACAATATCTGTGTTTCCTGGGAAGTTTGTACTTAATAGTTTACAAGTTGAAAAATGATTGTGTGTTCAGGTGATTTGTTTGTAATAAAATAGGCACATTTTCATTTTTCTCCCAATTGTTACTGGCTGACAAGGGAAGGGTAATTTTTAATGCTTGTGTAACAAAATAAAAAGCAAAGGATGCACACGAGATGTGTAATATATGCTTTACATACTTTATCATTCTCAGGCTGCCCCAGAGGACAATGGGAAATGTAGTTCTCCCAGAGTATCACCTCACAAACCAGATAAATGACATTTATATCTAGATTTATGCATGTAGCTTAGACACTTACCCAAGGTCACTAACATTGTGTTTATGCTATTAAGCTGTGCAGTCAACAAATATAAAATGTTTTGATCACAAAATGTGCTCTTTAAAATAAATGTCACATAGTTTTTAGAAATTCTGAAATTGTGAAAGTATGATGTCCACATACTTTTTCAGATTCAAGGTAAAACATTTCAAATGACTAATTAGAAAAATAAGTCAAATATTATACAGACCCAAGAGTGTTTTATTCCATTTTCCTTAGCATGCTTATTCTTATCAATGTTATCTAATTAGTCATACAGACAACCTCAGTAAGCGTAGAGATGCTCTACAGACATCTGTGAAAAAGAGCATCATTCAGAAAGACTTGTGTACTATTTTAAGCCAAATGTTTGCATGCAAACATCTGATGAACATCTAAAAAACTCATTTAAGGAATAGTTTCAAAATGAAATAATGAATTTTCATTTGTAGGTGTTTTAAATAATGAATGAATCCTCAGATGAGAGCGCTCAATCGTTGTTGACATTGTGACATTATTTCATCTCTTGTTATCTTGATGATAAACATACATGTGGCGCACTGGGACGCGAGGTGTAATACTGTGTTAGCCGATCTCTCTGTGCTGTGCGAGCCGCTCCGAGACCCACTGCTGGAATGATGATTCACTCCGAGTGACTCATTCGGCTGGAACGTTCCGGTGAATTCTGGCATAAAGGAACGGCGTTCCCAATAGGTTTACAACACACATGGATCTAGGAAAAACAGCACCGTATATTTAGAGTCACAGTGTACAAAGATTGAGGAGGGCTGCTTGCGGAGGGCTCTTTTTTTAAAGATTTATTTTTAACGGTCGTGTCTCAATCCATTACCAAATGTAAGCGAGCGGAATGACTGATTCAATAGTATCAGTGATTCATATAGAGGTTATTCCTTCCTGTTAAAGCGTTTCTGTAATTCCGGTTTTGTGTTCCTGTGTTGCCGCATCCCACCCACAAACCCTGAGATTATCTCGCCCCTTTGTGCCGTTAAATTGCACATATTCCTATCTTGGAGTTTTTTTGTTTGTTTTTCCTGTTGATACCATATTAACTTCCCCATCACATGACTGTGTTTGTGTTATTTACTTATTGTTTACTTATTATTGAATGTATTATTTACTTTACAAAACATCAAACTTTACATATTGTAAATGTACAATTTTACAGTGTGATTGGCTGTGTAATATTTGCTCTATTAGAAGCTACAGGTGTTGTGGAGTCTCTTTCAATACCCAAGGTTGTGTCTGTAAAAATGTCAAAGTTATTTTGTTAAATCAAAATTGGCCCTATTTATTATTTACAAATGCGTTGTTATTGTGCAGGATTTATCAGTGCATGTTATTTCAAAGAAATAAAAAACTGTTATAGTTGTATTACAGTACAACTTTGTCTCTAAAATGACTTTGCTTTTCAGGTGATGTCACCTAGGCTGTGGGTTCTGTTAGGTAATTCTATTTCGCCATTGCTTTAGGCTACTGTTGTAGGTTATTCAGCCTCTCTAAAATCTTGAAAATAGTTGCTAATAGTAGATAAATGTATGTCCCACTCTACATTTATTTCTAGTTAAATTTGAAACATGTCACATTTAACTTGAGAACATAAAAACGAGAACAAGGCTTTATTGTTACCATTATTGCAGTTCATAAAATGACAGCACTCTGCCAGACCACCCATAATTCATTGCATTCGATTCCGCCCACACCCCACTTTATTATTATCCAAATAGCAGCATTTGGGTCTTTGTTTTCATTTCGTTGGAGCTGTTTTAGTCAAGTTATACTTTGGCAGCTCTGTCTTATTGTTAGTCTTCCGGACTGACAAATGATTATTTTTGCCTGGAATGCATGAACACTGTGTTCTGATGCTGAAGTTTGTAGTTTAAAGTTTGAGTCTTATGGTGCCATTTTCTCTCAACTTTAATATCTTGCTTCGCCAACAATGTCATCATGTTCTGGAAGAAAGCAAGTGTTTTTGTGTAGCTGGAATTTGTGTGAAAACAAGCAACTTTACCTGTTTCTCTCTAGTATTATTACTTTGTTTTTGTATCACAAGCCTGTTATGTTATCAGAGTTTTAAAGCAATAGCCTGTTAAGTGACAAAGAATGAATCTAGTTGATGATCTGATTGACATTAGAATTAAAAGAGTTGTGTGGAATTTCTTTTTAATGCTAGCAGCATCAACAAAACTGCTGTCTGTTTGTTTGGCTTAAACCAATGGCGTTAGCTCAGAGTATGATTTCCTATTCGTTCTGACCAATGGAAGACGTCGAGAGCATTTTCATAACATTAATTAGACATCACATCATTTAAATTTTCCCCTTTTTTCCTTGTTCTCTTTTTTCTACTTTTAAAGATTGCCTACGACACAAGAAAGTTGCTATGAAGCAAAACGTATAATTTCGCAATATGGTTTAGTTTAGCTTCAGTGCCACGGGTAGCCCAGTTCTCCAGAACAATATGGCCGCACAGATGCCTCGCTCAGCTATTAATGCTTCTTATAGATCTCTTGCTGTTTTCAGGGACTTGCACAATTTGTAAAGCCCATCCATGAGTGAGAATATCAGGTCTGTAATCTTACAAATCTCCTCTGGAATCCCCAAACAAGGAACCCGATAGATGCACCTCAACACGTTTGCTTTTAACTGGTTTGTGGGCTGTGATTTGATTTGTTGCTTCTGCGATTTGTGATTTGATTCTGAGTAGTGCATTTTAGTTTTGCTCGAATGCTTCCAGATTGCCCACTCTTCTTAGTGGATTAAAAACTCTTGTGAAAACAAGTTTTAAGTCTGTCGCCTGTGGTTGTGTTTTATTAGCGGCGTTTGCTGAAGCAAACATGACTGTTACTATTGCTAATTCAAGATTGTTCAAATCATGTAGCACACAAATATTAAGCTGTTAGCAGAGTATCATATTGTTAGCTTAACAGCATGCTAACAAACAAAGAATCATTAGTCGAGCATCCAGGTTGAAGCACTGTTTTTGCGTCACTAAGTAAATCATTCCAAGTAAGTCACAAATGAGATCCAATCTTGGTTGCAGTGTTCCATTAAAAAAGGCCACCTATGCAGGCAGTACACAAACAGGCAGCTCAAAATCAGTTTCCTTTAACTTAGCATAGCTAACAATCACACAGAACACCTTAGCGACTGCGTAATGCCCTGACAACCACACACAACACAATCATTCATCATTTTCACATGCAACCATTACTCACATTCTGTTTAGAAAATGTAAAAACCTAGTTTTTAAATATTAGCTTGATTGTCATTTCTGTACTCAATGTTCCTCTAGAGAACAATGCTCGTCTCTGGCTGTCAGTAGAATTGAGCATGCACAGGAGGCTTGGCACAGCTGAGGAAACTGGCAGCTGTTTCCTCCAATGGCAAGCGTTCACAGCATCCCTCCACGTTCTTCGAAGACGGCGAGGGAGGGTGCATGCTTGCGTGTGGGCTGCTGAGAGCTTTATGCAGCGTTAGTTAGGTAACTACAGTACAGCTAGGGAAAGAAACAACAAGCCGACAGGCGAAAGAAGGAAAGAGGAGGGCATGCGGTTGTCCGAAATAGGTTTGTGATAAATTAAAGGTATGCCGAGAGAGAGCAGTCGCGCATTTATGCTGCATGCTCTAGAAAGCGTGAGTTCGTGGTTGACGTGGGTGGCAACGTGTGTCTGAATGCGCCTGTCTAAGAGAAAGTGAGAAAGACACAGCATGCGTGCTAGGGAGAGAGAGAGAGACCAGTTGCAGAGGAAAAGAGATCAAGGTATTTGACAGCCTGTGATTTCCACTCATGTCAGGCAAGTGGTGCGTGTTTAGAGACATTCCTGGGGAGCTGCTGAAGTGGAAAGATCTTGATCTGTAGTGGTGAGTAGTCATTTTTTGTTCTTTCACGTTAAAATGGACAATTTAAGACCATACGGCTCGGGTACAGCGCATTGATACCCTTCGCAATGCATGCTGGTCTTTTTTGTGACAGCGTGGATAATGGGTTTGCAGTTTTTAAAGTTACACCCAGGCCCTCAGGTTCGACCGGGGTTACGACCTGATGCGAGAGTGGACACACGTCAGTGCGTGATGTTGTCAGAGGGTTGCTGTGGTAACAACATGACATGACAAAACATAAACATGACAAAACGTTTGTTGTTTGTTGCAGTATAATTTCGTTGTTTATCCAAATTCATTGCACCTAAAGGAGAGTAAATCAGGACATGCATATCTCTGCGTAAGTTTCGAGGATAAGCTAGTACTGCATAAGATAAGCTAAGCAGTTGTGATTTAACTTAAAAATCTTATAAGCTTATAAAATATATTAAAGTGGCCACCCACCTAAAGTACTTCATCCAAAAATTCATCCGAATGTTGTTTCTTTCATAAGAGTGTTTGGCCACTCTTTTATATTTGTCGAAGGAGAATGAGGACTGACGCTACCAACGTCGAAAAAACAAAAACAGCATATGGTTATCATAAGTTTTCTGTGTGATTTGTGAAGAATATTTTGTTACCTGAAGTCATGCAGTAGCTTTTCTGTGAGGAACAGGACAAAATTTGTATTACATTTTTAAATGATTAAGTAATTCGTTCTGTGGTTGATATTCACTGCAGATCTTCCCTGTTATTGTAGCTCTTGAATCAAATATGATGACGTCAGTCATCAAAGGCATAGAGACATTTACTGTCAATGGCATCAACCCCCTTGTTTTGCAGTCTTTCACTTACTCATTTCAGAGCTTTGACTGGGTGGATGTTTTTAAGTGCTTCAGATATCTGGGACTGGATCTTTGTTTGGGTCACTGATGTCTGATGCTTGGTTTGTTTCAAAGACCTGATTCAGAGAACATTTAGAGTTAAGGAAAAGTTCTGATAAAAGATCCAGATTTTTACAATTTTTTCTTTTTGCCTTTACCGTAAAGTTGTTTAGCAATGTTTTCCAGTAGCTTACATCAATTTCTGTACATCAATCAAATGAAAAATTGTTCTATACTATTGGAACAGTATTATTCCCAACAACTACGGCAACTACGGTCTACTGAGGCAATTGTGGCCTACTGGTTAGTGAGTTGGGCTTGTAATCAGAAGGTTGCTGGTTTGATTCCAGCACTGGCAGGTAGCAATTGAAGTGTGCTTCAGCAGTTGCCCCCTGGGCGCAGCACTTCTGCCCACTGCTTCGGGTGTGTGTGTTCACTCCTCATCAGTAATGGGTTAAAAGCAGAGTTCACATTTTGGGTATGGGTTTCCATATCTGACAAATGTCACTTTGTCAAATTTTAAAAACATAATTTTTCCTTAATTTTTGCAAAAGTTATCCTAGAACTTTCCGTGCAGCATTTTACATTTTGCTGTTTATCATTGTAATGTTAAATATCACTGTAATTGTTGAGTAGACATGGTTAGATCCATCACCACTGTTGACGAACGTAAATTAATCTACAGGTAGTTTTAGTTAGACAATGTCAGGCAAAATTGACAGAAAAGCATTTGTACAATAAAATGAATTACTATAGCAGCCACATCAGGGACATTGTTATAATTGTGATTGATCTGGAAGGTGGTAGCTAAAAATGTCAGATGTTTTTCTCATGAATAATGGATTAGCATTGATGAACGCTTTGAAGAACTGTAATGTTCGGTGTCAGTCGCTTAAATTTAACGAGGTTGCATAACGATTGTTTTTAGCATGGTTACCTGGTTACCATGGTTACCATGGCTAGAATAATAAGAATACTGTCTCGTCTTTTCATATGCTGTACTCCATGCCCTGCCCTTTAATGACCCTAAACAAGCACGCACACATACAAATCGACTGGACAGTTCTGCTAGCCAACGCGGAACCGTGCGATAAGTGAGATCGCGTGCCCTGAGCAAAGGTCACGCCGGGCCACCGAAACCCTGAGGGTAGCATGCTAGCCAGTTAACACGCATACCCGCTGTCACGCACTTTCTCACTCTCTCACGCCCACTGCTTGAGTGCCAAATACCTATTGCCTTTCAAACATGCTTGCACAAAAGGTCATTTAAAGCTGTTTTAAAACAGAAACTGGGCATTTAACTGTAAATGTAGCTTTGCTCATCACAGCTTTGCCAATATTGCACATCCAGTTCAGAGATGTTTAACCTTTACATCATCATTTCATTGTGTTCCTGTAGCACATCGTTTTTATCAAACCACTCATCTCATACAACGGCTGTGACAGTTTTCAGTTTCCCAGAATGCACTTCTTCAGACTATCGCTCTTTCTAAACAACTCCCGAACTGATATGTCGTCTCAAAGTGCCAGAGGTTTGCCAGCAAGAGCCCACCGTTGAGTATTAGTTTTCAAAATAGTGAAATAGTGCTGTGCTTTTTGAAACCGACTCTCGAACCATCAACCTTCAAGTTAATGTAGCGTTTCTGTCTCAGATGTGGCGGGTTTCCCCATGAGTGTTTCTGTATTTGAAGCATTCCATCAAGACAAACTGACTTTTTTCTCACTAAACTTGTATTTCAACAGAGTTGGTGTATTTTTCATATGGCCGCCTTATTGTATTGTATTTTGTGAATTACCTTGTGACTCTGAAAAAAGGGTGTTTCAAATTTTCTGTATTTGCTTAGTTCTGTATGCTGCACATTTTGGCAAACTTAGTATGGCTAAGTTTGGCAAAATGTTTAAGTTTTTCATATAGAAAATCTGTGTACTGTGCATATACTGTGTACAGTATATTGTAAGTAGTATTGTTCTATTTATTAGTATATATAGTATTATCCTTAAACAAATATTCTGTTATATATTGATTTGTGGTAAGCGAGTTTGGTTTATGTTAAACGTATTTTTCTGATTCTGATTCTGATTTTGTAGTGTTTTTATTGTAGCATTATGTGTCAGCTTGCGTCAAAGCTAAACTGTGCTGTTTAGTTTTGTGTGGGTTCCTTTTGAGTCACATGACTAAACTTGAAAATGTCATTCTTACTGATCTGCCCACATTGTATATGTTGCATAACGTACACAACCCTTATACACCAAACAGTCTTAATTACGTTTTGCTAACTCACACCCGCTAGCACATCCTAAGCATGTTTTATTCACTGTACAATCTGTCATCTTTGTTATAAAGTGTCAAACATCTAGAGAAGAGACCAGTATGCAGCGAGATAAGTCGGCTAGCACAGGTGAGCGCTAGCATTAGCTCTCGAGGAGCAGTGGTGACTGTGCGGCGTGTGGGCGGAAAGGTGTGAGTCATCTCAGAGAGACTCAGAGAGGTTAAATCAGTTTCATTAATATATTATAACAAGCTTTCTCTTTGGAATAGCACGCACCGATGACCAGGAACGTGTATTAGGGAAGTAATCAGTGTCAGCTTTGATTTTAAATGTTTGTTTTGAGATCATCATGTCGGTAGTTCTCACAAGAGCTTATAGCTATAACGGTTCATTTAACCTCCTAAACATAGTGAGCTTTAATAAGAACTACCGTGATGCTATTTGAGGTTCTTTGCTCAGGGACAGATGATGTTTGGATGCCATTGAGTGTACATTGCTCCTAATAACTTCATTAGGGGGGAAAAGCTATATATATATATATATATATATATATACACACACACACATACACATCATGAAGACCGATTTCTTATGTCATTAAATAAGCAGGAGGTAAAATAGATACAATTATTGTTGAACAGCATGAGATACCAATGTTCCAGTTGGCATATAACTAACAGTAAGAGTAAGACATTGAGGGACATTTGCCAAACGTTGTGCTGTTCCCGACTGTGTGGTGCACCTGCCACTCGGAATATCCATCTGAAGGATTCCAACATTAGAAACGAGAGGCTAAAGAAGACTTATTTACTTTATGATACTTGCCTTACTCGTGAAGGAAGCTTCCCTGTAGCCCAGCTGGTAAGCATGGGGCTAGCAACACCAAGGTGATGGGTTCGATTTTCAGTAGCTGCATTGGATACAAGTGCCAAATGCGTGAATGTAAATATATGAGATGTTCTACAGATGTCCATCATCAAATTTTGGTGTTATTTGAAGGTATTTGTTACTAAATTTCTACCAAATGTACTAAGAAAATGTTGGACATGGTGCTGGTCATGGTGAAATACAAATCTGACACCTGTAGTTTTTATTTAAAGCCTGTGAGTCACTCGGTTGTGGAAGTGTGATAAATACATGTTCAGCTCAACATGTTCTCCAGCTTCTCCTCCCACGCACCCTCTCATGTTCTCTTCAGCTGGATTCCCTGAAGCACAAACCACAAATGTTGCCTTGCATGTGACCCTTCATATATAAAAATCTGCTTTGAGAAATGCAGCACACTGCATTAAAAGCATCCCCCACAATGCACTGTGGCTGTGCCATGGTACAGCAATGCATTGAGCGGTCATACTGTGCTTCTTTGATGTAGCACATGGTGTCGAATGGGTACTGTATTTATATAACATGATATTTACATGGTGCTTTTTTAGAACGTTTGAAACTAATTCTTGGTTTTAGCATTAAAAGGATAGTTAATCTAAAAATAAAGTTTTTTTCATCATTTACTTACCCTCATGTTACATGTATGACTGTTTTGAGAAATCTTCTCAGATTTTAAAGCTCTGTTAACATGTAAAATGTCAGTTATAAATACCCAACTGAAATATCAATGTCAGTCTTTTAAGTACTTGTTAATCGACTGGAGTGATAGAATCCTAATGGATTGTTAGCTGGATGCGATCCATCTGTCATATACTAGAGAGAAGGTGAAGATCTGCTCATGGTGTTGTGGAGGAGCTTTTGTTTCAGTTAAGGCCTAAGGGAGACAGGTCTCCTGACAGCCAATTTAAAACAATAATAATCTGATTATACTGCAGAGGCTGGTGAAGCTGTTTCTGATTAGGGTAAACGGATTGCAGCGGAGAGATATTGCGATGGATTGAGCCAGGGGAAAAAATGACCCTACGCTGTGTAACGCACTTTCACGTGCCAAGATCCCAAAATACCTCATCAAGAATGTCAAACAGAAAAGAAAAACAAACCAGGAATAAACATTTTATGTCATTTGAATTTAGTTGAACTAATTTTGATGTCTTTAGGAAATCCTTTACAGATACTCAGAAAACTGGGATACGTTTACTTCATTTTATTCCAGGTAGAAGATCCAGCCAAATTAAATCAGCTAAATCACGTAGATTAGATTGTGTCCTTTATCACGATTCTGTCAGCGGTCTGATAAAGTGTTTTTAAAGTGTCTGATAGCCTGTGTTGAAATGTGTCTGTCACCTAAGCACAGTTGCATAAACATCCACTAAGTTAAGACTGTGTCTTTAGAGCTAGTCTGACCAACCAGCAACTAGTTATGGCTAATCAGTCTTACCTTTCAAAATTAAATTAAAAATGTCTTTCTACTTAACTGACTTTAAAAAGTTATGACCAGTTTTAAAGAAATAAAAATAGATGACTAACTTGTAAGACTAGTCTTACAAGCAGTTTTTGGAACCGGCCACTCAATTTGGTAGATTATACCTGATTAACATTGGACTCTTCAGTCAAAAGTGTGAATTATTGATTTCACTACTCATCAACTTGAACAATGTGTTCTGTAAATGACAATGGTATAATGAAAGCGTTATAGAGTATGAAAGTAGTTAGGAAAAGTTAAGCAACAAGTTAGGGGTTTGTTGTCAAATGACAACAAGAACAACAGAACAGGTGTCTAGAGACACTTCTAATAGTCAAAGTATTATAATGTAGATGTCTATAAGCTTCTATTGCACACATCTATTATAGTCCCACATTGAAAAGGAGACCTGTGGGTTATGCATAATAACAAAAGCATTATAGCAAGCCATTTAGAATCTGTTAGTAATTGTCCCAAAGACTGAATTTGTAACAAAAGTGGTGCTTTGCTGGTTGTAGCTGCATTGAAAAAGGATGCATTTAAAGATTAAAAAACGTTTAATAAAGGGAAACTCTCTTCAGTAAGTTTTTAAAAGTATCTAAAGTATCTACAGCTGAAAAAAGTGCAGTTTAAAAACAGTTTTTAGATAGATTTACTAGTCAACTAGTTAACCATCAATTACCAGTCAATCAGAATTCTACTGCCCACAAACACTAATCAGAAAGACTACCTTAATTAACCAACTTCACCTGTTTAATTCTGCAGGTCCACCAACACGACTACTAACTAGCTTGAAGTGGCTTGGTAATTCATGCTAGCCTAAGATGGCCTTTTCAGAAGGTCCACTGTCAGTTTCCACCAAGATCCTCGGTTGTTTACACATTACGTTTTACCAGGAGACAGAAAGCTGTGATGTGATTGGCTGCAGCTGGCCAAAAATATTCTTCTCCAAGAAACTTTCTATTGAGACAGGCAGAACATGAGTCATGCTGTATTATTGGTAACTGTATGATTGAGTGCTAATCATTGACGCCGCCCTAAGTAGGAGACGGCCATTATTCTCCAGAGCATGGACATGGAGTTCAACACGAAGACAGATTTGACTTCTTCCGCACAGGAATCAGACCTCCAGCTGATGTCCCCATTAACACATCACAGTATAGAAATATTGACAGATACATCATGCTACATGCAATACATGTTGGTCGTGTGTGGGCATCTAGGGACACATTCTTGCTTGAGTTCCATAGTTTTTAGCTGCATCAAACTGGGCACTGGAGACTTGCACAGTCACTGCAGCTTGACAGGGACAAATGCACAGATCCATCTGCTGTATGTTTCCCTGAGGGTTGATACGGAAGATTCCGGCATCCATCATAGACCAACTTGGATGGAAGGCCTCGTGGTTTGAGGCATGTGTTTAGATGATGTCCAGTGAATGGTCCACAAGCTGTTGCCTTGTATACCATCATTCTGACATGATTTAAAGACAACAAAAGGCCTTTGGCAAGGATAAGCGAAAGTATGATACTGCTGTGTTGGTAATATCATAGTATTTTTGAAGTACCTTGGAGCGCTATGTAAATGTTACAGTAAATTAATACGCCAGTCATTCAGTACACAAGGACATTCATAAGAGCTGTGTAATGACATGATGTATATTAACAACACTAACTCCTAACTCCAGTCTTTACTTTACTATGGTACAAATACAGTGTGATTTTGTCCATCTTTGGTCAGTATGGCATAATCAAATTAGTGTGTTGAGATACAGCTATACAAACATATTTCCCTGTCAAATATACTGTATGGAATTGTCTGGTTCCAATTTAAAGGCAGATTTTGTCTGACTTTGTCTCAACACCAGCTTGGCATTGTCAAGCGCTAAATCAATGCTAATGTGCTTATGCTAAGTTGAGTTTATTAACATTTCTCTTAAAGGTTTTCTCACAAAGATGTGTATTTGCATAAAAACAACATCTTGGGGAGACAGACAAGAATTTGCATCTGACGCTAGCCACAGGCTAGTCTTCTGTAGCAACATGTAAATGATTTGATTTTTAGTTTTACCTAATCGGATTTTACTCTGTAATTCAAAAAGAATAAAGCAGTACATTGTTTTTTTGGAGAATGGAATGGGATTCTAAAATACTTAGGAAATTTTTATGTATAGGTTAGTGAATTATGGATTTATGCATTTTACTTCAATTGTTTTAAAGCTGCAATCCGACTTTTAAAAAAGTCTGCAAAGACTTTTGCCTCTCTACCGCCATCTCTGTTTAAAACATAAAATTGCATGTTACTTTACATACTTTTCATTACATATGTTGAGTCAAATGAAGCCAAACTGACAGATTACAAATTATTATATTATTATAATAGTGATTGTTCCATTGTGAATGGGGGTAAGGTAAGGAGATCATGTTGAACACTGATTTCTCAAGTATTTGCTAAATAACTGATTTTGGTTCATGTTTAACCCAAAAAAGTTACAGATTGCCGCTTTAACTGACTACAGAATTACAGGGTTTACAGAATAAGTTCACTTGTACTTCCAATATTAGTTATGCTCAGTAGAATGTCTGTTGGGGGAACATAAAAATTGAGTGTTAGCAGATATTAAGCACAGTCTACTAATACCATAATGATCGGTAGTTGACAATTTACTAAGTTAGTCATTAAAATGTATTAAATGGGCTTACAAAATAAAGCGTTAGCCAGTAAAAACGTGATTTTAGAAGAATGAAAAGGGCTTTGAGGTTCCATCAGTTCACAGTCAGGCAAGACGTTTAGAAACAGGCCTCCTTACGGTTTTTGTGACAAAAACAACAAAAGTTACTTATGATAAATTCCTGGTTATACAAAACAAGTGCATTGCTGTCTGAGAACATCACTGCATAAAGACTCTGCCACAGGTCTGAAGCGATGTTTTGTCAAGAACTTGGCCCAAGGCGGTTCTTTTTAGCGAATGTACAGTTGGGTTTTGAAAAAGCAAATCACTGGATACGGGACCAACACCAAAATCCCAGCTATAAAGTAGGATGGAGGAACGGAAATGTGTCTGTTGCCTCAGGGTCTAAACAGCTTGCTGTTGTTGAGGGAGCAATGAAGTTAAATGGAGATATTCCGCACTGGTTTTCTGAGCTGCACCTCAGTGTAACACAGAAAAAGTATGACCGTGAACATTTGACTGACACAAAGTAAAAGCGATGTGTTATTCATTTACGGTTAGTTTGTCATGGATGGGAACATATTTCTTATCTCTGTCGTTTTCTTCCTGCAGAAGCATAAAGTCGACCTCTTCTACAAGCTCCGTCACGTGATGAATGAGTTGTTTGATCTGAGGCGACAACTGCTTTCAGGTCACCTGACTCACGATCAAGTCCGAGAAGTCAAACGACACATCACCGTACGACTGGACTGGGGCAATGAGTGAGTCATCTTTTATATACAAGACAACATGGTAAACAAATTCAAATGAACAAACTCTAATGAACATGTTGAAAGAACCAACCAGATTGTTGCATTCAGTGCTTTCCTGTAGCTCAGTGGTTAGAGCATGGTGTTAACAACGCAAAGGTCATGGGTTCGATCCCAGGGATTGCACATACTCATGTATAGTATAATGCAATGTAAGTTGCTATAGAATAAAAGCATCTGCCAAATGTGTAAATGTAAATTTTTGGCCAGTCAATGACTGCCTTTCTTAAACAGACCACCCTCTTTGTTAAAACTCCATCCTATGAACATGTCAGCAAATGTGATGCCAACAAAGATGAACATAAATATTAACAAAACAGAGAAACGCATCTGATTGGCTCAGCTTTATAATTGACACGCACAGGTCACTCCCAGATACGTTTTACTGTACTTGGTACTATTTAAATGATATTTGTCAGGTACTAGGCGAAGGCTGCAGAAAGTTGCGATATGTGATAATGCAAAAATAATGCAAAATTAGATATTCATATGATAAAGTCGTTAAAATCATTCGGTTATTGCAAGCCGTTACGAAATGCATATTGTGATATTTCACAATATATACTAGACTGATTTTATGCATAATATTAAAGTCATCCTCATCAACCAATCAGCATTGTCATGGCTTCATTAACCCGCAGCTATAAGGTAATTAGTCACATGGCTTTAACAGCTCAGATCGCTTTATAAAGAGTAAACAAGAACATGTGTCACTCACTGACCACCTAACGTCAATTACAGTAAGATTTACAGTAAGACTGTAGGGCCAATCAGGCCAGCAGAACACGTGTGGAAAGGTTTGTTTGTGGTCTGGACATCACACAGACTTTTCTCTGGAATAAAAAGCAGGATGCCGCCCCCATTTTTAACCTACACGGTTTAACCAGTGTTTTAATGTGATTCTTCACCGCTTCTTGAGTTTGCTTCAATGTTTGCAGTTGTTTCATCATTATTTCATCTTTTTTCGAGATTTTTAAATGTTTTTTCCAGCAAACGGGAGTTACCATCTAAATGGACTTTAAGTTTTTAAATCTTTTAGTTACCAGCCCAGTTATTTAAAGTTATCATGTAACCAAAATCAAACCTTTTTACTTTGTTAATATGCATCGTTGATTTTACCGGGCACAATAAAACCGAAATTGTGCAACAAACTTGACTGGCTTGTTCAAAATACTTTGAAACCGCCTGTGAAACAACTTTGCTTTTTGTATGACATCACAAATTCCACTCGCGTTTTAACCTCTCTTCTCCAATCAACAGCAATATGGTAAATAAAAAATGGCTTGGTCAAGACCCCAGAATTGCTTAGGATCAGACCCCAGAAACTCAATAACAATTCTGTAGTTTTATAGTACAAGATGTTGTAAATGTGTACTGTAAAAGTACAGCAAATGTCTGCAGTAGAAAAGCAACCTACTGTCTAACCAGACCTCCAAGAAAAGGGTCATTGGGTTCACCCTTTAGTAGAAATTATTAAAAGTAATGCAACCCAGCAGTCCCTCAGAAGTAAGATGTTCCACACGGTTCTTCAAGGTCACCTGAATATTCACTTCTGTGATGAGGCACTTTGTGGTCCTGAGCTTTCAGCAGCAGATATTACTGCCAGGTTTTCAGATCAGCAGACCAGAGATAATTGAGTAAATAGGATGAAATGGATTTGAGACAGCAACACTTACTGGTGTGTTCTATAAATACACGAAGCACCTGAAGTGTTTTTCAAACAATCGAATGATGTCTTTCATTACACCTCTGTCTATATGGGATATCAATTTTCTCTTGAAGTGATTGTGTCTCTTTTTGCCCTGTATCACTCTTTTGGCTTTGGCCAGCAAATAACAACCTAGCAACCCCCATAACACCTTAGAAACTGCATAGAAACACCCTAGCAACCACCCAGAACTTCTTAGAAACTGCATATAAACACCCTAGAAACCACCCAGAACACCTTAGAATGTGCATAGAAAAACCTTAACAACCGCTCAGAACAACTTAGCACTAGGGTGGCAGGTTGGCCATATGCATTGCTCAGGAGCACTTAAAAAAAAGAGTTTATTGCATATATCTGATAAGCTTTCATGCTGAAATATTACAGTATAACAAACCGTGAGTCACAAAGATCCACGCACAAGCTGTTATCAGATTGATAATTATGAAGCTGGCTGAAAGTGTAAAACAATGCCTGTAATTTAATATATATGTAATATATAAATAAAAAACTCGCTGACTCGCTTTAAAAAAGACAGTCATATATTTGGAATATAGACATTGCAAATTAATGACGTTCACTTTGCTAAGCCGTATGCATCAAGCCTGTCATTACTAAAGTTATTTAATTGCCACATAATAGGTTCATTACTGTTTGTTTAAACAAAGCAGTCAACAAATAGATTTATTTATGCTTTGATGCAAGCCAATGATTCAACATGTCTCTGCGTGAACTAATTTGCATTGACAGATTTAAGAAATATGCAGATTTTTCCATTTATAAACATAAGCATCCACAGAGAGGACATAATGTTGGCTGACAGACATTCCAAAATGCGTTGATCGTGAGCACAACCACATTGGTTAAAGTTAGTACAGTACAGTACTAGTTTAACCTTTGCTGCCATTAAATATAATACAAAGTAATATAAAGTATAATATAGAATTTATATAGCCAGTTTAAGTGTTTGCTACAGCAAATGTTACTGGTTGGTGAGCAGATGTACTGTTGCTTTTGTATGTAATTTACTAACATTGTTAACCTGGTGGGAGATAAACAACTGGGAACGGCAAAAGACACAGGAGTATATATACACAACTAATCAGGGGCAACAGGGGACACATAGACACAATTAGGGCTAAAGACTACAAAGACCATGGACATGGACTACAAAACATAACTTCAAAATAAAAGACATGACATTAGAACAACACATAGCGAAACAGTCATATGACAACCAGGTTAAGTCTATGATTAAACCTCAGGTCGCCCGAGGTGTTGATGCATGTTATTTATGCCTTTATAAGACTAGCACTGTTTACATTGTGTTAAGATACTGTATGGCGTGCCATCACAGCTTTCATCACTGTGTTTGGCCAGAGACACCTGTTCCTATATATGCTACGACAGCTGCGTTCGCTAGCTCTAGCGTCTGGCTCACTATATGATCCTCTGGATAGTAACATGACGTTTGTGTCTAAACCAAAGACATTGATTTAAAACAATTCTAAAAATTGTGCGTTTTGTAACATTGCATTTTCTAAGCTTAGCTAGCATGCAGTTGGTGCATTGGTGTCACATTGGTGCACTATGTTTTTGTGCATGCTAACACGCCAGTAAATGATATAAAAAGATCCACACATGTCACTACAACAGGTGGACCGAAGAGTTTTCCGGTTTTGCCCGCAGCAGTTCTAAGTATTTTAAACTCAAGTAGTTGATGTTGATCTTTCTCTTTCCTCTGTGTTCAACAGACACTTAGGCTTGGATCTGGTGCCTAGAAAAGAGTTTGAAATGGTGGACGCAGACCAGATAAGTGTTTCAGACCTCTACAAAATGGTAAGTAATGGTAATACCATTTAGTGTGTGTTGCATATTTGTTTTTATCTGGCAGATGCAGTTATAAGCATTTGTTTATCACATATCACAGTCTTGTATTGTAATGATGATTTTTGGCTAGCGTGCTATAGTAATATATCTGTAATTGTTTTGCCTCTATTTTCTAGTGATTTCGTTGCTGTGATTACTGCAGGTTGCATGAATCGAGTCTATTATTATACGTGAGTCATCTATGTAGATGAGAGCAGGAATTAATTTAATGTTGTAATATTTCGCTATAATCAGTTTTGCATATGTGCATAATGTCTCATCAGTTTAATGCACAGATGTTCCCAATTCCCACCTGTGAAATAAGCTGAACAATTAGAAAGTAAAAATGTTTTTTTAAACACTTTATTAGGCTGAATATTCCCACAATAGCTCATAAGTACGAATCATTTACATATTCTATTTCCCAGAAAGCTCAGTGACATGTTTTCAGCTTTAGGAAATAGTTACATTTTGGAATTTAATAAGAAACAATATTTGCTGCTTAGATAAGATAAACTTTTGAAGGAAATAGCTGTTTGATTTGATTATATCTCAGGTTTTTTTTCATTTATCATATTCTCTGCCTTTATTAGTTGATTGTAGCGTGTTTTAACATCAACAAGTTTTGAGGCTTACATTTATTTCTGACAGGTGCTTCTCAATTGCAGCTCATGGAGGAATCCGCTAACATGCATATTTTTCTGTTTCCTGTCTGAACACATTGCTGTGTGTGTGTGTGTGTATCTGGTTTTGTGTGGGACTTTGAAGTCCCTGTACAAAATGACACAAAGTTAATTAGCACCTAGAATTCTGGGTAAAGAAATTACAATCATCGACATTAAATCTCGATGCAAGCAAATCAATAAATTAGTTTTTAATCAAATCAGTATTTTGAAAAGTTTAAAGATGTTACTTTATCTGCTTGGTTTAAATCGGAACTTCAAAGTAAACCTTATAGCCTGGCACAGCATGGTGAGCGCAAAACAAATAAAATCAATAGTCCGGTTATTGTTGGTTACATGTGGTTAACTTTCCATCAGCAACAAAACAATGTTGAATATATTGGTTGTTGAGCCTTTTTTACTGCCTGGTTAGTAGGTTTAGCTAACTTTCTGATAAACTTGGGTAAGGAAAGACAAGCATGTCATTTTGTGTTGAGCTGAATCCTGATTCGAGTTTTAAGTGCAGTAACCAAACGTTAAGGTCAGAGATTTGTATAGCTCTACATGTGGGAGGTGGAGAAGCTTCATAAAATACCAAAACTAAAGAGAAGAAGCTTCTAAAAGGCACATAGATTTGAGAAGACTTTCACTTGCCCTGAAGCAACGGAGAGCATTGAAGCTGCAGAGACTCCAGACCTTCAGTTTTCTTAGAACTTTCAGCTGAATTATCTCCAGGGAAGCGAAAGATAGATTAAATTAAACCGCTAGGTTCTGGAGCTCTATTTTCAGTTTAAACTCTATATTAATTTGGATTATTTTTGCGATATAACACTTTGTAATCCTGTCCTTATTGATATAGGAGATACATGGAATTTCTTTATTGTACACACTTAAAACTTTCCAAAAGTGATCATAGAAAAAACAGTGGCAGCTTTTTTGGCCTATTAAATGAAGAGTGTAATACAGACTAAGGCCTGAAAACCTTTTCAAATGTTTTTTTTTTTTTTGGTAATTGTCAGTCTCTGGAGATTATATTAAATCACATGACCTGTTTAATTGCGATTTTCACAACCCTGTTAACAAAATGTGTTAAATACAGGTAAGGCCTAAATAAATAGTGTTTTTGTCACAGTTAACATAAAAAACTTAATTAAACTAAAAATAAACCAAAAAATATATATAACCACAGATTTAAAAATGCAACATCAACAGATTTTTTAATGTAATGTAAAAATGCAGGTTTAATGATATTTTGTCTTCATTGTGCCCATGAGGAAGACACTTAACCACAGTTCCTACATAGTCAACACTTTTTAGGCATCATAGCTGCACACATTTGGATATGTTGTTTTGGCCAAATTCTAAGGCAGCATTGCATGGACATGCTATGCGTCTTTATTTTTAAAGGAACATATTGTTTGCTAGCATCACGTTCACAGCAAACAATTAGAATCAATTGTAAGTCGAGCATCATCTGTGCTTCTTATACAGAGAGCTATTCGTGTAGCCCGCTGAGATACAGGCTACAAAAGCTCCCCAAATAACTCAGTTGCCACACAGTCACTTTTAACACAGTTATCTATGTAGGCAGAGAGCTATAGTGTTATGGTATCTGCTAAATGAGTGTCTTTATTTAACATAAGAACAATAGATTGTTGATATACATGAGGGCAGATACAGGAGGTGTGTCAGAACAGGGCTGTGAATTCTGCATATTTTGTGAGCTTTCAATGCTGCAAGGAACTATTTACAATTAATGAGTCTCGCCAGGCGTGCGTTTAGCCTCCCTAATGGTGAGACTAAGAACAGAAGGAAAGCTGTTTGTTTTTAGACATTTCTCAGTTCAGCCTGAATTCCTCCATTGGGTTTGCAAATAAAGCTCTATTTCCTGTACACGTCGCCTGCAGTTTGGTTTTTATCCTGACATAAAGCAAACGTATTTAATGATTCTTTTTGCAGCATTTTCTTAGAAAGACACTAAGAATCTTTAAGATAATTAAGGGTGGGTGCCAATAATTAATATATGCAGTTTCTTATTAAGCCTTCAGTCTTGTGTTTTAAGGTCACGTGATATTGTGCTAATAACCACTCAGCAACCATGTGGCATCATCATGTAAACCACACAGAAGTTACCGCTTAGCAACATCATATCAAACACCCAGAAAACTCTTGAAACCTTTCAGAACACCATAGCAACCCCATACAATGTGCCCTGCTAACAACCGAGAACACCATAGCAACCACCCAAAACACCTACCACCAAACAGCAACCATATAGCAATAAACTAACAACTACTCAAAACAACCTAGCTACCATCTAGCAATGCCCTAGCAACCACATGGCCCTAGCAACCACATTAAAAACTACATGGACAACTTGCAAGTGCAAGTGTCATGCCAACCACCCAGAACACCTTGCTACCACCAAGCAATTCCCTGGCAACCGCAACTACCCAGAACAACCTAGCAACAGCATCATGACAACCACTCTTAAAAACATTGAATCTTGTTTTGCATCGTTACAATAGCGTGACCCCCTACCTCCGGTGCATTTATTTTTATCACAGTGGAAAGCACTGGACAGAGATATGTAAGCTAACAAACACAGACTCATAAGTCACCCAGGCTCCAGGGCAAGATGTGTGTGACTCACCATGTGATTATGAGCATGTGTTTTCGGCTTGGTTTTGTGCTGACAGTGCCTGGCTAATCTACATCTCACATCTGAGGAGATAAAGCTTGCGTACATCTGTACAGCAATATATTGAAACCCTTAAGCAAATCTTCTGTTTACTGAATTACAGATCCTACGGTGAAAATTGTGACTTTTATTTCAAAGCACCTAAACACGCATTTAATTAATGCAATGTTACATTGTGTTACGTTTGAATGTTCTTGACAATACAAGTTTTAGTGCTGAGGCATTTGTGAATCTAAGGCAGACTTCTTTAAATATGAACATGGTAATAAATCTATGACAGTGTGCTTTTTTTTCTCTAGCTTTTTAGATTCTTCTGATCTTGAACTTCCCTCGATAACTAGTTTTTAAAAAACAAATAAACTTTTGTGGCTTTTAGTCAAGACGAGTTATCCTTGTGCTAGAGCTTTTCAAAGGTGACAACAGTGATGCTGGGTCCGTGAAATTTCTTATTTTTTATTTATTTTGTTATTATTTATTTATTTATTTATTTTTTTCCGTTCAAGAGTTTGAAAGGGTTTTACATAACCATAAACCATTAAAAACTGAGGTGAATCACAACATTTAAAATCTTGATTCAAAGTGACAAAGTTTGTTTTAGGGATGTTAGTCATGTCATGCAGTCTAATGCTTCATATATTGCATTGATTTGAATCAGAATTTGACCAAATTGCCTCTCTCTCTCTCTCTCTCTCTCTTTCTCTCTCTCTTTCTCGGCCGATAGCACTTATCCAGCAGACACAGCGTCCAGCAAAGCACGTCCCAGGTAGGTTTGTCATATTTAGGACCGTGAGCTGTCTGACATGTTAACACGTGTAGATTCCTCTGTAGGTCACGCTTTACTATCAGCTGAAATGTGACAGGAAATATTCATCTAAACGTCTTCAGTCATGACAAAAGATCTTTTACACTTACACGTGTGTAAACACTCATACCTCTATTGTGAACGAATGTATATTTAAATATAGGTCAGTAAAATATGCTAAACGATTTTTAGAATGTATTGATGAATATGTATGTTTTTGTGTTTTGTTTTGTTACATTTTTTGTTTGGTTCTGTGTTTTTGTTTGTTTGTGTATCATTATTGTTATTTGTTATATACTGTTATCCCGTGCTATGTTTTATTTACTGTAATTCATGTTTTATTTACTGTAATTCATGTTTACAGGACGGCGGGAGACAAAGACACGGCGACACGTGTCGGATGCCCGTGCCGCATCATCTTTTCATCAACCTCAAGAGCTTCACGTACAACACCATCGGCGAGGACACTGATATCTTCTTCTCTCTGTACGACCTGAGAGAGGGCAAACAAATCAGGTCAGGAGGCTTTCATGAACCCCTATTGTACTGTATTCCTGAGAACAGTACATCTGGTCCCGTAAGCAAAAAACTAAGATCGTTTTTAAAACATCAAAGCCTTGGAAATGAGAGCTTGCACAAATACTGCGTATGTACAAAGGACACATTTGTGTACACGAAAATGGCACCCAGATCATTAAAGTGTCTTTTTGAGAAAGACAAGAGAAGCTGATGAGGTATTTATGCGAAAGATCTTGTGCTGTTGAAATTGAATCGTCCGTCCATTTTTAAAGAGACAGATACTCGAACTTTCTCTGTACAAACATACAAAAGCAGATACAAAACTTTATACGTTTCACAAGCTGTTCTGCTTTTATCATTTGCTCCAGTTGGATTTTCTAGACTGTTAGATGTTTATATACATTTATATTTGATTTATTCATTGTGTATACATCCAAAGTAAGGTTTCAAGTTTTAGTTTTGTGGTGTCGAATGTTGTGTGTATTATAGCTCTATGATAAAGCAATAGAACCTTTATTTTAAAAACGCACGATGATGATGACACACGACGGCCCAGTTCATTTCAGTTTAAAGACTGTGAATTTATAAAAGAAGCAGCGCTTTTTTTGGATTGTGTCACTGCCACTGTGTCTGTGTACAGCCGTACTTGGGCTAATTTTTGATGCATAACTTGTCTGTTTGTGTGATGAACTCGAATGAAATTGTGCTACGTTGCTAAGTAATCAAATAAAATTAGTCAAGTAAGCAACAACCCAGTACATTGAAAATGTAGCAGGTTGGCAGAAGGAAGCATTCCAGCTCATTCTGGGGATTTTAGCTTTGTTTTTCCTGCTTCTAGAAGCCTGTCAGTGTTCCAGCAGTCCATCCATATCTCCTACCCGACTAGTTGGAAAATCTCTTGATGGAAGTCCATTTCCATGAACTTCAGTAAAGTAACATAGAGGAGATTCTTTATTACAAAGCAATAGCTTATTTTGTTTTTCTTTCGCAGTTCAGTGCGTTATTCTTAAGAGAAATTAGGCCACTGCCAGATTTCTCCCTTGGGAGTGTTTAAAAAGTAATTTATACACCTCATTAATTAAATGAGAGAAGCCTTTGTAAGTCACTGCGAGACGAAGATGATGCCTTTAATGTTTCTGTTTGAAGCATTTCGTCCTTTTATTAAATGCTGTAAAAAGAAGCAACCAAGAACAACCCAGCGACTTAAAAGTGCAGCGTCATCTATTCGCCATTTTATTGCTTTGCCATGATAAAGTTTGCTTTCGTTTGTGCAGCTTGCTGGTGATAATAGATCATTTTAAATTCAACTTGCAAACATTTATAAGGGTAAATATCAAATAAATATCAATATCAATAGATATCAAAAATAAGTCTTAAAGACTTTATACAAAATAGAGATTTACTTTTGATATGTAAATATACAATAGAGTGAGAAATAACAACAGGGCCTATTTTTGTTTTGTTGTTATACTGTCCAATGCTAATTTAAACGAAAAGTCTGGAGCTGCCAACCGTTGCTATAGTAACCTTCTCAGGCCAACACGACTTCTATTTGGGAGTGTCTGTTTGGCACTGCGTGAAAATACACGCCGACTAACTTAAAAACCTAACCTTTGTGGTCCTGGAAATATTGTCTGAAACACTATTAAAACATTCTTCAAGTATGTAGAATACATTTTTTTAAAGTTGTTTTGGGGAATGCAAACCTCAATCACAGGGCCCAGACCCCCACAAACCTCTCCTATAATTCCTAACCTGTTTACTTTTTTCTAACGGTCATTAAAGTGGTTCATTGTGCTTTTGTTGGCCCTAAAAAAAGTCAAAAATGTTTACAGTAGATTAGCATGTATGTGTGTTATTGTAAGGCTTATATCTGCAGAAACTAGAATGTTCCCTGTGTCCTGAGGGAGAACATACCCAGGAGCAATAGATCCCATGATGATCAGTCTCACCATGGAGACAGAACAATCTCTCTCTTTGTTGCTCCTCCTTTCTAAATTTCTCATCCTCTCTCCTCATGCTACGTCTAGACAGCAGACTTCTGCTCAGCTTTTGCTAGTTCTGTATCCCCTGCAGTAATCTTAACCGTGGGAAGCGTACATCGCTAACAAAACCAATCAATCACAAATCAATGCAAGACTTTTGTTAGCTTAAACTTGCTTCATTTTTAGACAGATCTGTCCAATTCATTTATATATTTATGTATTACGAGATCCTGGTCTTTATGTGAATGATACATCAGTGAGAAAACACAAAAATCCTTAAACCTAATTTAAAAAATTTGCTCTGCCTCTGAAACAACCTGCTGATGTCACAACTCCCATTTACTTTTAACCTCTCCCCTGCAACGCCCGCCCCATTCTGGTATACCACGCCCACATTTCACATTCCAGACAAAAGTCCTGCTCTTTTCTCTTTCCTCATTCAATGTTAAATATCCTGTTGAATTATGTAATACGTCAAATGAAGTAAAATTTGTTATAATGATATTGAACCGGATTATTTTTCATTTACCCTTAAGAAACGTAATTCAGTGCCATTTAAGGAACTCGTGTTATCCCTATAATTTACATTCTCCTCATTACTGTAACAATTGTATACTGACTTTATGTATTCACTGCATTGTGGTTTCAAACCTAAATGCATGATATTATATAAATTGCAATAGCCGAAGAAAGCTGGCCAAGATGATTAATCACAAAGCCCCCACAGAGCTCTCTCTCTCTCTGTCTCTCTCTTTCTCTCTTTCTCCTTCCCTCTACACCCACTCCTCATGCCTTTGGCTTTGACAGGCAGATAATGGTGTTGCTGCCTCCCTCTCAAAAGCTGTCTGACCCTGGAGTGGGCCACAGGTTCTGTCCAAATTTATATCATGCCTGTTCAAGTCTGAAAGAAGAAATACACTGTATGCGACCATTATTCATTATAGAGAACGTTCTGGAGTGTTTTTACCAGTGTTACATTGAGTAGCCAATCATCAAATGTTTAAAAAAAACAAAATACTTAAAGGAAAAAATATTTTAGTTGTTCGTATATTATTAATTGTCACTATTTTACTCCTAAATATGTTTTTTTACTCTTACATAAGAAATCAAAAACATTAACAAGATAATAAAACCAGCAAACAGCAATGATCCTACAACAGTAACAGCAGAATTAATTTGTTGCATTTGGGATGTGTTCGCATCTTTCGCTATCAAAGGTTATATAATTATGTGAACTAAACTGTTATTTTAGTGTTAATTTTTATTTTGTTAACAAAAACGTTTAGCTTTTGTTTTAGTTGTCGCTACTAATAACATTGGTACGTGTCTTTACCGGCAGGCTGTGTGTGACCTGCTTTAGCTTAATCTTTAGCTGTCATGTTCCTTTTATGATTAATTAAAAAGCATGAGAGCCACGCGTCTCTGCAAGACTAATAATTCAGCTTTTAAGGGGACTTCAGTATTTGAATTTGGTAATTGTATTACGCCTGAGTTCTCCAGTAGTTCATTTCCTGATCTGAAACCCTTGTCTTTATTAAACCAAAATCTGCTCTCTGAACGTTTCTTTATGTTCCAAAGATCATGCGTCAACCTAATATCCCATCAGCCTTCACACACTTGAGACATTAAGTATGTTATTACCATGTGCGCTAAGATAGTGGATCGCTACACAATGGGTTTTGAATGGGGTTTTGAATCACCCCTTTCAATGTGACAAAGCTGGGGAAATAATAGCACTGCTTTTGGGAGAAGATTTTAATGAGTACCTACTGCCACCAGAAGAAAATACCATCTCCTTCAGGAAAGTGGGTTGGTGCCTTCGAGCTATGTGATTGGTCGACCTTGGCAGAGCTGTTCCGTCTGGGCGGAGTCTTGTGAACGTGGAAGTGATAATTGTATGTGAATGTGTGCGACGTGCAAAATTGTTTAAACAATCACGCGAGTGCGTGTACATATCACATCCTATTACTTGTTGATTAGCAACAATTGGCTTTTGTGATGTACCAAGTGGTACATGTTACCAAGTTCAATTAAGCAAAGTACAAAAGGTTGTGCAGCACAATCACAATATATTGTATACTCAAGTGCCATATTTATTATAAAATGCTATTAAAAGCAAACTAAAAAGTAAATAAAATAATTGAAAAGTAAACAATTAAAAAGTCAGCCTCAATTATGGTTTGACTGTCTTTAAACCTTAGAAAATCCATTGATTTTACCTCTAGCTATCATTTGTAATGTGGCCCTGTTTCTGTAAACCCACAGAACGGTACAAGTCTGTTATTTCAGGCTGTGGTATTCCGGTGAGACTGCCTGCTCTAAACGCATTCATTTTATTTTCAAAGTAAACAATCACAAAACATACATCACACATTCCTTTGTGCGTGACAGAAACAAATGAAGTTGCCCCAAAAAGTCAGAAGTCTGTATCACAACACGCAAACTGAGGACTTAATATTCTGCCAACCGCAACAGTAACAGAAATATTTAGATCCACATTTTCATTTTTAGTGCAGTGTAGTTGATATGCATGAGGACTGGTTCCTGTGGATAGCATATGGTATGTGAAGAATTAGGGAATAGGGAAACACAGCATAGGGAAACTTGCTTCCAGTTGTGAATTAATATCTAATTAAGCTCTCAAAAATATCATTTAAGAGTTTACTGGCATTAAAAAAGTCATTAGGGTTTTAAAACTTTATCCCTGTGTTTTCATTGCACCAGCATTTTTAATCTGTCTGTGTGGACCTAAACATTTGGAAAAACAATGTTTGTTAGATACGTTGAATTCTTAAAGGGACAGTTCACCAATAAATGACAAATACGAACATTAGAGCCGCTTTCATAATAATGTGCCATTTTGTGAAATACAAGAAACACTGTTTACAGTAAACAAATTTAGTTTTATATTTCTGGGTTATAGAAAAGCAGCACCTGTCCTTTTCAAACCACCTGTCTTTCCACAGCTGCATTCCTCTCACACGCATCATGTCATACTGCAAGTGTTGCTGCAGTAGCTGCGGGTCTGACACTGTAATCGCCCGGGTGGCATCCCGGACTCCAGGCTGTATTGTAGCACACAGGAAGTGTGCAGCTCTGTTTCCTGTGATCTGATTACAGCTTGTTTGACTCATTTATCTTTACATTCACACTGGGAAGCAAGAGATATGAGGGACATTATTATCGTTGTCGGCGATCTTGTCTGCCGGTGTCTTCCTTGTATGGGGTCTTTAATTCAAAAGTGTCTTTGCTGGTGTCTGTTTTTAATTTGTTGTTATTAAAAGCAACAGGGGCCCTGAGGTTATAGAACAATTATTAAAATTCTTCCACTTTCTTGTGAATAATGGTGTCTATTAATATTAGATTACTGATGAAGTCATTGGTTTTCAAATAACTTTAAACCAGTGGACTGGGTTTTTTATGTGATAACCAGTACTGTGTTTGTACATGTCCACAGTAAAAACTGTAAAAAAAATTACATTACGTTTCTTTTGGCTAAAGGATGAACTTGTTTATTAAAAACTTGCACATGTGAACTTTTATTGACCTCATTCTTTTCCACCAGTGAGAAGTTCATGGTGAGGCTGAACAAAAATGGAGGGCCAAAAAATTCAGAGAAGGTCGACCGTCTCTGCGCACTGTTTACGGTGAGAGCACAGTTCATAAAATATTTGTTGTTATTGCTCATGAAAATTGCTTATAGGATTATAAGAAATGTGTTTAAGAATGGACAAAAGAGTCTGAAAATAAAATGTCTAAAAATAGACACAAATACAGTAAGTGTATCGAGCAATACAATTTAAATGGATAGCTCAGACAATTTGGTTGTGAAGGAAACTGAGAGATTGTTGAGACAGTTGAAATCTTTTCTGAAACTCCAGAGGAGACAAATGTAAGAATACTGTTTCTCAGGAGAAACATCTAGTAAGCAGGAGACCTCGCTGTTTGCACTCCATTTAATCTCATTGCTGTAATTTTTCTTTCCTGTGGTTCCATCTACCAGAGTTTAAAAGCTCACTCACCTCTCTCATTTTCCTCACAGGATCTCAGCAACAAGGATATGAAGCGAGATCTTTACATTGTGTCCCAGGTCATTAGGACGGGTGAGCATCCCATTGCATGTAGCCCCTCTCACTCTCTCTCTCTCTTTCTCTCCTCACAATCTCTCGCTCCATCCATTTCCTTTATTTTGGGCCGAATGTGGCAGAGTTGCCACAAGGCATTACATTTCCCCTGCTGCAACAATTGCATCTCTAGAGCTCTTACGTAAGCGCGGGGTTTTGAATTCTGTTCCAGCTTTACAGACACGGGTGGTTTGAATAGTGGAACAGATCCTTTGACATCCTTCCACCCACCATCCCCCAAATCAAAGGCTGTTCTGTGCAGCCTTAGTCCCGAAATGGAAACAACTCTTCCATTGACCATTTTAGCTTGTTTTGAAAGATTCTGTAATCGTTGAATCTTCAGATAGTACCTTTATGTTTGAAGGATGCAACATATGGCAGTACCGTGAACCCAGATTGTTGTCGTAACAGTACTGTACAAATTGCGGTATTCTGTGTGAATGCTGTATACTTCACACAATTTTCCCCCACTAGTGGTACCAAACTGAAGTGCAATTAGTTTGTTTGCGCGGACAAACGTGAAAACTTTGGCTCAACCAGTGGAGAGTCTCTTCGTAAGATGGTTTGGTTTCTGTCAATAACTGTCATTTACTAACAAGTTCAAAACAAAATGAAAACGTTCAAATTTGAGGTTTTTTGACTTCTACGCGTTATTTGTATGGCTCACATGGACGTCAGCATGTGAGCATCATGTTTTCTCACAGTGGTTTATAATGTACAGGGCGGATGTTGCTGAACGACTCAAAGAAAGGTCCCCCTCACGTCCAGTACCGCCGGCCGTACGGGTGCGCCGCCCTCGCCATGAGCGACATTTTTCAGACCATCTCTGAACTCAAAGAGGAGAAAGACTTTGTGCTCAAAGTTTACACGTAAGTCTCTTTTACACCCTTTCGGATCATTTGTCTGTGTTATTTATTAATGGAAAGACTTTCCTCTGTTTGTCAAGAACTACATTAAACCGTGATAAATTGCTCGCTTGGTTTAACAAATCTACAGTCTTGACAAAACACTTGAGATGATGGATAAAAACTACTCAATAATATATTAACCTCTCTGTTCTGACTAGTACAGTACTGGGAATTACTGTAGACTGAATCATTTGAGTTTTGTAGAGCTGAACACGTTGTAAACACAAATTCATGTAAAATTCATAGTAATTATGCCTTGTTCAGAAAAACACATTTGTTTCGTGAATGACAAGATGTCTTGTTTTATATGTATGTTCTTTAGATGAGTTCAGGTCAATGCTCCTAATCTTATGGTGAACCACCCAAAAGAGCAGGTAGTATAATATGAAAATGGCTCTGTTTCCAAACATAGTGAGCCATCTAACTGCATAGCATTTTAGGTCATGGTCGTCACATTCCAGAAGGTTTGCTGCCTTTAAAGATCCCTTGTTTAAGCCAAAACTCAAAGACAGCATTGTGTGTGGTTACTTTGCAATCCCATAATGCATTGCAAAGTGCTCAGTGACAAAAAGGCCAGGGAAAGTCTGTTATTCTTGTATATCATTAAACACTGAAAGCGTTGATCATTTCTAATGGACTGGGTTTTTTTTTACCCAATATTTATTCTATATTGGGTCAAATATTCCCAATATTCTATATTATTATAAAGTTCCATGTCCTTTATGTGGTTTTATTTCAATAACGATGTTGTGGCTCCCTATGTAGACAGTAGACAGCAGGGAAGCTCAAAGGTTTTGGAACAGAGTTCGTTACAGAATATCCACAACACAGAACAACACACAACACATACACTGCACTGCTGTTTGAGGTAGACCCCACCCAGCCACAGACGTGGCCAGATCTTGTAGCTATCTCCATCACAGAGTTTCATTACCTCTGTGTGCAGCCATGCAGCAACTCTCCTCTGTTTTATAGTGTGAACTGACAGACCTGGTTAAAAGAGAAAAGGACCCCAGGAAGAAAAATACAAGGTGTATGTGTGTTGCTGTGTTTTTTTGTTCGGAAAACACAGCAATCAAAATGACAGGCAATCATGTGGCATTAAGCCATCGGTTTCTGCAAAGTAAATAATCTTTGCTTTTCACGAGCTGTTCCTCTCTTTTTTCTGTGTGGATTCGTTGCTTGTGGCAATGTGTGTGATGGGTTTTTGAAATGAGAGGAAACTAAACAATACCTTTTAATTATGTAATTAAGTGTTCATACACTACATAAATCTCACATCATATTGGTTTGAGTGTTTTGATTGGCTCTTGATTAGCTTGTTGCAAGTTTCGTTGCAGGATAAATTCAATACCTGGTACACTGTAGTGCGGACCACCATGTTGATAAATGTCACATTCTTGTCAAAACTTAATATCTTAGTGCTCATAGTATTAATCTCTGTATATCACAAGACTTCTATGAGATCTATGTATTGTTTATTATATATGATATATGATTACATTTTCAAGAGAAATCATGCATGATGTGCAAATGTTTGTAATAAGCACATCCGTTTATGTGTGTGTAGGAGTGTGTTTGTTTGGGTCTGTGGTTGTGTGTCAGGGTATGCTAGTTATATGGGGACGCCTAGTGGCGGACTAGATAGGGAATGCAATGCTCAACCCTCATCAGCCAACCAGACCTGGCCATAATCCTTGTGCAGTTACGCTGTTGAGCCAGTCAGATTTGTTGCATATACCCCCTTCATGTTCTGTAATTTAGCAGTTGTTCATCAAAGAGCCTGTGAAAACATGGCGTGTAGCTTTCCTCATGTGTTTGTGTAAAGCCATTGTGACCCTAAAAGTGACAGACCGGAACCAGTCGGCATCACAGCCAACCAGATGGACTCTGCAGGGGTTCCCACAAAGCATCTGCCCGCTCACCCACCGCTAACACTAGCATTAGCTTACGGATGTCCCTTTCAACTGCTGTTGCGGGTTTAGTCACTACTGGATCAGGCATTAACGACATCACTTCCCCTCAGGCCAGAAAGCCATCGTTCTCAAACCTCCATCAGCTCGCCCGCAGCGATTTAGCAGCTACTTATGCTGGAACATACCGTATGGCTCTGTTCCCTCTCCTGAGAGCGCCACACATATCTGCTTTAAAGCAGCAGAGTGCAGTGATTTTATTTGTAGGTGATGGCTGCTCATTTTTCACCTTCTATTAGCTTGTTTCAAAGCCTTAATTCAAGAGTGCAGCTGTGCCAGTTGGGGTTAATTGTCGTTATAATAGCTCTTTGTATTCTCGAGTATACCTAACCTCTGTATAGCACCATTAAAGTAGCTTTGTATAACCAAGACTTTGACTGCAGAAAACGCATGGTGCTATGCAGAAACACCCAGCTTTGTTTGATGTATTGATGTAATGTCCACTGAAACAGGAAGTTAGGGTTGGACATATTGAGTGGCCTGTCACAAAGATCTGAGCAAGCACAAATACCTCCCCCTCCAAACCAAAATGCCATTTTTAAGCCATTTAGTCCATTACCCACTTAAAGTTGGAAAACTGAATAAAACTCAAGCATTGGAACAAGCAAAGACAGTTATGTACTGATTTCTGTTCTCTCCCTCAATAGTAACCTTGGCAAGATGATATTTATAATGTTGGGGGTGGGACATTTAAAATTATAGAAAGATTTCTGATTGGTCAGAAAAATCTGACATGAAGCTGAAGTGTAGAATGACATCATAAAAGTTGTTGAAATGTATTGGCAGAAGTGAACAACTGTAAGTTTTGAATGCTTAAATTTTCTAAATATCAGTTATAGTATTGTTTGGAACATGTGAAGCCGCCAATCACAGTTTGTTTTCTTTGTACTTGTTGTAAAAAGGCGGGGTTATCAGAGATGTATTATCAGCCAATCAGATTGCCACTTACCAGATCGAGAAAGTCTTTTTCTTGGTGTAAATATGTAACACACAGTTAGCAAACAGACTGTGGATTGCTCATGATTGTGCAGTCTGAGGATAAGACTACACCTGAGCTTAACAAATGTTTACATAATTAAAACCAACAGTACAAACAATAGGAATATTTAGGAATATCACATTTGAAACTGACATCATTTCGGGGCCAATTGCAAATGGATAAAATCAAATCCCATCCTACATTTTTTCTTGTTGAATATTCTGTTTTACTTGGAAACTGACTTTTTCCACACAATTCCAGTGAGGAAGTTCATTATGCAGTAGTGCTACTGTATGCTGGAGTGTCAATGCGTTGAATATTGTGCCAAATGAATAATTCTCTTTTACTGGATTAAAGTTTAGTTTTCTTTGAATGCAGGCCAATTCTCAAGCCCATTTTGTGATGCCCTCTTAAGACAAGATCTTTAACTATTGAAACCGGGTTATGTATATACTGACAAATCGCATTTTTGACTCAACACATTTGGGAATTATCGGAGCACTGATACAAGCGATTATTCCACCTGCTTCTGTTCTATTCTGTTAATGTTTATCTTCCCTTTGTCAGATTCTCCTTTTTCTTTTTTATCTTTTTTACAGCTGTAACAACGAGAACGAGTGGTACCAGATCCACGAGAACATCATTCGCAAGTCTAGTACCAAATACACGGCCCCCAGCACCAACTACGGTAAGAGCCCTTTAAAATCGGACAGGTGCGTGTTTGCCTTTTTATTTTAAGTATTATTATTGCACCAGGAACTTTTTGAGCAGTCCTTGTAAAAACTCTTTTTATCATCCCATTCTGTTTAAAGATGTTATTTTGCTGAAGTTGCTGTATGATGCGTCTGGTGGTCTCCTAATATCTTCAGTAGGTGCTATAGCTGATGGTGTGTAAGAGATGATAGAACAGATAGGAATACAAATCACATTATTAAGATTAATGATGCAGTAAGCCATTTTTGAGAAACGCTGTTGTTATTCGAAATCAACACCCGAACAAACACAACCTGCCTTTCATTGCTCTGCCCAGGCAACGACTAACACATACGCCCCCTGTTGCTGATTGGCTACGAGAGTGTTATGGTGTTGTAGAAATTGGCCCGATCCACTTATTTTTTCTCAACTATTCACACAGGCATAACTTCAAACACTTTTTTACAACACACATAGAACAGACATGAAGCGAACATTGACAAGAATTGTTTATTTGAGAGTTAATGAAACTTTCAACAGCATTTTGTTAGAAATCGCTTACTGCAACAAACATCTGGATTGAAAAACCTGAAATGACACTGAAGAGCTAAACACGGCCCAATAATGCAGCAGCCCCAAAGGAAATGAATCCTGAAGGTGCCGTTCGGTGGTAACTGTCGCAGCATCTTTTTTAATTGAGAGTTCATACTGCCGTTGAGGGCATAGCCTGAAAAATTCTGGACGGGGATGAACGGAAAACCCTTCCAGCTGGGAATCGGGGGCGCCAGGCAATCAGAATGACTGATTGCAGCAGGCGGGCTGGTGTGTTCAATTTAATGAAGGAATGAAGGTAGCAGGGAGCCAGGCCATTAGCGGCATTGTAGGCGCGAAACAATGTCTTGATTAAATTGAAACGTAGCAGTTACTGGCAGTCAGCATAGAGACCTGAACAAATAAGAGTGCATCTCTCTGGTACCTCTCTGAAACAAAGTCCCATTTTTGTAAATAATAGTAACAATCACGGGTGATAATTACGGCGGTCATTGTAATAATGTCGTCTTACATTTGGGCCAAAATGTTCTTGTCGGCAGGTCTGATCATCTCCCTGCAGCTGCTGCGGGGCGACATGGAGCAGGTGCGCAGAGAAAACCCCATGATATTCAACCGCGGCGTGGCCGTCACGCGCAAACTGGGTTTTCCTGATGTCATCATGCCAGGTGAGTTCTGTGAAGGTCACAGGAAGGTGATTTTCAAAACTTATATGAGACTGAATGAGTCAAAAACCCTAAAACTGCACTTTTTGAGTTTAATAGTCAACTAATTACAATACATGGCTAAAGCATATCTACTAATATACTTTATACATGCTATTCAGTGTACAGAAATGAATAACATCTATGCATTATATGAAAACATTAACTTGGTATCAAATGCTCTGATATGTGTGTAACATCTCCTTTTAATTCTAATAATTAAAGTATTTTAAGTAATAATTTACTAGTACTAGCTTTGTAGTCCTGGCTTGTTGGTTTTTAGGGCAAAATGTTAAAAGCTCTCTCTGTAAGTCGCTTAGGATAAAAGCGTCTGCTAAATGCATAAATGTTAATGTAAGTATAATTAAAGCACTTGGGCTAAAATGTTGTTGGTTACCAGGGTGTTGCTACGCAGTTACTAAGATGTTCAGAGTGTTTTTGTTTACTAGGAGGTTGCTAGGGATGGTTGCTAGGTGACTGCCTACTGGACCAAGTCTAAAGATCTCTCAAATCTGTGACATTATGGTCTCTAAATATGGTTCAAGTCCGTCTTGGATACGTCTATGAGGTTTTAATGAACATTTTATCATTCAGCAGGTAACAGTCTGATCATTTAGAGGAATAATAGCACAGACTGTCCATAACAAGATGAACACAAGAACACACTTGTCTGTAGCATAAATGTAAGGAAAGAGTTACACACCACAGTTTAATACTTAGAATTTATGGGTTTATTCAAATCCATCACACTAAGTATGAGCAATAGTGCATTACCGCCCTCATTCCCATTTTAACTGCACAGACTCATGCTTGTACCAGTATGTCCCACATTTAGACAGACTGCCTTAGCTGTCTGCTCGATGCCCCAGAGGGCCTGTAAAATCAACTGGCCTCTTGCCACGTCAAAGCCGAGTTATGAAATCCCCTCCCTGTGAGTCAGCAGAAGCACTGGGGCGTCTCGGATGTGTTCTTCGAATAAACCTGCTGCTTCTCATGTCACTCTGTACGTTAAAAATCCTGACTCATTCAGTGAACCCCAGAGTCTAGAGTTCCCCAACCATCTCCAGGATCACCATCACCTGCCACTGTAAAATACCTCCTTTCTCCATCCATAGTGTCAAACTTCAATGTACTCAATGGCCCAGATGCCAATGTTGAGTATATTGATGGATTCTTCAAGCATCTTCCAGAAGAATCTTTATGCCAAAATGTTCTCATCTGTTTTCTGAGGTTGCACCTCCCTGTTCTGAACATCCACATATTAAGCAGCCCAAGGAAGTTCAATTATAACACAGACGAGGCTGCACTCTTTAAATTAAGCATTTTAAAATGCCAATAAGTCAAAATGCCTTTAAGAGCCAAAGTGACATGGGGGTCTTGTGTAGATGCTATTGAACCCCAATGTCTGGGAGAAGCCCACGTAATCTTATTTCAGATTGGTGCGTTCACTGCTTTTTCTAAGGAGATCAGATTTGGCAGGTTGCTAATGCATGATCCTAGCTTTTGGATGCATTGCGGTACAAAAATTGTTTGTCAGTCAGACAATATTAAGAATTGGAGGCAGTAATTACAAAATTAAAATTTTAGCGTCGTGAAATGTTAACAGTACTGGATGTAGCATGGATTTGGACAATTTTCTGTAAGCCTGAGATGAGTTTACTCAACAAAACCTTTGCAGAATTATTTGTAGCTTTTGTCTATGTCAGACGTAATGAAGCTTATATAACATCATTCATTTTTGTGGCCCTTTTTGTTTCGTTATTCACTCATTATACATCCATTTGCCCTTTTTGTCCGAGTTCAATAAGAGACAAATACAGATGGTAGTAAATGTATCCAAGTGTGATTTAATGACTTAATAGGGTGTAACAGTGACCATCCAGTTTATCAGCAGACTTTATGTAATGGAGATGCAGAACCAGCAGACAAAAACCAGCAGACAGTAATGTAAGAGGAAGGCAAAAATGTAAATGTTATAACAACAGGCAGAGGTCGAGGCAGGCAGCAAACAATCCAAAACGTAACCAGGCAAACAACAGGGAAATAACGCTCTGAAATGCATGCAAGGGCAATACAAGACGTCGCTAAGAGTCACTGACAGTGACCAACAGCTAAAAACAAATAAGATAATCAATGATAGCTAAGAAATTTTCAAAACCAAAGTTTTCTCTTCACTTTACCTTCTAATAAACAAACCAGAATCAGAAATGTCAAAACCTCCAACCATAGCATGTGACTTACCTCCCATAGCCTGTACGCTAGCTAGCTACTGCTAGATGTTTTTCCTGTTTCCAGCTGGGTGTGCACCAGGTTTGTTTTTCTTGGAGGAAATTTGTGGTTATTCACGGAATAAAGAGCTTTATGTGGATTTTATAAACCCAGACAGCTCGGAGGCAGTGGAAAAAAGGGGTATAAGACTGTGGCTGTTTGTTTTTTCAAAACAGGGGCCTTTAAACAGGGAGTCAATCCAGCGAAACACTAACAACCAGCCTGCTGGTACCAGATAACATTTGTACCACGGTGTGGAACTGTGAAATACTGTCAGCCAACAGACATGCGAACAAGGTTTAACTTAGTCTTTCACAGTTTGCTGTTTGGTCCATTCAGCATTTCTAAAAGGAGCTGTGAACCTTATCTAGATCCCCTTCATGGTAGAGTTTCTTTGGAAATGGTACTGAATACGGTTATGGCAAATGTAAAAGGCATTTTATGGAAAATGGCTGATTTTGTCAAATTTAGCAATTCTTCTTTTTTTTTGGTTTTTTTCTAGTCCATGAATATTTCTATAATTTTTGTTTACAAATTTTGAAGCATTCATATGTGTATCTAAAAGTTTATTTTTACAGTATACATTGCTGGTTTTATTTTGCATGATTTTTTTTATTCATACAAAGAAAAAGTGGTTGTCTTTGTAATATTTCATCAAAATGCATTAAAAAAAATAAATTTAAAACTTTGTGCTATTTAAATCTTGGGGGAGGTGGATGTTGTTTTCAGTTAGATAAAAGGAAACATTCAAATTTGTGTTTCTTTAATGAATTTGTCTCGCTGATGTTGTTAAACTCTGTTAGTGTTACTCTGCAATACTCTTTAATGTTGGTCTTTAGATTAGGCAACAAATGCAGAGCAGTGTCGAACTTGAAATGGGCCTTTTCCTTATATCTCACTGTAAAGTCATTCCGGTTTTAAGTAGAAAGATCATCCCAAAGTCTAGAAGACTATTTCAGGTACATTAAGCACAAAATAAAGCTTTGGTTTTATTGCAGCATAAGGTGGCAGAGTCCTTTTTATATTACCATTCTCCTTTAGGTAGAAAATATCCACCTTCTATAAAGATATTCAAAGGATATCTGGTGTCTTATTAACAGAGCAAATTTCGGCTTTGCTTAAAGTATAGCGCCGAATATACATCAGCACACTCATAACTGTCTGCATATTCAGCTGCAGGGTGGGTGTTAACAACAGGAGGCATTGTTCTAAAGAAGCAGGCATGCTCGTTTTCCTGTATTGCGTCAACCGTAATTGGAAGAAATCAAATGAAGCCTCGCAACTAATTTTGCTAACAGCAAAAAGCTTTCCCTCTTCTGTGCAGACGGTGAGCTGAGCGCCATTTTAAAGAGAGATTATATTTATTCCAAGCGTCACAACAACGATAAGGTTGCATTTCTGCAGAGGAAATGTGTGTCGCTGTGTCATCAGATTGAAAAGGGGTCCATAATGGAAGAATCATCTAGATGCTAGGGTCACACGAGACGTGACGGCGTAAAAAGCAGGTTGATCTGTTTAAATAATGACTGTTTCCTCCAGCCAGTGGGCACAGGTTTGCTCCCACAAGGTTAGCTGGACAAACGATTTAACCTTTATATAGTGATAGCTTTTATTACACTTTGGTAAAGGATTTAAAAGTGAAGTTAAATTTAGTGTGCTGGGTCAATCCGAAACTAGATTTTCATCTACGCTTGAACAAAAACATGGTGTAGGTGTAGGAACATGATAAAAAGTACTTTACCTGTCCAACTTTATTTAAAGTGTCAGTTATATTTGACTGCTAATTGCTGTTTTCACTTGTCAACAGTTATAATCAATATTTGTAGGCAGGGTTCAAAGGTGATGTTGTTTGTTTTAGCTTTCATACTCCTACAATTGCCATTTGCGCCATTAGCGAAAAGTGCTAGTAAGAATAGACATAAGGGTAATTCGCAAATTTTCACTGTAGCAATTAGCATTTCTAGCGAACATTACAATATGCTTTGTTGAGATCCTTTATCAAGCACATTTCGTAAAACAGAGGCTTTTCAACAACATTCAACAAAATTCATAACGTATTTTAACAATCTCTGTTTTTGTGTTTGTATAGGTGATATACGCAATGATCTTTACCTCACACTGGACAGAGGAGACTTTGAGAGGGGCGGCAAAAGCGTTCAAAAGAACATCGAGGTCACCATGTATGTGCTGTATGCTGATGGCGAGATCCTCAAAGTACGTCAAACTGTTTCAATAAATTATTACAACTAAATGTACTTAGTCCAGACAAAATCAAATACAAGTAAAAAACAACAGTAAGCAAGTTAACTTTTATTTTTCATCAGGACTGCATTAGTCTGGGCTCAGGAGAGCACAACATTAGCGAATACCGTTCCTTCGTCCTCTACCACAACAACAGTCCACGCTGGAGTGAGGTCATCAAACTACCAATCCCCATTGATCGATTCCGGGGCTCTCATCTGCGTTTTGAATTCAGACACTGTTCAAGTAAGAAGAGGTCACTTTAAACAAATGACTGTGGCTGTACCACAGTAAGGGTATTAGATAGAAGTACAATTCTATGTTGATATACACTACAGATTAAAAGGTCAAACCATTGACTGGATGTCTTTATGATCTTTAATACCTTTTTATTCAAAGTCTTACGCTTGTTAAATTAGTTTAGTAAACAATTGTATGTTTTGCCTAGTTTGCCTAGCGTTTTATATTAACCACAAATATTGAATGATTTTAAAATGGATGAATTGGACATGACAGAGAAGAACTTGTTCAAATGTTTTTATAAAAGCATCCCAGAATGCATCACATGAAGCTGACTGAGAAATTTCTGTAATGACCTCTGATCTCTGTTTTTTGTACTAGGCACACAAATTCCCAAACTTCCATTGTTATCGTATAGTGTGTGAAACATATTTATAAAGTGAAACATATATATTTATAAAGACAGAGTAGATATGTCCAAACTTTTACTGTTTTGTTAGTGTTATTCAACTTTTAAGACAAAAATTGACTTGGAACACTCCACATTTAAAAGTCAGGCTTTTTGTTCTTTCACTTTGCCTGTGAAGTGATATAATGCATTTGGATGATTTGAAAGTGCTGCTACTTGAAACGTAGCAATCAAATCGGAGATTATTCCTATTTTTGTGTGTCTACAGCAAAGGACAAAGGAGAGAAGAAGCTTTTTGGCTTTGCTTTCACTCCACTAATGAGGGAAGATGGTACCACGCTGTCGGATGAAAGCCACGAGCTTTATGTCTACAAGGTGAAAGCAACATCTGCTGTTTCTTTATTGTTATTAAATTAATATTTTGTGTGAAACAGAAAGTGTGTCAGACAAACTCTTATAAGACTGTTCTTATAAAACTTTGTACCATTTAGTACATTATAATAAATAGCAACTTAAATGATTAAAAAATAATTATTATTATCCAAAAAATAGATAAAGTAAAAGCAACTTTTAAATTGTACTTAGGAAAAATTTCCTATTAATTTATTTAATTCACTTGCTTAGTCATATCTTCCACATGAGAGCAAAGAATAAACTTTGCCTGAATGTCAAGACACGTCCCCTTTGATTAAACATGTTGGTATGAAACATTTAGAGAGAGGACACTTTTACACACTGTTTGAAGACATCACACGTATAATCAATAACTTTGATCTGCATAATTGTTTCACCTCACAAAATCAATAACATAGGGACCGCACATACTAAATACAGTATTTGAAGTGATGCAGTCTCGTGTGAGGCGGTGTCTTTAAAGAAATGTCATGGCACGTTCACAAGGCATTTAACATTTGAATGTCTTTTCTGCATGTGAATCAGTGTGACGAGAACACCACCTTCAGCAACCACGCACTGTATCTGGGTCTGCCCTGCTGTAAAGATGACTTCAACGGCTGTCCAAACATCCCATCCAGCCTTATATTCCAGCGCAGCACCAAGGAAACCCTCTGGATTTCCACTCAGCTCTCCTCCACCAAACTTACTCAAAATGGTAGCTTATTAACACTGTATAACTATGTAATTACATTGTTATAACAGGCTTATTGCGATACTCAGTTTTCTTTATGGGCATCAGTTTCTGCTTTTACTTATAGTCTCTCATTATGTTTCTTAAGTTGATCTGCTAGCTTTATTAAAGTGGAAAGCACATCCGGACCGCGTAATGGACATTTTGGGTCGATTGCGCCACGTCTGCGGAGAGGAAATTGTCAAAGTGAGCATTCATTTATACTTTTATTTTGATTGCCTAATAAAGTTATAATAAATAGTTGATGTAAATAGTTGACAGATTAATATTAATATCCGCATAATGTAATTTACAATTTCTGTATTTCTTCCTCAGTTTCTTCAAGATATTCTTGACACACTGTTTTCCATTCTGGATGACAACACAGACAAATACGGGCCCCTTGTGTTTCAGTCACTGGTGAGAAAATTTAAATAAATGCCTCTTGTAGAACCACGCCATAATTTACCTGACGTTAATAATTTAAATAATAATGTCGTCATTTCCCATTCATCAAGAACGGCACTGTACAAGGGTGTGTTTGTGTGCATGCATGTCCTTAAATGTGTGTGATTCATCTCTTTCAGAAGAGCCCATGGAGAGAGACAGTATGTGTGTGTGTGTGTGTGTGTGTCTTGTTTAGAGAAATGGAGGATTTTTGGTGGCGTGGATCCAAGCATTATTAGGCGTTCACAGCTGCCTGATGGCGTCTCAAGAGAGCCTTTAGCTTTTTGTACACTTGCAAAAAGAGTCAAGATATTCTAGCCTCTCTTGGCCTGAATACATCTGTCATGTTTCTGCGAGGGAAATAATGTACCTGCACAGGCTGTTTTCTTTTTGGGTTGTTGTAAATTGTGAAAAATGTACCGCAGTCGTGTGGAATTTGGCTGCTGTAGTTAATGGGCTGTCTGTGTAAAATTCACTTCCTGTTAGATTCAGTTTTTGATAAATGAAAAATATGTTTGGGAGGAGTTTTAAAGGGGTCAAATAATACAAAATAGCATATATACCTTGATCTTTTGAGATAAGCGTGTAAAATATTATAAAAACAATAGAGCTCAAAACGTACACCATACTTTGGCTTTGATTACATCAGATGATTACATCACGATTACATCAGCACAATACCCCACATTTGCTCATCGCCCGTTCAGTGTTCTGAACTCAGTCACAGTGGGGTAATAATGAGGATGTAAGATTATTATTATTCCTAATTAACTGAAAAACTAACCACAAAGGTAAAATGAGCTACAGTATATTCCTGGCTGTGTAGCACCCCCGTCCCTACATGCTCTTCTAAAAAATTCCGGCATTATAAGTGAGTTTAGATTCCTGATCTTTTCAGCCTTATCGTAACAGATGTACTTTAAAGCATCACTCTCTTCTAACGCTGTATATTTCGAACCGACAGCCAATGACTGCTCTTCAGATCACTCTAGGAATCTTCTGCAATTGCTTTGCTTATGATGTGTCATCATCCACTTCAGTCAAAGCTTTGGGCTGATCTGTAACCTCCTGACCTGCGCCGTCTGTCTTTTTCTAGGTGTTTATTATCAATCTACTCCGGGACAGTAAATTTTATCACTTCAGGCCTGTGATGGACACCTACATCCAGAAACATTTTGCGGGAGCGCTGGCTTACAAGTACGTACATATCGCATAGATATATTTCAGGGCAATATTTCAGCCCCAAAAGCCCACAACTCTACACCAATGAACTGTAATATTCTCTACAGTGGCTGTGTTTATTGCAATGATGTTGCTTCTAGGCACCACGCACAAATGAACATTCTTCCCTGTATGTGCTCCTTAAAACATACAAATGAAATATGCGACTCTACAATTGTAAAGACGAGTCAGAGGCGTGCGGATCCATATGCAAACAATTTAATAGATAAATCACAAAGCAGAATCGTAAACGTGGACAGGCAATGGTCATAGGCAGGCAGCAGGCAAACGTAATCCAAAAACACAGGCAAAAGGTCGGGGCAGGCAGATATCAATCGTAAATCGTTAAACAGGCAAATTCAAAAGGTAGGCGGCAAAAAACACAAGACGGTAAACAGACTGGGTCGAACACGAAAAGGCAATAGACAGATCACAGAAGAAAACGCTCAGAAATGTTACCTATGGCGAACAAGACTTCACAATGAACTAGAGCAAACACACAGCTTATAAACGCTAGAGTCAGTGATCAACAGGTGCTTCTTCTGGGTCAGACTGGCAGGTGAGGGTTTATGGGAAATGTAGTTTTGATGACAGGTTCAATATTCTGGAGACGGTTCTCGCCGCTGCCGCGTTGGAGAGGAGGCTGGAGCCTCCACCGTAAAAACAATGTTTAAAAATAACGTTTTTTCATTATTAAAATTCTATTAAAAGACGGATTCAACCAAGAAAAGTGTTTTATTGTGTAATTTGAGGTCATTCCTTATTATCTTTTCTTGAGGTAACATTGTTGAATGACAACGCCTTATCTCCTCTGATATAATCTAACTGGATTTTTGATTTGAAATACAGAGAGCTGATTCGCTGTCTGAAGTGGTACATGGACCGGTCAGCTGAAGTTGTGCGACAGGATCACATCCAGGATGCAATGAGGGTAGGCCCCCAGTGATGTCATCAAGCACCGATGCTCCTTTTTGCCATTGTGTTGTTCCAGCCGATTACATGACCATCTTTTAAGCAGACAATTTAGATATTGGCAAATGTTAATGACCGTTTTCATCCAAGTCGTGAATGTCTGTTGAGTAATGGGATTACTTCTGTTTCAAAAAAACACACATTTAGGATACAAATATTCCGTGTTAATCCCACAGGCTCTGGAATATCTGTTTAAATTCATCGTCCAGTCGCGGATCCTGTACTCACGGGCCACCTGTGGGATGGAGGAGGACCAGTTTCGGGCTAGCATCCAGGAGCTTTTCCAGTCCATCCGCTTTGTGCTCAGCCTGGACAGCCGCAGCTCGGAGACACTTATTTTCACACAGGTGAGATACAAACTCAAGGTACATTTAGATATTAAAAAAAACTAGCAAAATCTCTGGCTTAATCAAATTTTGCAAGCAGTACAACAGTGTGGACAGAGCCAGACTGGCAGTTTTAAAGACTGCAATACACAGTACAGCACAGAAGATACATTACATTTAGGCATTTGGCAGACGCTTTTATCCAAAGCGACTTACATTGCATTATAGTCATTGATCACTATACATTAAGTATGTGCAATCCCTGGGCTCGAACCCATGACCTTGGCGTTGTTAACACCATGCTTCAACCACTGAGCTACAGGAAAACATAATATTACAAGCTAAGGTAATATTAAGATAATATTATCTAAGCTAAGATAATATATTAAAAATAAATGAAAGCTAAAAGTAATGCTGGAGAATATTTAAACACACGCAACAAATTGTACAATAACTGATATAAGTGTGCAGTAGTCTGGTTTACCACAGCAAAGTTTCAAATTAAATAATTACATTCACACCTACAGATGCACTTACTGTAACTTAACACACTTGTTATAGGAAAAATAACAAAAGCAGTCGCTTGAAGCTTAAGGCTGTGATTTTATTTCTTATGATGAAATGCCGTCCTTAGTTAAAAGCTTGACATTACCAGCTGTGGGACGTAACAGAAGACATTCATTTTATGAAAGTATTGATTTCATTATTATAGAATCCTTCCCTCAGAATCCTTTCAACAAAATCAACAGGTGCAACTAAATGTTTAACCTCTGAAGCCTTTGTTATTGACTCTCTTTGTTATAAGCCTAGGTTTGTTTTGCCTTCAACCAGACTGATGTGTCTGTCTAGCGATACCCTAAAGAAGTTGTACGTATAAACTGTTTAGACAGCCCCGTCACAAGAAGGTCCTGTTAAATCATTTCTCATAAAAAGTGAGAGAACAAATGAGGGTTTTCCTGCAGACTGCGGGTGTATCTTTGAGAAATATCCGCTTGCTTAAGATGGCTCGCTTGTTAAAGCTGACGTAAATTGTCCCTGAAGTGTTAAATCTGAAGGACACAAGACAGGAGCACTTGAGAAGATCAACGCTTACACCACAGCCACCAACAAAGTTCTTCAGATAAACCACTTCTGAAGAACATTAGAATATTTCTGAAAAAAAATGAGTAACTCGTACCTGTGCCAAAAGAACCCCTATGATGCTAGAACGTTGTGAGTGGTTCCACCTTTTTTTGCATACGATGGGCGGTTCCTGCGGTAGAAGCTTGCTTACAGGCCTAGGTCAAAAAATCCCACAAGTCCACAATTTGTTTACATGAGATGTAATTTATGTCAGTTGCACGGTGTGAGATGAGATACATGGCAAAGTTAATACCCAGGTATCCTCGCACAAGTATGTGGTGTATGTTTATATACTTTAGGGCATGATGGACGTGATCAGTCAAATAATCATGTTTGGTTATTGAAAAGATTGTACAGTTGTACAATGCTTAAGTTTAGAAGCACATTTAGAAGCACTGATATAAATAGCGTGGCTGTACTTTGATTATTCAATAGCTGAACACAGTACAGTCCATCCCACACACAATTCTACGGATTCCATAACTGCTTTCATAAAGCATAGTCTTCTTTGGTGTTTTGTTGACTTCGATTTGTTCCCAAACTGCCCCATTTTGTGCCTTTATGGACACCTCCCATTCTTGCCCTGGTTTATGACCCAATCCTGCCCCACCTCACTGTACTCCCTCAGGGTCCCCAGCCTCCTACAGGACCGGCCACTACCAACCAGGGCAGCTGCTTGCAGCCATTGAGCTGCAATGCCCTGCGGCCCTCTCCGCTGTCCGTAAGTAGATGCAGCTTGTTGAATTGTCACACAGTAATGGAATGGAGACCCTCACAACCCAACCCATTGTCCAAGGTGCAAAACATTTATGCAGCCACCCACTACTACTCCAAACATAAACCAACAAAAAAAACTAACCAACACCAACAAATGCTTTCCAACTTCCAGAACTGTTTGGTTTGATGTGTTTCTCAGTTTTAAGTGCTGTGTTTGATGCCGAATCTTCTCCTGCACAAGCATTCAATGCCTTGAGTCCTTCCACAACCTGTTTGATCACCCCCACCATTTTGTTTCTTCTTCAGTGGTATTGAATTGGGAACCAGAGATCACAATGGATGGTATCACTGGACTGTTGCACAAAGAGGGGTTTGAAAACCTCGAGCAGATGAAGTAGACCTTTAAACAGTGGTATCTCTTTAAAACAGGGGTAGCCGAATGTCACTCAAGTTGAATGCTGTTCTTTTAAGGGGGTAAAAAGGGGTAAATTTTAACAATCAATGATTTAAGTCAATGAGTCCTTCTCATCTTTGGCCAGCAGTCCTTTGACATCTTGAGTTCGAATGCAAACTACAGTATGTCCTTCACCAAAGCAAAGTCTTCATCTTTGTTCCTGTTTTTCTTCCTCTGATCCCATCTTCTCTCCAGGCCGCCCTTCTCAACTCTTTCCCGGCCATATTTGACGAGCTCCTGCAAATGTTCACAGTGCAGGAAGTGGCGGAGTTTGTGAGGGGAACTCTGGGCAGCATGCCCAGCACAGTGCACATCGGTCAGTCCATGGACGTGGTCAAGCTGCAGTCCATCGCGCGGACGGTGGACAGCAGGCTTTTCTCCTTCCCAGGTGTGAGATTAACCCCTTTGATCGTTGAGATGTTTAATACATGACAACTGTAGCTGAAGCTGCATCCAACGTCATCTAAATATTAACTTGCAGTAGTCGATTATGATTAACCAGTCAGTATTCAGCTCTCAAATATTTTGCGTAATGGCTGCTAAACTGTTTAAAACTGACTGTTGCCCTAGGAAACCAAATTAAGAGTCAAGTCAATATTTTATGTCCATTTATATATTTGGTGAGTAGCCATTTGATAAGTGGGATAATATATAGTTGGCTTGGCTTTATTTTGACTCACTGACTGTATATTATGTAATTGTTTATTGAACGTTGTCTTTTAATGTATCATGTAAAGCTGTTGTTGGCATTTTATTAAAGCAGTTAGCCATGAGTGGTGCCATTACAGTGATATTAACAGGGTTAAAGAGCAAATCCCCTTGTCAACCTCCGACTTGTATCTTTAATAACCTTCTTTCCTTTGTCTGTCTATAGAGTCAAGGAGAATTCTGCTTCCTGTTGTTCTACATCATATTCATCTGCATCTGAGGCAACAGAAGGAGCTTCTTATCTGCTCAGGGATTCTGAGCAGCATCTTCTCCATTATTAAGAGCAGCTCACTGGTACACAAACACAATCGGCCCTCGTTCAAACCTTCAGATCCTCCATAGTCTCCCTTATCTGGTTGAGGTAATGCTGTTTCTACGTTCCTGTCTGTAGGAGAGCTCTGTGCAGGAAGAGGTGGAGATGATGGTGGAGAGCTTGCTGGATGTGTTGTTGCAGACACTGCTGGCCATCATGAGTAAATCTCAGTCGCAGGAGGCGGTAAGAGGGCAGCGCTGTCCACAGTGCACAGCTGAAATCACTGTTAGTAACTAACAATCTGATTCTTCTACTTTATACGTCCCTTCATTCCTTCGATCTTTTTCACCTGCTTGGCAGCATCCCTTTCTTTCTTCCTTTCTCTCTCTCTTTCTTTTCCTCTCTCTCGCTCACTGTTCATTCCTGAACTTCTCTGTTTCTACCAGTAGAGTGGTAGAAAACAGGCAGTTCGTTTTCTCCAATGAGAAACTGATTATTAAATGATGTTTAAATGTGTAAAACTTGTGACGGACTTAACACCACAAGTTAGTGTGCTTGTACCTTCATTTTTAAAGATAGTGAATTCCAGAAGGAACTACGTTACCCATAATCCAGAGTAGCAATCCACCAATCAAAGTATTTGCAGTTACTATAGAGAAAAGGGGGCAAAAAAGCTTAGAAGTATTTGAATACGCTTATGATGCCATGTGAATAAAGGCAATATATTTTAAGTTTATTGCATTCTTCTGGAACTGAGACTCACTGTTAAGTGGCGGTTACTGTTACTCTCTGTTACCTCTGACTCCGCCCACCTTTTCTTTCATATTAATGTCATTTATGTCTTTCATACTCACCAACTCACATAATGTCTTATATCATAAAAACTGCATGCACTGTAAAAAGTCATATTTCATGTCTAAAGTAAACGTTGTATGTAAAACATGTTTTAAAATTGATAAGGCAATACACCAATTAGGCTATAATGGATAATGGATACCTTCCCCTGAGTACTAACTATGATTCGGACTACAATTCCCATGGGCCCTGTATCTGGGGCTGATCACTTCCTGTTTGGTTCACCTAGTCGCAATCAAGCGGTCTATTTAAATGGCGGACTCTATTCATTCAGTGCAATGTCTTCTATTGCTTTGTCCTACATTTCAGAGTGCTTTTCCCTTGTTGTTTCCCTGTTTTTTTGTGTTTGGATTGTTTCTGGTTTTCCCGATTGTTCGCTGCCTGCCTTGTTTGACTCTGCTTTGGATTACATTTTGGATTGTTTGCTGCCTGACCTGAACTGGGTCTATCGTTTATGATTGTTTGCTGCCTGCCTCGACCCTCGCCTGTTTAACGTTGCTGATTTTGCTATTCCCTATAACCATGTATTGCTGGTATTTTGACCCTTGCCTGTTTTGACCATTCTTAATAAAAGCTGCAAATGGATCCACATGACTCAGCGTCCTCGTTACAGATAATGGAAATTTGATAATGAGAATATTGATCAGAGAGAAAGTTCACTAGTTCTAGGATTATGGGATAAAATATGATTCACACATGTTGTTGACAGGGTTCTTGAAATCCACCCATGTATGTTCATCTCTTCACACCTCATTTTGCTACCCTGCTCCCTTTGGCTGCGTTTGATTGGCTGTATGAGGGCCAGAGGAACAGACTGATTGGCTCACAGAGACTTTCCTGCTTTTTGATTGGCAGGGGGAATACGTGTCCTGTCTTTTGTCCCTCCTGCGTCAAATGTCAGATATTCATTTCCAACATCTGCTGGACAACTTCCAGAGCAAAGAGGAGCTAAAGGTGAGTCAAATGAATTAACATAGATTTACATAGATCGATTGTCTGAGACAACAATCAATTGTTTGACGAGAACAAATTGGAATGTTAAAATTGACCGATCAACATCAAGTATTCCAGATCTTTGTGTAATAATATTCGGGGGTGCGGTTCGCAATTTTGGGCCCTATGACAAAATATGAGGTTGGGCCCCCCTAGTAGTGTGATTACTAATAAAGCAGATCTCTGGGGGCATGGGCCCTTAGAATTGTCCTAACTCCCCCCCCCCACACCCCCCTTAGTGGCGCCCCTGATAATATTGCTTAAACTATTTTAGAAATCTGGATTAAATTAGAATGACTTTAATACGCAGTTCATAAAGTAAATGGTTAATCTGTCATTTGCACTCTTCTCTCTTCCAGGAATTCCTGCTGAAGATTTTCTGTGTGTTCAGAAATCTGATGAAGCTCAGCATCTTTCCTCGTGACTGGAACGTCATGCGGCTCCTGACCAGCAAGTAAGAGCTGGCCCCGCCTCTCCGCATCTTCTCTTCTTACATTTACACTGCAGAATTTCTCATCCTTAAGATTATCTGCGCTAAACATAATGTTTGCTACTGTAAGCCATCTTGACGGTAGTCGTTTAGACATCAATGAAGAAAGGTTCAGGAAAAATTAGTAAAAAAGTTCTGAGGAAAGTTCTGGCAGAAAATGTTTGCTGTTGCCACAATTATTGTGATTGTTGTAATTAATAGATATTAAAAAACACAGTTTTGCTGTTTGTCAGGGCTTTATAAAGGCAACCATGATACAGGGTATTTTTAATTGTTATATTTTCAGTTCAGTTGTTGCAGTTATAGTCCGTTTGTTTATAAACAACATTTGTGATACGTCCAATTCAGCTGTTATGGATGTTATATCTTACATATTGATTAATGTTGTTTTTCTGGTGTAGAGGGGCTGTAGAACTTTCTAGATCTTCAAAAAAGGAATTTAATATGAACTGATGGTTCTAGATGGCACTGTTGTTACCACTTAGCACAAATATATTTGAGCTCTTTGTTTTAATCTCTCTCTCCCTCTCTCTCTCCCTCTCTCTCTCTCTGCTGCAGTATCATTGTGAGCACAACTCAATATCTTTCCCCTGCTCTCCATAAGAGCTTTACAGATGCCGAGTTTGATTTTAAGGTGTGTTACCATACATTAAATAAACACTTCACAATGCCGCACCACAGCAACAGAGATACATCACCTTTAAAACATGCGCACACGGTCTATTTTTGTAAAGATCGCACACATTTACAAGCACACAAATGTGCCTGCGTCGCAGTGCTTTGTGGGTATTTGTGAAGTTCTGCTAGTGGGCGCACTGATCTCTCAAATCCACTTCATAATGAAGCAGACCTCTCTGATCTAAACAGATGGGTTCGCCAACCAGGGATATTGGCTCTGAAAAGTTTAAATGCAGTGAATTATTAATAAAGGTTATCTCCGGGGGAATAACAAAGCACTGCCTGTAAACGAGGGATTAGACCATTTCTGGTTATAACAGCTTCGATTGTAGTAGACCAGCTTCAAGTCTTGTTTAATGAGCAATGCTGGCACATGCTGGTTTACAGCTTGTTATTGTCGGGGGAGTGCTAGGTGTACTAGCTTAATAAATGATGCTCAGAACAATAAAGCAATAAAACGTTAAAAAAACACCTCTAAACTGGTAACTAGCAATATGACTTTTAACTAGACAGGTAAGTTGGTCTAGGTTGTGTGTGTGGATGACATGGCCTCATTTAAACTTATAAATGTTTTTCTAAACCTATAATAAATAAGAGGGTTTAATGAACAAACATTTTTACAGCTAACATTATAATTGTATTGTAATTTGTATTGTTTCTACAGTTTTTACACTAGTCCATAAATGTATACAATGCTTTAATGATATGGAAAACAAATAAGGGGTGGCTTCATGGCTGTGAAAGGGAGGGGCTTTAGTTAAGACACACCCACCAACCATATCAATCAATTTTATGAATCCATATAATGTTGCTTTTGGCAAAAGCAGTGTTGCTCCCATGCATTGTTAAGATCTCCATTGAAATAATAATGCTTTTTGTGTTTCTTTGTACTTCAGGTGTGGAATTCGTACTTCAGTCTGGTTGTTCTGTTTATTAACCAGCCCAGTCTGCAGCTGGAGACTCTGACTCCAGCCAAAAGGAAGAAGGCCTTTGACAAGTAAGACTGTATCATTTACATTCACATACGGTAATGAGCTGTAGATCTGAGGACACTACAGTATCCATTCTGATTGGTCTGTTTACTTTGAAGGCGAGTCCTTAAACTGCCAGGCCCCTGAAATTTGTGCAGGGATTAAAATGGATTAAAACAACGTTTATTTAATCACTTTTTTGGTTGCTTTGATTTTGAATGCATTTTGATGAGGCTGTCTCCTCTCTTGTCTGCTGTCCACCATTGTAAACAATAAAACAAACAATGTAAACAATAAAGCATTTTGATGTATTTTATGTAGGGCTATCTGAGTTTAATACGTGACTCCTTACAGCTATTTCTTCTTTGTATTTTCTCACAGCACAAAAACTTAAAGTTTCCACAATTTCTCAAAAATAAAATAATAGAGCTAGAAATATAAGCAAGTCATTTCACAAGTCCACAAGTTTAAATCATGCCATTTGATTTTTTTTTATTTGCACAACATTTCTATTTTAGTATGTGCGTAAGTTTAGAAGTTGTTTATAATGATGTTTGTCTGTTTTTTTCTCAAAGGTACGGTGACATGAGGGTCATGATGGCTTATGAGCTGTTTAACATGTGGCAGAATCTGGGTGAGTTTTTCATTGTTTCTCTCTGCGTTGTTTTTCTGCATTTCTCTGCATGCACGCGAACACATTCACTATTTTCAGAAGTCAATACTGACCTCTTCAGGTGAAAGGGGGAACTGTCACTTTAAAATGTCTTGGAAACATAATGTCAAACTTCCATCATTTATTTTTGCTACATATCTCTTTTAAAATGTCTTTGTGTTGCCATCTGTTGTGTAAATGTTAATGTGACAAACTAAATAAATTGGATAAATGAAATACAATGAGCTTTATAACAATATACAAGAATTTATGTGGCAAAAATATATAGATTTTATATTAATTTTGTAAGTGGCAAGAATTTCCAATCTATACAGGGTCAAATGGACCCATATTTGAAGAAATATTGTCAGTAGGAAAGTCATGTCATAATAATTGTCAACAGTAATCACAGCTCAGATTTGAAATACTGTAGTTTACTGTGGTAATGATTTGCTTGGTTTAACTGCAGGTGAGAATAAGATCCACTTCATACCGGGGATGATCGGTCCATTTCTGGGTGTGACGCTTGTACCACAAAGTGAAGTGCGGAATATAATGATCCCCATCTTCCACGACATGATGGACTGGGAACAGCGAAAGAACGGCAATTTCAAACAGGTTCAGTTTCGCTTTCTTAAAGAAACATTTGACCCAAACAAGAAAATTCTGTCACCATGTTTAAGCCTCATTCGGTTTTTAACTCACAGGCCATTTATTCTTTTGTGGAACACAAAGGAGAAATTTAAAAGAATGTTCAGGCTGCTTGTCGTCTTTCAGTGGCTTTTTGCAAAGCTATTATCTGGCTTCAGAAGTCGTAGAATTATAGTAGATCATATGTTCTACTTTCATGGTGCTTTATGACTTTTAAGTTTCATTTGTTGTACAGAAATCTGGACATGCTCCTTTTAAAAAGTGTCACAGGTTTAAAGTGACATGCGGCTCGGTAAACAATCATAGAACTTTCGTTTTGGGGTGAACTGTCCCTTTAATTTTGTTACGTTCACTTGTTACTTTATATCATAATTAAGTTGTCATTTACCGTGCAGGTGGAGGCAGAACTGATAGACAAACTGGACAGTCTGGTGTCTGAAGGCAAGGGAGATGAGAATTACAGAGAACTCTTTAGCTTACTGTAAGTACAAACACACACACACACACACAAACAAACACACTCCACTTCCCGCCTTCACAAACACACACACACCTGTTTAAGTGCTCCTATCATAACCCAGCTGTCTCTGCTTTACCTTGTGCTGCGGGATCTTTAGAACACAGCTATTTGGGCCTTACCCCAGGTAAGAGGAAACTAACCTTGTTCAACCAATCGGATGCCACTAATAACGCCCAGGAGTCTACGACAGCTCTTTCACTCACAGCCTCTCAAATGCTTTTATAACTATGTATTTGTGTGCTGCTTGTGTTTAGCCTGCTGGAGAAGATTGAGCAGGAGACCTGGAGGGAAACGGGCGTGTCCTTTGTCACGTCTGTCACTCGCCTCATGGAACGACTGCTTGACTACAGGTGAAATGCATGACTTAGTTCTCAAGTCTTTCTAAAGTGTTTCTCAATCAGGGGTCCGGAACTCACTGGGGGGCTCAACAGACTTCCAAGGGAGCCCCAAGATGACTTAAAACGGTTTAAAATAAGACAAAACAAGCATTAAAATAAGCTAAAACATGATATGTCTTATTGTGTGGTTACATTATTTTTTAGGACAAGTAAATATCGGAATCTAATATTTTAGTGGGTGGAAAATACAAATATTGTTGTAGACAATGTAGTCAAAAAGGCTTAAGTCTACATCCTGTTTATGGATAAATGTATGCCATGTGACATTAAGACACATGTAGTCTTGTATTGACTAAGTTTCGACTAAGTTTGTTTTTAAGTAATAATTTGTCGGCTTTGAAAACATCTCGTTACTGTCATTTTGTTTGATCGTGTAAGAAAGGACTCTTAAGAAAGTTTGATGTAAGAAAGATGACTTTGTTACGACTGACAAAAAGACGAACAGTCAGTGGGCATCAATTTAATAGTGAGGCAGATGAATGGCTAATAGGAGACTGTTGTGTTAAGTCTTGTCTTGTGTCGGCAGAGACTGCATGAAGGGTGATGAAACGGAAAACAAGAAAATCGGTTGCACTGTGAACCTGCTGGTGAGTTTTGTTCAGCAATTAAAGAAAAGTGTCATTTCTGCAGTCAGTCAACAGCACACCTGCTGATTTTTGCCTCTTATGTTTCAGAATTTCTACAAGTCGGAGATTAACAAGGAGGAGATGTATATTCGATACATTCACAAGCTGTGCGACATGCACCTGCAGGCTGAAAACTACACAGGCGAGACATGCACATCAATCTGTCAAAGACCTTCTTGTAGATGATTACAAGGAGGTCATTCTTGTAGTAGATGACCTCCTCGTAATCATTGATGACAGAAGATCAATAGATACTTACTAGATAAATACTTCAATGTGATTTAATGTACTTCAGAAGTGACATCATTCATATTTTTATTTCATTTGGTAGATGCTTTAAAGCGTTTTTATCTATTTTATCAGAATGTATGTTGGATGAGATTTCAACCTTGACTTTGTGTAGATCATTCCATATTTTGTTGAGTGTCTGAAATATAAAATATAAATAATTTTCTTAATACCAATCGATATGTTCCACAGAGGCTGCGTTTACTCTTCTGTTGTACTGGGAGCTCTTAAACTGGGAGGAGAGACCACTGAGAGAATTCCTGCACTATCCCGCACAGAGCGAATGGCATCGCAAAGAGGGTCTCTGTCGTAAGGTCATCCACTACTTCAACAAGGGGAAGGTAGTCAACATGTCTCATTTGTGACTTGTGTTGGTAGAATGTTCCGTTTTTCCAAACTGTTTATTTGAACTTTTATGGTTTCTCTTATCTGTGGCTACTGTTACACAATAACAGTTCTGTTTTGTGTTCATTTATGTACATTCCTGACAGAAAGCAATATGTGTGATAAGTAACACACATTTGGTGTCCAAATGCTTCTATTTCTAAACCCACATTAAACTTGTTGGTTTGTGTTGTCAGTGTTGGGAGTATGGCATCCCATTGTGCCGAGAACTGGCCTTCCAGTACGAGTCACTTTATGATTATCAGAGTCTCAGCTGGATAAGGGTCAGTGATTTTTGTTGTTATTTTTATATCAGAGATTACATACCAACACTAATAGTGGACTACATTAATTGCTATTAATGTACTGTTATAATGTTATGTAGTATTATGCTGAGGAAGTAGCCAACCCAGTGTGAGTATTCAGTTTCTTTTTGTACAGAAAATGGAGGCGGCGTACTTCGACAACATCATGGAGCAGCAGAGACTTGAGCCCGAGTTTTTCAGGGTGGGCTTTTATGGTCGAAAATTTCCCTTTTTCCTCAGGGTGAGTGGATTTTAAAAACCTTACATTGTTAATATGGTAACGCGTACAATAAAGTTCCATTTGGTAACATTGTACATAATTAACATAAATTAACAATTAGCATACTTATATAGCATTTATATATGCACCAATGTTAATGGAACAGTATTGTAAAGTGTTACTGTTAATATTAATAAGAGAGGGGATCTGTTTTTGTCATCCACCTTAAAGATTAAGAAACACACAAAAACATTTTTTGTTTTTAATGGTAAAAATAGTCTTTAATTGTAAGTCACTTACTGAAAAAAAGTGTTAACAATAATATATTTCTGTCTGTCCACACAGAATAAGGAGTTTGTTTGTCGGGGTCATGACTACGAGAGGCTTGAAGCCTTTCAGCAAAGAATGCTGGGAGAATTTCCACAAGCTATTGCCATGCAGCACCCTAATCAACCAGATGAGGCAATTTTACAGGGCGATGCTCAGTGTATCCTTCACCCTGATAGGAATATTAGACGCCTGAGGGGTCTTTAGAGGGACTGGGGATAGTAAAATGGCTCTTTGAATTTCAGATCTGGTTGAATGACTTTAAATGTCATGCAATTTACAGTACTTCAACATCAATGAATATTTCCAGTACAGGTGATCAAAGGGTAAAAATCTGTAATGGTCTCTTCCATCAGTAGCACCAAACAAAATTGCAAATCCTAATAGTTTGAATGGTCTTTTTCTCAGCAGGTTGACATACAAATATTAAAAGCTACTTTGGGAAGTTAAGTGCTAGTTTGTTGCTTTGTTTGTCAATTATAATTAGAAAGGGGCATTTTGTGCTTTTGTGTCTTGGTTAAAGTACATTTTGTTAAAAAGGAAAATGATGTTTTCCTTTATGAAGACCCATAGACCTCCAGATCTATGCTGTAACTCCAGTTCCAGAAAACATGGACGTTCTGCAGATGGACCGCGTACCCGACCGCATCAAAAGCTTCTACAGAGTTAACAATGTACGTCGATTCCGCTACGACAGACCTTTCCACAAGGGGTCAAAAGACAGGGAGAACGAATTCAAGGTGAACATCTCGAATCCACTGGAAATCAATACAGGAACGCAACAGCGCTGATGTTTACATTACGGAAGCTGACATTGTGTGACATGCCTGCTGTGTTTTTCAGAGTCTCTGGATCGAGAGGACCACGCTCATCCTCACGCACCCTCTGCCCGGGATCTCCCGATGGTTTGAGGTGGAGAAGCGAGAGCTGGTGAGTGACTCCAGATCTTCAGAGCTTCACCATCATTCAAACACATCCAGACTGTGGCACAATCACTGAGGCAGCCACGAACATACAATTAATGCAATTAAAAGTGAAAGATCATTTCCTTCAAAGTTTTAATGTTATAGCAATTTCAAGTAAATTGTGGAAATTGTCCTGCAGTGACTCACTCGTCTTCGTCAAAATATACAACAACAAATAATCTACTGATTATGATTTCTCGATTTTCTGACGTATTTAAGTATTTATGAGTTTGAGTAATCAGTATTTTCTGCCTAGTTTACCAGTAAAAATATCCAAACATTCATAAAATGAGATAAATTTACTTGAAGCAAAACTGATATTAGGGCAATCTAACAATATTAACGTGTAAAGAAATAAGCTTGAAAGAAAATGCTTTGATATAAACTAGTGAAATAAAAACTAACACCTAATGAAAACTAGGTGACCAGTTACTTCACGTATAAACACATAAATATATCAATTTGAACCTAAAATCCTAATAAAAAAGACATAAGAATATGTGGCCACAGTACATGTTTACATGATGTATATTGTGTGTTGTGTAGATTGAAGTCAGTCCACTGGAGAATGCCATATATGTGGTGGAAAATAAGAACCAGGAGCTGCGGACTCTGATTAGCCAGTACCAGCACAAGCAGCTTCATGGAAACATCAACCTGCTCAGCATGTGTTTGAACGGGGTCATTGATGCTGCCGTCAATGGGGGCATCGCCAGATACCAGGAAGTGAGTGACAGGATTAGATGTATAAATGGGCGCTTTGTGGAGCCAGAAACCACAGCAGTCATTGCATTGTCGTGGCATTGAAGAAGCCAGTATTTAGGCCTGTTTGCCTTCTTAATACAAGTTCCTGGTCTTAAAATTCATCTGTGCATGTTAATCCAATGATATTAAAAAGTTCTCCACAGTCCACTGAAGAGAGTCACATTCAGGTACTGCTGTGTTCTGGTATGGAGGGCCAGTTTTTTACAATCCAGTTAATTGCCAATGCAATTAAAATCTGCTTCCAAATTGCTGCAGATTGGAGAAAACTTTACCTGACGGACAAGTTTGTTTTTTAAAAAAAATCTCATGCAAGTCTTTTGTTCTTGAAGGTATCTCTAAAAATTTGCCGTGCCTTTTCAGTGCCCAGTTGATCAAACATTTAGCTACATGCAATGGAATACACTGATTTTTGGTTGGTAATTATGTTTACTGTGTCTGATGTTCTCATGTTTGACGTTCTCCAGGCGTTCTTTGACAAAGAATACATTAGCAGTCATCCAGAAGATACGGAGAAGATCACCCAACTCAAGGATCTAATGCAGGAACAGGTGAATATGCCAAAAACTCAGTTTAACAACTCAGATTTGTAGATGCTCGGGCTAATAATCTCACTTACTGTATGTCATGAATAATAGGTTCACATCCTGGGCGTGGGCTTGGCTGTCCATGAGAAACTGGTGCACCCAGAAATGCGTCCCCTGCACAAGAAACTCATTGATCAGTTCCAGATGATGAGGAGCAGCCTCTGTCATGTGAGAGCTCACATTTGTTTCTTAATTTTTATGAATTTATCAACTTATCAATTATTTTCTGCCGATGAGATGAGAAAAATAAACTTCAAGATACAAACTCTGGAATGTTTAATATTTACAGTAGCTAAAAATAGAAAATTACTGTAGTAGTCTACGTCTACTTGTCAAGCCATATTATGGGGTCTTAAAATATATTGATGCTTTAAGCGCCTCGTTTTTAGATTCAACATCAGACATTGATTTTTTTGCAAGATATTTTTAGGCTTCAGGTTGTGGCACTTCGGTAACAATTTACAGTAAGGTCTCATTCGTTAATGTTAGTCTGGGGTAAAAATGTATTAATCCAACATACATTCTGAATAATATTAATTCTGTATAGATGTGATGAATTTTGGAAAGTGTCTGAAAATCGGTAGAAATTGTTAACTAAAAAAACTGTTAACATGAACTAACAATGAACAATATATTTTTACAGCATTTATTAATATTTCCTAATGTTAGTTGATGCAAATGCAATTGTTCGATTATGGTTTGTTCATGGTGAATGTTGATTTTAAACATGTATTAGTAAATGTTAAAATTATTATTATAAAATGCAAAATTACATGCACCAAACCCTAAACCAAAGCCTACAGTAAGTACAGATAAATTCAAAATACAGTCAAACCGTAAAGTGTAACCAGTATCTCCAGTATCCTCAGTGCAGACAGTGTGAATATTCAGAGCAGTGTTTCTATGTGGCCCTACAGGGCCTGCCTGGTCTGGATAAACTAAGCCCGGCCTGCTCAGGGGCCAGTACCCCACGCAGTATCCTCGCCACCCATAGTCCCATGAGCCCGGAGAGTATTAAACTCATGCACAGACAGAGGTAAGTGCACCTTTACAGCCGACATACTAACAAACATATACACACAACATAATTAACATTATATTTTCACAACATTTTTATTATTGGTTATTGTCTTGCCAAACAAGAAATAAGTTGCTTTTATTTTATATTATTAATTTTAGAACATAAATCATTCCATATATTTATATTTCATTCTTATACATTTGGATTTCTATCTATATTTTCTATCTATATATTGAATCTATATAACATTTTATTCTGTATAGTCTCATGCTTTTATATATATTTAGTTTTAATATGTAGTTCCTGTTTAGCACCTTATACTCTATATGTAATGTATTGTGATATGTGTGGTGTGTGTTTGAGTGTACACACATGTATTTGGGTTATAGAGTTGTAGACATAGACATAGTCTATCCTTTCTCCTCACAAACACTACTCATGCTGCCCACCTTCTACACACAAGCTTCTGCTCCACCACGTCTTTCTCATGTCTCTCTCTCTTTGTTCCTATCTCTCTCTGCTGTCACTTTTCCTTACCCGTGGTTGGCAACCATTTATGCCCATGTTTCTATACTATTTCTTTCTTTTCCTTAATGTTCTTTAACTCATATTTGCATGGCTACCTAAATCCTTCTTGGATGCGGCCTGTTTTTCCACCCTGCACCCTCGTTCATCATGGGATAATGTGCCTTCCACATCTCCGCATGCTTCACCACAATGTTGTTCCTGTTGAAACACATCCTCTGCCATTGTTTGCTTCTTTACTGCTTTGTTCCTTTTCACTTCATCCCTGCATGTGTCTGTCTGTCTGTCTGTCTGTCTGTCTAGTCCTCTGAATGTGTTGGGCTCTATCCGCCACTCCTCCTCTTCTCTTTCCTCTCACACCTCCAGTGAGACAGGAAACCTGCTTATCCTGACGGACAGCATGATGGAGCACCCAGAGGACCTCTACCGCATGCAGGTGGGCTACAGGAGCTTAGAACACAAATACATTGGTCCACAATGCTTGTTAAGGAGAAATATACTTTTACTTTTTATAAGCAAAAAAATATATGTATTTTGCTGTAAGCATAGGGTTGGTAAAAAAACCCACAACATCCTAACAACCACCTACACCACCCTAAAAACAGCATGTATTAAATACCACTCCAAGCACCCTAGCAACCACCTGGCAATTCCCTAGCAACCAACCAGAATACCCCAGCAACCATGTATTGATGCCCTAGCAACTAACTAGATGCACTAGCAACCACCTAGAACATCATAGCAACTGCCTAGCAACCATAACACTATCAACCGCTTTCACAATCAAACAGAATACCGTAGTAACCACAAAGCGATATCCTGGCAACCAACCAGACACGCACGCATGGAACACCCAGATTACCTGTTTTATTTCCCAGATTGTGCAGCATGTAGCTATAACCATTGGTTTGATTTCAAGTTTATGGTTTTAAAGTACTGTGTAATGTTTTCAGCCTAGTCCATCATCATCCAGTTTGAGCTCGACACATTCGGCTCCATCTCAGATGATCAACTCAGGTCACACCAGCATCAGAGGTGAGCACCAGTCATTTCAAAACATACACTTATCAATGTCAACCCAACTTCATAGGTGCTCCTGACTGCTATCCATAGAGTCGCTTAATTCAAAAACAACAGTTTTTCATCATACTGTTCCTCGGGGAGCATCTGTTGTGTGTAACATATGAGTGAAGTTTTATCTCCTTTCTGTTCAGTTGGATCTCCATCACTGCCTGACAGATACAGAAACAGCAGAGAGATGTTGATGCTTCTGCCGCCTCATAGGGATCGCCCAACCAGTGCCATGTACCCCAACATAACCGAGAATGGACAGGTCCGCCACACAGTTAACCAACAGCTTACAAAACCATACGTGCCAGGAAATGATGTAACATTTCAACAAGCAGATCTTGACTTCTTTTAAGTGATATACATAATCATTTTTTGGCTTTATTCGCTCCCTCTCAGCCTACCAATCACCAGAGGGCTCTGTACCATCAGATCATCGGTCCCTGCAAACCCTGCAGTGACCCTAATCTATCCGTGGCTGATAAAGGTATGACTGGGTGTGTATGATTCTCTAAACCAGCTGTACTAGTCTAGTCCTCCACAATCCCACAAGGCACTGCACAAGCTTAAATCACAATACATTTAAGTCAGTATGCCACTAACCCGTTAAGACTTTCAAAATCAAGGCACTAAACAATGTCTGGAACATTGTTTAGACAAAACATTACCGCTGAAGCTTGTGTATTTTGTTTTGGCATCACCAAAGTTAGTCGCTGATTATTTTAGGTTGATCATTTTGAAGATGATAAACCAATTTCTTGCTAAGAATTGGACCTTCCACTTTACAGTGAGTTTCCAGGATAATTAGTGCTGGTTTGATTGTGCTAAAATAATATTCATCAACAAAAGTTATCTGGTCAAGTTGATTAACTAGCATTAAAGTTCAGCAAATAAATTTAATCAACGTTAACTATCCAGCATGTACAACTAGTTGATTTAATTTTTGCTGAAGGCTGAATAATCAACCTTGCCAACAAACCCTTGATGATGAAAGCATACATCATTAAAGCAGCACTAACCAACCAGCATGTAAAACTAGACAGTTTATTATTGGTCCAGCTGGTTTACCAACAAAACCATGATGTGAACCCGGTCCACCAGCATTAGTAAAGATCAAATTCTTGATGTAGTTGGTTGACCAGGGCAAGCATTTAAAACACTGTGTATACTGGTATTTGAAGCAGGGCTTCCAGAGAGATCTGACATTCAGGTTGAGCTCCAGCAGGTCAGCAGCGATGTTTATTGTGATGGTCTCTGTTTGGTCTCTCTGGTAGTGCTGACTGCTCCCAGCAGCTGGAGTTTGGACAGTGGCACCAGGGACACTCTCCCATTCCTCTCTGCTCATGTGGGGAGTGTGATGGCTCCACCCGTTCCCCCCCGCACCCTCCCACCCGGTAGGAAACAATCTGAAGACAGATTTCGCGTGTAAAGGAGAAAACGTTTTTCTTCTGCCAAAATGTGCATGTACAGCATTGAGGAAGTTTCAAAGAATGAAGCCAGCAGACCTAATAATTACCTAGCTTTTAAAGGAACAGCTCATTTGTAAATCACTACACTAGCAAATTATGTTTGTAGAAAAAATGTGCTTTTGATGTCCAGACAAACATTGCCAATTCATAAGAAAACATTATTCGTTTTTTGTGTGATTTCTGCAATGTGACATCATATCAGCTGCCTAAACATGTGTTCGAAGTGTAGCGCTTCACCCACATTTAGTATATCTTCACCCATTCAATAGATCTTTCACCATTTAATCATAGATCATTTGCTGCCAGCCTATATCCTTGCATGTTTCGGACCACAAGATTGCCCCACACCTTATTTCCTTCCCTGTCGTTATTCCACACTGAACATTAAGTTCAGAGAGTGTCCGTCATACTGCCTGTTGAGTGTGAGTGCATGTGCGTGTGTATTTATGTGTGGGCGTGTGCTCTTTCCAACCCATGTTTTGTCCGACTGTCTCCCCCTTTAGGACACTTCTTGATGCACTTTGATGCTTTTCATCACCAGATCAACGAACTCCCTCCAGCTCTCCCTGCGCGCTCCTTAAGAAAGGTATCCTCCGCCTAGACATGTCTTTTATACAAATCAGTCCTTGTCGTGCATGTTCCCCGCTAGCCTTCCAAGATGCCTTGCGTCTTGTTGACCTTAGATGTCCTCACCTCACCTATCCAAACACCTTAAGCTGAATTGTACTTGAGTTTGGTTCTGGATGTAATTTGTGGGATATTTTGTGTCTTTTTGATGTTGCTTATGAAGTACTTCGGGCTCATAGTGATATGATACATGTGCGTCTGGGTGGAAGTCTTTCCTGAATGAAAACTCACTAGGATGAATAGGGGGTCGTGTCAGGACATAGTTCTGATGTATGAGGTTCTGTAGACAGATCAAACAAGACTTTCAATTTCTGGTCATCAGAAACTACAGATTTTTGAATTGATGGCTTCAAAATACTCTCAATTCATGTTTAAAGATTTTTATTGTATATACTGTCATATCTAGTGCTAAAACATTACACTTCAATTGTCAGTAAAGCTTTAGAACACAGGAGCTGCCTTCCTGCAAAGTGTAATTTTAACCCTTGTCAAAGCTATCCAAGGTCTTTGGGTTTATGTGAATTCACTTGTTATCAATTCACGTACTTGTACTACACCCTGGAAGTATATGCTATAAAAGACAGAATTCAAGAATTGGTACTACATTAATCTGTGTCTTGATAACAGAGACCTAATTGTTGCATATCCTACTTTACTGAGAAGACATATGGTTGAGGGGAAGTATACAAACTGGGCAGCTTTTGCATTCTGTTTTGAATGTACAATGATTTGAGACGTGGACATCCTCAACTTGTATACAGTTTTTTTAGGATGCATAATAGGTAAAACGTTAGAGCAATAATAGGCAAAATAAAAAAAACGTTAGAGCAAACAGTAGGAAGGAAGTTCTCTATTAGAATGATGAACAACCCTTGTTTGATATCTTCCTTATGTGACTCTACAAATGTAGATTACCGCACATTTGCTACTCACAGAATGACATGGCTTTAATTTAATTTTTTATGCATGTTGTTGCATATATGGCTTTGGTGCAATATAACGTATATACAAACCTTCTACTTTTTCTGGTCCTCAACAGTCTCCCCTGCACCCTATACCTGCCTCACCCACCAGTCCACAATCAGGCCTGGATGGCAGTAACTCCACTCTGTCCGGCAGTGCAAGCAGTGGCGTCTCCTCCTTGAGTGAGAGCAACTTTGCCCAGTCCTCCTCCGAGCCTCCAGCGCGAGCCGACACCCTGGACTCGATGCCAAGCAGCCAGGCCTGGACCACAGACACGGAGGAAGGTGAGAGCCCCTACCTCCCCGTGCGCTACAGCGTCTCTGAGCCGGATGGTTTGGACCCTCTCAAACCCGCTCCGTGTCGTAGTCACTCCGCCCCATTGGGTGTAACCCCAGGGATACCCGCTGATGGGCACCATAATCATCACCTGCACCTTCATCACCACCATCCACATGCAATTCACATCACCCACCCTCAATACCATCACCACGAGCCTCCACCCACTCTGCCCCCAAAACCTTACCTGAGGGAGGGATGCATCCCTGAAGAGGACCTGAGGCCCGTTCCAAGGCCCATGCCACGGAAGATCTCCCAGCCTCTGCTCACCAACAAGGAGGAACAGGCTAAAGTGGCCTGGGAACATTGCATCAGTGAAGAATAGAAGAAACTTAAGGTTCTTCTTGGACCATTGGATTTTGCTTAATGTGTTGTTGGGTTTTGGGAATGTTGAAGCCCCAAAGCATTGACTGGTTTAAACTTCCCTTCTGCTTCCCATATATTTAGTGTAGGTCTTTAAACCTTTTCAGAAGTGCTTGCCATGTTGCGGAGCTTCCAAATGCTAGTGAGATTTTTGTTTTGCGCTTGGCGGGTGTTGAATGGATGTTGCCCTCGAACAATTAGTTGAAACTGCTCATAGTGCCCAGACCACTGCTCCATCTGTTCAGAGATTGACCCAGACACGGTAAGAATACCAAAAGTTATTATGGTATGGTAAGAGATCTTCAGAAAGTACAGGAAGCACAATGGTTGCAATAATTGGCATCGCTTAGTTTACAAAATCAAGTTTCAAATACAAAAAAGTTTCACACCTTCCGAGACACATATCTCTTCTCAATCTCTACAAGTTGTTAATAATCATTAATTATCATCAATCATCAAGTTGTTAATTATTATCACGGTGTTACCAAACCATAGCATTGACAAAATGCACTTTTTGTTTAGGCTTTGGTTGCACTTAAGCACTTAGGCCACCAAAAACCTTATTAGTTGTGCGTTAGTAATGCCAGCAGTGGCCAACAGTTTAGATTTAAGCCACTATCTAAGGAATTACTAAATTAACTCCGATCTTGCCATCAAATGAGTGGATTACTGGAGTTCTTTGAAGATGTTTGAAGATCTCCACATCTCCCCAGCGTGCTTATTTTCTCTGACAAGATATTTACCTTCCAATCCAACGCGGGCGCCTCAAAAGTCTTTTTATTTACGCAGCGGTTGATATAACATGCCAGCACTTCATTACAGGCTTAAAAACACTTAGCAGAATGACTGCTACCGCCTGCATGTTCGCGAGAAGCGTCTCCTGAGACAAGCCGCGCTGATTTGACAGTAAGAGGCTTTTACGATCTTCGTAAAGCCTCATTACACCCACAATATTGTCGCACTGCGAAAGCACATCAGCCTGTCTGAACGTTGCTACTCCGTTACGCTAATAACACAATAGTCAAAGAGCTGATATATCAAAGCCATTTCACAGATGTCTCCTTACAGTTAAGCAGTTTTTGGTCTCAGCAGGTTTCTTTGGGATCTGATTTCCGTTCCTCTGAGTTGACGGTTTTCATAAAGAAATATATATTTTTAGATAGAAGTGTTATAAAATTCCAAGACTTTAATAAAATTGTATAGTAAAATTATAATACTGAGAAATAGAATAAATATTGATTAAATTATATCATAAATATTGCTATGGAAGATTATATCACACGTTTAGGAGGGTGGAAAACGCAAGATTTATGAGTGTGTGTGCGGTTTATTTTGTACTGATGTTTAGGGACTTGGAAAAGTCCTTCGGCTGCTGATATGTTCACACTTGATACCTGATGGTGTTTGCATAACAATTTCTGGCGACTTGAAAGTACACACTGTTTATAAAGCTCATTTTTATGTACAATTGTGCATGTTCTCTACACTGGTTACAGTATCATTTGAAGGAGGTCTGGTAAAGACATTGCTTGTATATCTACACATCCTCACTGTTAACTCATGATGATGTCACATGACACTGCTTTTTGGAATAGATTTCAGTTCTATTTTTCAGAGGTAAGCAAGAGGCAGTTGAGATGGTGTCCTAACCAGACACAATGCAATAAAAAGCATTGTGTGTTAAAGGCAAAAAAGGATTTTAGCTCTATCTTTTATGTGATTCTGGATATTTTTTCATCATGCTGTCTACCCCTGCCCAAGGGGAATTCCTATTGGTCCAGATTCCTGCCCTTCTTACCTTTATATTAAAATCAAATACATTCTGATTAGCTGTGATTGTGTTGTCGTGCTGCATTTTATTTGTAGTGTGAGCAGATTTATTATTGCATCACGTCTGGTTAGGACACTATTTAATTTGTAATTACTTTTTTGGTTGGGAATTATCACATATGTTATTTATAATTATAAAATGTATAATTTTCAGGTCCTGTTTACATTTCATTATGAGGGTATTTTTTCGACTTGGAAAATATAATTTATTTCAAGATCTGGCATACACAAGAATGTATAATATACATGTATAATATATCATATAAAATACACTGCAGTCCCGTACTTAAGACATATTAAGAGCAAATGTCTGATATTTAGGAACGCTAAGGCTTTTCTCTGGATGCTTTAGTAAGAGATATGTACATAAATGGGCATGTTGACTTAATGGCTCAGGTCATCAATTTTTATGGCCAAACAAAGTGAATACAAATAATTGTTTTAATACAGGAACTCCTATAAATGTCAGAATCTATCATTCATCACATAATATTTCGATCTGTTTCTCTCATAGTCATAACATAAACAAACCCCATATCTCAATTTTAAGGATCTATATGCCATAGCCTCCTTAAGTAAGGCTTAGCTGATGATGTTAAAAACATTGCATTAGTGTCTCCAATGACATATTTACATGGGTTTACCGATGGGTTATTAATAGTTATTGATATAGTTCAATCATTTTAATATATGAACATTTTTTATCGAGTGATCAGGGATGGAACTGCAATCTATGCAAAGATCGTGTAATATAAGGAAGAGTGCAGACTGCTAAAGTATATCTTGGAAGGCCCATTCTGTGAATATTAGCACTGATGAACTATAAAGCATTAATATTTATTGTTTTGAGCATTTCTTATTAAGCCTTTTTAGACATTTTGCATGTAAATATTGACTGACGGATACTGTGTGTCTTGTATTCATTTACCAACATAATTTTGCTTGCATATCCAAGCAAAAAATACATTTAAGCCTATAATCATGAATTCATTTAAACCTCATGCTTTAACTGAAGGTTACCCATTTGGCACAAAACATCATGTAAGAGCGACTGTACATACGTTACATGTTTGATATCTCAGCAGAGGCGGAGACGTTTTGGATTAAGGGTGATGTTTCATTTTCTATATGACGAAGATGCCCTGGATCAATATTTTGTTCATATTTACAGCATTGTGTAATTTGCTAATCAAGCTTGGGTTTCCTTTTCCTGTGTTTTGCTTGGAATAATGATTATTGAAAGAGGTAGCTCATATGTTGAAAGTTTACGGTATTACAAGATGATGATATGGGTAAGCGATGTTATAACACTGGAAAAATTACAATTTTTGTTGTCTGTACATAAGAAAATTGGAGTAAAGAGGGGTACTACACACAATGGCCCGCATTTGCAATTTGTATCACACCATGTCTGGCTTTATTTTGTGTATATAATCCTTCGAAAGCTTTGTATTTATATAGTCGAGAGGGACAAATCATGTATAGAGCCGAGATTAACTGTCTGCCTTGTACTTTCTGATGTAAATGTGTTTTTAAGACTAAAATGCAAACGAGTAAAAAAGGAAAAAAAATCGATGGCTAATCACTGCAGTTATTTTGTGTATTTTGCATCGAAATCGAAAGAAAGTTGCGTTTTACCATGCAGAAATATACAAACCTTTGTACAAGTATTCTCAAAGTATTTTTCTGTATATATTGTGCTAGCATGAATAAATGTGGTGTTGATTTTAGATGTAAATACACTTTTCCTACTCACTTAACCGCTGTGACGTGTAATTCATTAATAATGGCTAATATTAAAGATAATGTTTTATCAGCTGATATTTGTCTGTCTTGTCTTCCAACGTAAGATTAAACTATTATAGAACATAGAGTTCAAGCGCCTTTTTGCGTACAATACTTTTATGTTTGTGTGTGGAGCATGCGCACATTTATTTTGGTAATTGATATTAAAAATTTAACACGCTGACAATTTATAGTCGCTTATGTAACAGCACACCCTAGTGGCAAGTTTAGAGTAGATATGTAGAGCAATGATGCAAAATTAGTCGGTGTGTGTCGTGTGCTGTACTTTAAATATAGCAAGATATCTTCAAGCATATATAGCAAGATAGAGTACCATTTAAGCCCACTTGCGCAAGGACTCCTATAGCATTGTTGCTTTTAACCAGCATGTTATTTATCTTTATAGGGGTATTGTACACATAAATATCTATTTTAACTGAAGCAGTCAAGTGGGCCCTTTTTGCATATTGTTATCTATGGAAAATGCATCTGGCATCTGCTGTGCCCGGCGTTGTGGTGACGCATCAGGTCACCGCGAACTACAATGATGGCGCTTGTTCAAAGCGACGCGTCGTTAAACCGTGTCCACCATGCTAACCAATCAGAGGCCGCCAACTGGACTCACTCCCTGGATGAACACTTCACATCCAGTCAAGCACAAATGCGTGTTGCGACGTCATACTCAACCAATAGGATTGTGAAAAGTGTAACATTAGCCAATCGGAGGTAAGATTGGGCGGGTTTTCTCGATAGGAAGCGGTGTTGAATCGCTGCATTCCGTGCTGAACCGGTGTCTTTAGTGATCGGACAAGATACAGTCCGACTTTTTCAAACCTTATTTAAGTAGTTAGACACGTTTGTTTGCTTTAAGGATGTTATATTTAAGTGGGCTCTCTGTGGCGCTGGCCTTGGCGATGTTGCCGAGCGGCAGCGATGCTTTGAAAGATGGTGAATGTGAAGGTGGGTTTGTTTAACGTGCTCGTGTTTGCCTGTCAAGAGCATCTCTGATCTTCTGTAGCTTATTTAATATATTCAGTTAACTTAGTTTTTCTCACCTGCTCTAAGCATCAGTAACTCATTCTTCTTACTACTTCTTAGATATTACATTTATAACAATTTCAGATTGTAGAACATGTGTTATGTGTTAGTTTGTGCATCTGTCCTTAATCTAGACACATTTTATCTGATCAATGAGACTCTTATCTATAGACCTTTATTTTATGTAAGCACTGGGTGGCATAATGTTAGGCATGTTAAATAATCACGTTATGATAACTCATTGTGGCACACCTGTTAAAATAACATGTTGGTCATCATTATAGCTGATTGATAAAACACAGTAATTATTTAATAAGGATTAAACTGGATTGAAATATTGTGCTTGTAAAATTATGGAAAATAACAATCTTTATGGGTCTATTATAAAAACTTTTTGCTCACAAGTCATGGTGAGTCTTGATTTGTCAGTGAATCAAAGTCTGTGGAAATGTTACCAATGTGAGTAGTAACGTGTGAAAAATGTTAATGTTAATTTTTATTTATGTTTTGACATTCTAGTTTGTGTGGGTTTTCTGGAGCGGTTTCACCAGTCACTAAAAGACAACGATGTTAAATTCAACAGTGACACAATCGAAAAAGCTCTTATAAAAGCTTGCAAAGAGGCCAAAGGGAAAGAAAACCGATTTGTAAGTGTGTGTTTTTGTATATGAAGTTTTCTATCATTCATTTTGTCTGTTTATGCATCACTTTGTTTTTGTGTGTATGAAGTGTTATTATATAGGTGCAACAAGTGATGCGGCTACAAAAATTACCAATGAGGTTTCCAAACCGATGAGTTATCATGTGCCAGTGGACAAGATCTGTGAAAAACTCAAAAAGAAGGACAGTCAAATCTGTGAACTGAAATATGGTAGGTTGAAAATTTGCATAAGAAAATTATATCATGTTGATTTAATTGGATCGCTAGTTAAATCAACAGTATATTAAGGGAATTTGTACTTTTTGGGGTTCTCTAGGAATAGGACAATTTTACATTTGAGCACTAGCAGAACTTTTGGCTTTTCTTCAACTATAAATACTAGCTGTTTGCTTTGAGTTGAGCTATTGAATATTAAAAACACTAAACAAAAAATGCATTTAATATTAATGATTAGCATGTGGCGTGCCTAATGTCCCCAACCTCTGGTTTAAACACATAGTTTGTGGAGGTTTTCTTTAGCTCAGTGGTTAGAACCTATGGTGTTAACAACGCCAAGGTCATGGGTTCGATCCCAGGGATTGCACATACTCAGAATCAATGTATAGTATAATGCAATGTAAGTCGCTTTGGATAAAAGCGTCTGCCAAATGCGTAAATGTAATGTTGAGTGATGTTAGTTATGAAGTTTTGATGGGTTTAATCAATCTTTGATCAATGTCACAACTTCTTTTTTCTAGATAAACAAGTTGACCTGAGCTCAGTCGACCTGAAGAAGCTGAAGGTGAAAGACTTGAAGAAGATTTTGGAAGAATGGGGAGAGTCCTGCAAAGGATGTGTGGAGAAATCAGACTTCATCCGTAAGATCAACGAACTCATGCCCAAATATGCCCCTCAGGCAGCCAGGGCACGGACAGATCTGTAAACATATGGAATTATGGGACCAAGGCGGTGGCCAAAGGCATTCGGGGTGAAAGATTTGCGCTGTGTGGCTTACTGACCACCTAACAGCGGGGTTTGTATTGAGACGTCACTTTACCGTGTTCTGCTGAGGTAAATGTCAAGAATTTAAGCCCACACATTTTCATGCGACGTACAACTTTAATGTATGAATTAACACAGGCAATTAGTTTTGTTTTTGTGAGGGGATGGGCTTTCATAGTTGACTTATTATATGAAATAGATGGATATAGTCTTGCCTTTCAAACGTGTGGGTCAATTTGAATGGACTTTGCTGTAAAAATGTGTTTAATATGGTTATACTGTCTTTTTTCATTAAAAGATAAAAACAGTTTGTCTTGTCATTTTATTTTTACATTTTTTAGTTTGCACAGCTTTATAACTATAAACCATTAAGTTTTAAGTCAAATTTGTTAAAAATCAGGAGATAAAGTATCTCTATGTATAGCATGTAAAATATTTAACAGCACAACAAATTGCAGCTTTTGGTTGTGTGTGTGTGTAGTGGTCAGTGTGATAAGGTCATGTCATAGCAGTGTAGCATATTTCTGTTTGAAGTTTTTACTGTTACATATTTTATATTAATAAATACACATGTAGTTAAACAGTATCTTCTGTGGAATAGGCTAGTATTCCATAATGTAAGTTGTGGAAACGTATAACGTTTCTTAAAGCACACTCACATACTTTTTATTGTAAGAAATGGTCAAAATACAGTATATTGTGCAGTATTTCAGTCATTGTGTTTCTTCTGTTATTTAATAAAAACACATTCTTCAACATTGCATAATTACACATAAAACATTATATAAACATTTTCCAATTTGTGAGCTCACAATGTTATTTTTGGAATCATTATTGATTTTCCATAATTATTTTCCATAATTCTCATGGCGTCATGTAATCCATGCTGACGTCAACGACGGCTCCACCTTCCGGCGGGAGCGCACACATTCCTTTTGTCCAAGATGGCGGAATAGATGCAGCAGAGGGACGCTAATGTTCTTTGCATTATTTTAAACCGTTTAATTAAATACCCAGTCGACTATTAATTCGTGCATACGTTAGTGAAAACCCCCATCACGAATGTGCACCGTCTCTTGGAACCGTGCGATTTTCCCTCGAAGCTAATTTTGTATTTTTGCTGGAGGAGCATCACTGTTGAAATGAAGCGGCAGGCCGAACGCGACGCGAGTCCGCCTAGAGCGCTCGCCAAACGCGTCCGCGAACGAGACCGAGAGCGCGAACCGAACGCGCCGCTCGCTCTACTTCTCGCCGAAAGCCGAAGTTACCACAAACGGAGCCGTAGCCGAGAGCGAGAGAAAACGCGAGTGCGGGAAGAAAGAGAGAGCCTCCATCACCGCCCGCATCACGAACTGGGTCTGCTGGGTCGAGAGCCGCTCCGAACCACGTCGGCCCTGCCTAAAGGTAAGACCCCATCCGCAGACATAGTGGGTGCGCGGCTAGAATACAAGACACTACTTATCAGCAACTTCGGATCACAGCTTTCGGACGAACATGTGGAGGACGGATTATTTCACGAGTTTAAAAAGTTCGGGGATGTGAGCATCAAGCTTTCTCACACGCCCGAACTGGGTCGAGTCGCCTACGTCAACTTCAGGCACACGGAAAACGCACGAGAAGCGCGTCACGCCAAGACCAGGTTGGTGCTGTATGATCGTCCACTCAAAGTTGAACCCATGTACATGCGACGTCGCAGTTGCACACCTCCTGATGTAAATTACATGTCCGTGCATGGAGCTACCTACCCATACAGGCAGCGATCTCTTTCTCCGGGTGCTGGCGTTAGTACGCTAAGAGAAGCGAGACCCAGGCATTATGTTGACGGTATTGGACTCAGCAGGGACCGTGTTTTGGACTATTATAGTGCATTGGAGGAAAGGAGTCGAGTGTATGCGTATCAGCTTCCTGAGGAGGACTTGAAACCAGAGGACGATCAGAGAGCCACCAGGAATTTATTCATTGGCAACTTGGATCATAATATTTCTGAGGTGGAGCTACGACAAGGGTTTGACAAGTATGGAATTATTGAGGAAGTTGTTATCAAGCGCCCTGCCCGTGGACAGGGGGGTGCTTATGCTTTTCTCAAATTTCAGAACTTGGATATGGCCCATCGAGCAAAGATAGCCATGCAGGGACGTATGATTAATGGAAACCCAATTAAGATCGGCTATGGGAAGGCCAATCCAACAACACGACTGTGGGTGGGTGGACTTGGCCCCAACACCTCACTGGCTGCTCTAGCCCGCGAGTTCGATCGCTTTGGGAGTATTCGCACCATAGATTATGTAAAAGGAGATAATTTTGCTTACATTCATTATGAGAGCCTGGATGCAGCCCAAGCCGCTTGTGCACAAATGCGCGGCTTCCCACTGGGGGGTCCAAACCGCAGGCTGCGTGTGGATTTCGCCAAGGCGGAGGAGACCAGGGCATACCCTCAGCAGTACCAGCCTCCTCTACTCCCCCCTCCTCATTACGATATTCTGGCGGAGGATTACGGACGTCACCGCAGCTTAGAAAGAGAGATAAGAGCAAGAGCTCGTTCGCCCTCCCATCCTCTGATTGCGGAGAGAGAAAGAGAGCGCCTTTCTGACAGGGAATGGAGTCCGCCGAAAGGGGTGGAGCGGAGGGCGAACCCGGAAGCGTTTGGGCGATCGAGGCAGCGCAGCCGCAGTCGCAGCAGGGAGCGCTGGCTAAAAGAACGAGAACTGGAACGCGGACTTGGGAAAAACTGGGAAGAGCGTCGCAAACGCAAAAGCCTCAGTCCCGTCGAACGGCCCACAGAAGAGTGCGGAAGGTCAAAGCCCCGGGCAGGGGCTCCCGCGACCCCTGAGGACAGCCCAGACCGGGGGTGTGGTCGTCTCCCAGACTCCACCTCTGAACCCCTTGATCACACTCCTGACATCAGCAGACACTCCAGTGACGAACGTCACTCACAAGATGATTCTTCCCATTCCAGGAAGGATGGAGAGCATGAGCGCAACCACCGCAAAAGCGAAAATGACCCAGACTCTCAGACAGATAAGTCCAAATTGGACTCCAAAAAGCCGAGCACACTCTCTGAATATGCTCAGACTCTGAGCCGTGTGTGGCACGGTTCTCTTGTCCTCAAAAACAGCTGTTTCCCCACTAACATGCACATGCTCGAAGGAGGCGCTAGCTTTCTCCTGTCCCTCATGAGGGACAATCAAGCGGGTGGTTCCAAGATCACACAGCTTAAAATTGCTCAGAGGCTGAGGTTGGATCAGCCCAAACTGGACGAGGTGACTCGTCGCATCAAACTGGGCAGCCCGGATGGTTACGCTGTCCTCCTCGCCGTCCAGAGGCCCATGGACCGTGACGCTCCAACTCCAGAATCGGGCCTTCAGCAGCGCCTTCTCCGAAACCTGGTGACTTATCTCAGAAACAAGCAGGCAGCTGGGGTCATCGGCCTGCCCCTTGGTGGCCCCAAAGAGAGAGAGATGGGGGGCATGCTGTACGCTTTTCCGCCCTGTGACTTCTCACAGCAGTATCTCCAGACTGCTCTGAAAACTCTTGGAAAACTTGAGGAGGAACACCTGGTCATTGTAGTTGTTAAAGACTCACCATAACACTTTTGTTCTTCAGCAATTCCAATAGTCTAGATTACATTCTATTTCCACACAGACATAATGGCTCTTAATTTTAAGTGGATGTGTTTTTAATTCCAAGCAATCAACTGTATCTCCTTAAAAGGTTTTTAAAATTCAAAATGGCATCCTCCAACAAGCTGTTTTATAAACATACCAGCGAGTTTTTAATTTGTTTTGGCTAAACAGTGTTAAACGTTTTCATTGCGTCCTATTTGAAAATGTGTTTTATAAAGTTGCATGCACAGTGCAAATTTACTGAAGTTTCTCTAGTGATTTGCTGTAATAGATAAACATATTAAAACATATTAAACCTCATTTATAAAACAAGAGCAGAGCAAATGTCCATGCAAATCATTTGTAAGTACATTTCCCCTTGTTTGTTTCAATGTGGCAGTTTTGCATAAGAAAAAAACGTACAATTTATGCTGGTTCTGCTTTTGTTTCATGAATGAGGCCCATTGACTGGAACATAAGGAAAATAATTTGTTCATAGCTGTTTACTCCATAACACACTGATCTCATAGGTCACCCATAGGTCATCTCATATAGCACATCCATTTGTCTGTTTACATGAACTGGGTAACGGTCTAATTTTCTGTCTTGTTGCAGAAATACACACACATACTTGAGAAGGCGATATGTTCAGGTCAGGTGAGGCATTTGGTCATAACTGATGGCATCTACCTCTTTAATCATGTAACACATCAGGTATGTTCAACAAAATGAAATTCACTGCAATTTGTTTTGAGCCCACTGCAATTTGATCACGTTTTAAATATGCACCTGCAGCACTAACAAGAAGGTCATGTGACCATCCATGTAACTTAGTGATGGAGTACCGTACCCATCCAAATACACTAATGTTTGAAAACACTACAGCTCGGGTAACTGCTTGTTTGTATGCAGGAATGTCTTTTATGCCTTATTTGTTTATCGACTGCCCTCCGTTCAGTGATCATAAGTCATCTGAATCCAGTTTTAGAGCAAACACACAAGTGCTGTTGTAAGATGTGTAAAATTTCCCGGGATTTCAGTTTCATAATAATGTTACAACCCTTAAACAAGTGTTATTTTCAGATTTTAGTTACTATTGGTGTTTGAAAATCCACCCACAAACACTACAACCATTGCACTGAACAGTCTTATTTTCTGTTGTTTTTGTTTTTACTTGTATTGCATTATCTTCCCCTCTCTTCCCCTATCTTATCAATTTTGTAATACTTTTTTGTAATACATTCATCTGTCTTTATGCAAGTCATGTATGACACAATGTAAGTAAACAGTTCTTGTTTTCGTTTCAAATCTCACTTCTGGTCCTTATTTCAAAATGTCTGCATTATCATTTAAAATAAGTTAATGTCAAAGGTGTCAGACTAAGTTTCATTGCGAGGTGAATGGCCAACAAGCATGATTTAATATATCCAAGCAATATGTCTTGTCTCCATAGTTACCTCTTCATCACAGCTTACAATACAAGTTGTGAAGGTTAAAGTGGTAACCAGGCAACCGCATCCTTCATATAAAAGAAAAAAAACAGAGATTAAATAAGGCCCAATGGTGACAATGCTTACAATAAACACCAGGTGGCAGTGTTGTCAAAGAAAATAAGCTTTTTAACTGAACATATGAATCCAATGAGTTCCTGCTGTGCAAGTGGGAAGTTGCTCCAGGGAAAACAGTCGTTGCAGTGCATATTAAACACTCGCTAGAACATTGTTGCCGCATTTAATACAGACTTGAAAGCAGCCTTCATTTAGTTTCACCCTATGCCAGTATGCAAATGAAGTAGTTTGCATATGATAGTTAATGCTGGTTAAAATATAGAACTACATGAGTCCCATAAAATTAGCTTAGGTGTTTCTTATTGTTTCAAGAAGTTTGTTAATAATAGAGTATGTAGTTAGGTAACTGTACCAGAGACTTACCGTTATTTTAGCAAATTTGTCAATGTCATAAAGAGTGAATCTCAACCGATGAGGTCGCTATAGATTCCCCTGACAGATCTTCCCTTAAAAGACCTTAGAGTTACTTAATTGACTGGACCTCGTGCTCTCAGTGTGACAGGTAATTCCCGAAACCGGACATTTATATAGAATTTTCTGTTTGCACGTCTCCATACCAACGCCTGCTGTAATTTATAAACAGTCCACTGAGTGTTCTGATGGTCTGTGAGTTATGAACCTGATACAGATAATGAGCTGAATCAAGGCCCTTTGTTCTGATGTTATATTTAGACCTTCATAATCAGTAGAAGGTCTTGATGGGCCAAAAAAGGGATTATGCTTAAGAGAATATCAGTCAGTGTATTCAAAGTCATCACAAAGATTCAAAGTTTGCATATCAAATATAGTTCTTTGTTAGAATTTTAATTGCTTTATTTCATATGTTAACCTTGTGGAAACTTGATTCTGATTGATTAATCAAAACGTACGTTCTTTTATAGAGGAACATTTTAAGTCGTTTTTGTTTTGCACTTCACTGAATTTATTTCCCACGATCTTAAAAATCACTTTCTGTACAGCCATATGTTTAAATACCTTAAATTCCTCTTACTGGCACATGAATTGTACGAACTGTTGTTAAAGTTGGTTGTGTTAATGCGTACGGAGTGTGCTGTAATTTTAGGAAAGCGTGGCTACAAAAAAAGAGGCTTCAAAAGCATAAGAGAGCTTTGATTTAACATTTTGTCTGATCAATAATTCTCGTACATCAATTTGTGTAATTTCATGGTAGTATTAAAGTATGTCCACTTTTATCGCTGGTTGTGAAGGTTGGTTTTGTTACAAGAAGCAGATGTAATGTTTTTGGATGTTCTAGTATCCTGTGGGATCTACATATTTCTGTATGTAGATCCCATTGTACAGCAGCGACTACCAATTTTTCTGAGATTATATTCTCGGGAGAACCTGACTGAGGGGTTTATTTCGTCTTGGCGTGATAGGTCAAGGATTGATCTGTCTGTATGCATTAGTTGTGTAAAAGGTGATAAAGTGGTTTGTTTTGTGATTGTATTCGGCTGACTGTACATTATCCTGCTTCATACATGGCTACTTTCTAAATAAACAAATGGTGATACTAAAATTAGTGGTGATACAAGAGGCAAGAAATAAGCACAACTATGTAAAAATTCACAACTGAACTGATGTTGAACTGAATAGTTCAACATTCATACGTAACATACGAAATGTTTCAGTGATTGACCAATCAGCATCAAGAATTTGTTAATCGATGAAGTATTGTCTTATGTTTGAGTGTGTAAATGTTTCTCATCCGTAATTCTGCAGAAAGTTTAATCTGCATCGTTCAAATTAAACAAACAAAAAATCATTCTCAAAGCTCATTTAATTTTCAAGGCACAGGATAGAGATAGAATTCTAAACTCCAAACTGTTTGTCGCAGATTCCTTTTTTTTGACATTGATGGGTCTTTGAAGCGGCACTTGAAAGATTTCTTTAGAAAAGCATCTTTCCATGGTGTGCTGAGCCAGCAGTCTGTCTGACCCGTATATGTCTGATCGCTTTAGTTTGCGCTGTTGCACTCGAATACATTACTGTCAATAATATCATTTATTCATCTCAACCCAGTAATATAATATTAATTGCAACTGTAAGACGTGTTGTTGATTTCTCCAACTAAAGAACATCACATCTAGTTCTCAGGTGCTCGTATGGATCTTCTAGCAGAAAAACAATTGATACCAACCAAAAAACCTGGCTCAGGTAATGATGGAACAGAATGTTCTGGCAATGCATTCTGGGATGTAAAACATTTATGTAACAGGTCTCAAGTCAAACGAGGTTGTTTGTGTACGGGCGCAAAGAGTCCCATTTTAACGCAGAACAGAAAAATATATATTTGTTCACTGTTGGTTCTCTTGGTTAAAGGAATGTGGAAATGAAAATGTCTTTACTCGCCCTAGTGGTGTTTTAAACCCATGCTGTTTCTCATGGAGCACAAGAGGAGAGAAAAAACACACTTTTGCAAGAACTTAAATTGAGGCTTGTTTGTGTGCAAAAGTCATTGATCTAGCAGCATTTGTAATTACAAAGAAAGTTTGTAATACAACACACATAGTAAAGACTGGTTTTATGGCGCTTTTGGTACTTTTAGAATCTTGACAGCCTATGTGAATACTCTTGAAAACTTCTAATTTGCAGGAAAAAAGCACTTTATTTTAGAACAACACAAGGGTGAGTTATTATAGAACCTTTATTTCTGTGTGAACTAACCCTTAAATCTCATTACTTAATTATTTTCCCTCTTTTGCTGCTTTGGATCGATGTAAGGGTCACAAGTTCTATCCCTTGGGTGCGGACAGGTCTCGGGTGTTTGGGGGAGTCACTCGGTTCTTGGTCCATCGACCCAGAGCACTTCACTGTAAGCTGAAGCCCGGTGCTGTTATAGCCGGAAAATGGAAGTCGCAAGTAATGAAATATTAATGCAGAATCATGAGAGCTCCAATGCAATCCATTAAAGCAGGGAAAATCAATGGAACGTGGCCCCACAGCCTCTCAGCTGGGCCAGAGAGATGACCAGATCTGGTGATGTTTCCCTCGTCTTTATGGACCCTTGGTAAGAACACATGAACAAGCTTATACAAGAGATCAGCCATTAGTGGCACACAGGGCCTGCGTCCCATTAATATGCAATGGGACCTTAACAGTTTAGATCTCTATGGAGTAGCTGCTCTGCAGGACTTGTTTTAATACAGGAAATGAATGTGCATGCTTGATGTTTGTTGTCTTCTAACATCCTACAATTTTTTTAGAAGCAATTAGATTTATTACAGTAGCTAAAATGAATTCTTGATATTTTTCAGTTTTTTTGATGATGTTTGACATATATCTGGAAATGTATTTGATGCAAGAAATAATTGAATAGGTGTTTTCCCACAAACAGAGTCATTTTGCCAACTAGATTTAATGTCTGTTTTGAAATAATTTATTAAAACACAATTTTGAACTGAATGGTCCAAAAAAGAATTGAAATCATATTAATGGAATATTTGTGATTTACTGAAGAATGTTGCCACCAATATCATTCCCAAACATGATTCCGAACGTTTTGGGTCAGGTGTGACTGGGGGTACATGAGCTCTGCTTCCTGGAAAAGCCGGTGTAACCACAACATCACAAGCAGCTACAAGGACCAAAATTCCCTGCCAGATGATGTCAGCCGAGCTTTTCTGGATCCCAGGCTTTATGTTCTGTCATGCGGGCAGCCAGCCGAGCTGCTTTTGGCCGGCACATGTATGTGCTGCATACCTACCATATCACTTTAAGCATTGTTGTATGACTACAAAGAAAGCTGCTCACCGCTGTAGACAGCTTATGGTGCTGCCTCGCAAATCCGACTTGGTTAAAGCGGAGACAAGAGCAGGAATCTCGCGGAGACATCCGCCGTCTGTTTTATCCCGATGAGATTGGCGGTGTATTTATAAAGCATGAAGCAGGCACAATAGAACAGGCAGTGCAGAACCGCAGATATGAGCCTAAATGGTCTTCTCTCTCTCACGAAACCTGCCCAGAACATGTCCAGGGCCATAGGACACAGCGGCCAGCTGTCACACAGGGAGGTTGTCAGTAGCTGTATCTCAGTAGGTATTAAGTCAAACGCCCAATTAAATGTGTAGTTTCTTTAGTTTATTGGTGGTTTTAAACACTTAGTTCAAAACTGGATTTCCAAGGTTCCAGTGTAATGATTTACCCTTTATACTGTGACAACGCAACGTTATTGAGGCATGTTGTGACAAAAGGTCAACACAACGTGTTCTGTATAAAGTTAAACAGTTTAACAGTTCCACTGTAGTTCAATTTGAAAATTCCTTGTAACTCTCATTATTGTCATTACTGCAATGCAAAGATACTACTAAACTACCATGACGCGTTAATACACAATAATGTGTATATTTATATATTATATGCATTTGTGTATATATAGAATATAGCACATGTAGTACATAATGTACATTGTTGTCAAAGGCCTAGGTTTGGTTCTAAACTTTGGTGGGCATTTTGTAATTGATCCTACTATACATTTACTTTGTGCTTACACAATAACAATAACATACGCATATATAATAACTTAAACAATGTATAACTGACACCAGCTTAAGGTTGTTTTTGTCCTGTTTAGAGTTTGTAAGCCCTCTATGCACTGTCGTTGTATGCAAAAGATCTACTGTATGCGAAGATTCTTCACAGTTCTGCTGAAAACAATAACATACAGATTTGGAATGACATGAGGGTGAGTAAATAATTTCAGTTTCTATATTTTCAATATATGTTCATATTTTCTTTATACTGTATACATGTATTATATATCACAGTTTACAACAGGGAGATTGTCAGAGGAGAGCTTTTACTTTCTGATACACTGGTTCTAGATTTAAACTGTGTAAATAGAGTCTACAAAGCAGTTATTAGCTGCAATTAAACTTATGTGTTGATGAATCAGTCAATTCACACTCTGAAGGAATGTTTTAATAAGTTAAATAGTTTATTTACAAGTCTGCTGGTTAGTGTTGGGTAAATTACCAAAAAGATATCAGTGACTAGTAACTGATACTTTTATAGATTGAAATGAGATCACTGTGCTAACAGTCACAGTCATTTCTTAAGAAGAAAATTCTACGTTTGTCTACATCAAATACAAACAGTACAATGACATACACCAAAATATTCCTTTCAAAATTATAACATTATAATATATTAAAACGTACTTCATAACATGCCAGCCCAAATAAAAGGGGTTGCAAGGTAGTTTCTGGTTAAGTAAAAAAATTGTGTAACCATATATAGAATATATAACGCACAATACAGAATAGTGTCTGTTATGTTATTACATTACATTGCGTTATTATTATTAAACATTACACCCTAACAGAGAAAAGGCATCAAAATCAGATTAATAACATGTTGTGACATCACAACTGATTGGCTTTATGGTGTTTGTTTTTTTTTTTTACAGTATTTCACACTCATGATTAAGAGCATATAGATGGCACATCACAGCTGTATGTATTAAAAGTGCGGTCTGCTGTTGGTCCACTAAAACAGCAGCCCCGGGCTAGCAGATGGCGATGAGGGGTCCAGGTGCTCCAACTCCTCCCCTTTCGGTGATTGATCCTGTTTTCTGATTGCCCTTCCGAGCCGTCGTGCCCCAGATGCCTTCTGGGAGAGAAAACTTCAGAAGTCTTTGATTTGAGGTGAGGAGTTTTACAGCATTGGATTGAGGATCACTGTTACAGAGGGGGGAGGGGGAGAAACAGGGGTTTGGTGCCAGCACAAAGAAATGTCATTGAACCATCTCCTCTGTGCTCTAAAAAAGCTTTAGCTCTTTTGAAGGCTTGTGTTAATAACCAGGCCATTCAGTGGCGCACCTTGCAATTCGCTTTGCATGCGGTGAATGGGAAGGCGGTTGGTACATGATGCATGTATGAATAGCGTGATTAATAGGCTGTGTGCTCAACAGAGTGTAGTGAATGATCGTTTGGGACAGAGCCCTGTCAAGAGATGGGGGAGAATCACTTAACACACACAGACCTCTGGCACAGGGCCTGTTTTGCACCGCGTGGACGAACGGCGTATATTTATTTTGCCAAACTGCATTAACAGGTTAAAATTATGTCTACGTAAGCGACGTCACATGGTAGAATCGCAGCTGCACGCAGAGTTTCTGTACTTAACCTACTTTTGTTGTGACAAGCACAGAAAATATATCGAAAAAGTGCGGGAAACCTGTTTATCAACACAAGCTGCTGCAATGTAGGCTTTTATAACGCAACATAAATAATGGAGTTAAGTACTTACGCATTGTGTGGAAGAAGATGCCTGCTGGGCTTGATGCAATTTAGCGCAGGTAACGCATAAATTGCACTTCCTGTTCAGTAAAAGTCAATGAACACAGTTGATATGACTAGTTTATAGCTACTGTTTGTGGCGTAGGTTCCGTTACATGTAGATTTATTATTATTTGGATGCGTATGCGATGCCCGTTGTTTATGTGAATTGGATTTCCAGGCCTTTGAGAACTAGCCATAACCATGTTATATGTATTGCTGTTAGTCCAGGAAGTACTCAGTGAAGTAACCCATAAATCACTTCACTCAATCAAATCACTATTATCTGTATAGAGCAGCACTTTTGTTATGCAGCAGGAAAGCTGCTTTCTTTTGTGTTGATGTATTTCCTGTTGACACAGGAAGTTAGGGTGGAGCAAGGTAAGACACACCCACCCATAATATGAGTTATCAGTATTTGAATCCATTTTCGTGTATGAGAAATGCTGTAAAATTTTAAATGTGCACACTGATGGATAATTCGTCAGCTTTTAGTAGTAGTACACTGCTATATAGCTTCGTAGACTCTGCTTGTTGATTCTTAAGGCAAAATGTTTAATGCTTTTGTCGTTTGTAAGTCGCTTTGGATAAAAACGTCTGCTAAATGAATAAATGTAAATATAGATGGGCTTAATGCTACCAGACATGAACTAAATACCACAAAACACCAATTTTGAGTTAATGGAGTCTTTAAGCATTTGTTTCTTAGTTTTGCATCATAAAAAATGGCTGTGACTCATTTGAAGAACGCTTAGCTAAAAAAACATTAGGATCTCTCCGAAGATATTAGCCTCTAGGTTGTTTGCAAAAAACAAGCATCTTGTGATTTTCCAAAGCTCCGAACTAAGAATGTAGTCGAGGTCTGAATGTTTTAGGTACAGTGAAGATAAACACCACAACAGTGTCTTTGGCAGACTGTTGATTGTCACAGTACAATTAACATTTGGAGTCTAGAAACTGAGAAAGCCAAATATATTTTGTGATTTCGATCGTCTTTTGAACCCACTGCACTATCCTATCGCTCTGTAGACTTTTATACCCTTTGGACCACAAGCACCAGTGGTTGTAATAGTTGTAATTGGTAAAATGATTGCTTTGTTGTGATAAATTTACAGTTAGTATATTTATTTGTGTATATGCTAGGCTAGCAGGCTGATCACCTAGTGGTATGCAAAGCCAAATAGTCAGCAAGTTAACTAAAAACTTTATTCAAGAGTTGAACATAAATGCTTTTGAATCAATCAATACACCACATAAATGAATTCGCCTCATTGCCTTTGATCCTCTTTTTCATCTTTGAGAGCTCTTGGCTGATTTACGAATTTGATGTTGCGAAACAGACAAAATCCGCATGTAAAATGCCTTCGTGTCCCACGATGCATTGCACTGAGCAAACGAATGGCTATTAGTAAAGAACGCTGCTCTAGTGTGAAGAACGTCACATATTTTAAAGTCATAGATCACCTTTGACCTTTTCATGTCATGTCATTAGGGCATAGGAATAATAGTAACTCTCATTAGCCTTTTTATATATATATATATTGCTCAACCAATGTCAGTTTGTGGTACTATTCAGGAAACATATCTCCATTTGGTGCTGAAAGTGGTGCAGAAATGATACTTCTTCTTCTAAAAGGTGACATATAGATGACGCCAGATCTGCCTATGTGTTAAGACTAGCATAGTTTTGCTAAGGGCAAATCCAGGCCTGCGAGAATAAGCGATATCAAAACAATACATGCCTGTACTTTCAGTTTTGTGAAATTGTTTCATGTTGTGATGGAGATTGGATGTCACTCTGTGTTTGGCTTGTTAATGGGCCCTGAGAATTGCTGAAGCCGCAACAGCTCCATTTCTATTTTTAAATTCCTTTCATTTTCTTGTTACACTCAAAAATACAGGCTTTCACATTCCCTTAGGGAAGGTCACAATGACCCTTAATAATAAGTCCTTTCCGGATATCTTTGGGCTAGAAATACACTCGACTTTTTTGTTTAATGGGCTGAGCTGAATTTTAGTTTCCTCTGGATTTAATCCCAGTTTAATGGTTTTTCCAAGTACGTGGCACACGCTCCTGTTCTCATTCCAAGCCCGCTTGTGTTAGCTTTTTCCACAACCAAGAGGCCATATAATTACTGGCTACTGTTTCAAACCTCTTTATCCTCAGATTGTCTTTAATTATTGGTAAATTGTAATTATTATCCCAGTCACTGGCTAAATGAAGCTTGCATAATTGCTCGGTCTCAGCCCGCAAACGTTCAACGTCAACAGGCGACGATGAACCTGGTGGTTTGTGTAATATGTCATGAGTTGTTGTGCGTGGGCACCACACAGTGCCTTTGTGAGAGATGGAGACTGTGGTTAGGCTGTCATTGCTCCACCCCCTTCTGACACAAAACCACACCCCCAAGAATTTGTTTGTGTTTGAGCAGCTGCTCTGAGGTGTAGCCTTTATTCATAGACTGCTTTTATCTTTGGTATTGTTGTGCGTAGTGCCAGCTGGGCGGCGCTCTCGGGCCAGGTTAAGCTAGGATGGTAAGACAGGGACCGCCTGTGTGTCAGCCTGTTTATATTGCTTAGTTTGTTTATTACACACCTGAATTTTGGCTATCGCTGTGGAGACACGGCTGTATTACTCTCAAGGGGTGCTTGTGCTGGAATGAAAATACACCTTCTGTAATGAGTGACACAACAGAGACTTGTTGAAACAAAGCGCGGATGTCTTATTTCAGAGCGCTTATTTTAACGGCCCACTGCGCGATAGCTTTAATTAGCTTTGAGAGGATGCTAAACCTTGTAAAAACATAATGTTATGCTTTGACAGAACAGAAAAGTCTCTTAATTACAGTGTTGGGACTGTGATGCTGCATGCTAAATGAATGCTAAAAAAAGTCCACCTCAAGTTATATAATATTAATGAAAAAATTAATAATAATAAAACATCTTGACTGAAATCTGAATTCTATATTATTGCATCTAGTTTACAGTAAAGTGCAACACAGGGTTGCCGGAAGTAAAAAACAATTTATTTATTATCTATGTTCTTTACATTTTTAGTCATATAATCATATACACTTTTCTAAATAATGAACCATGAGCTTAGAGTCATTTATAATTATATAATTAATTTATAATTAATGCTTATGTAAAAAAAGGGAAAATTAATAATATATTTATTAAATAAACACTGGGGTCTTTTATCATTTTACTGTCAATGCCCTTTGAAAAAAATAAGGCACATTAATTTTGCTATGGTTAAGGGGCTTTGCTGTCTGCTTATTAACACCGTTTTCTCACAGTAAAGTCACTGTAGCCATAACCATCAGTGGCTTATTGTTTTAGGACTGACTTGATAATGTGAGGATTTAAACTCGTTAAAACTCCAACTTTAAAAAATATCCTAAATTGTTAATCATCATGATTATACTGGTCAGTTTCAGTTCACACAGCTGTAACAGAACAAAAGAGGCCAGATTATGTTAATACAGTATTGTTTTTATTTATTTGTATGACATTAATGAATGAAACTAAACAGGAGTTGCATTTATGCCAAGGCTGACAAATGGAAACTTATGTGAATCCAAAATCTCGGATAATTCAAGCATCTGAACAGTTTTCCGAATTCATCCGGCTACTGTGGAATTCTCATGGTGAAGTGCAACATGGCATTTCATAGCCACACCGTGTCATTTCATATAGTGTGAGGAAGGGTGGTTACGTGTTAGGCTTTGGAATGGGAAGCATGGATATAATACAACATATATATTTATGTATATATATTATACAAAGCATGGTTCGTAAATTCGAAAGCATTATTGTTCTTGCTTGGGTTCCGTTTTTGTGGATCAGCCCTTTGTCAACGATGGTTTATTCAGGGCTGTTGATGACACAGGATATTTAGCTGAACCACCCCCGAGATGTTTTGCATAGACGCGAAGAGTTAAATTCATGCAAATGATTATGGGACAGACGTTGAGAAATATATCTAAACAAACAACGTAATGAAAGCAACAATGAAAAACAACTCGAGGTTACACGACATCTACCGTATGAACGAACTGGTGCATGATATCACATTCAATTTTTTTGACTCTAGTTTTAGAAAAATAAGTGTGATTTTTCTATATTTATTTTAATAAAAAGAAAAAAAAGTAAGTTTAGGTAATATACTCTTGTGATCGAGCATAATCAGAATGACTGTAGCTACAGTTGAAGCATGTTTACATCTAGATCTGCTATACGTGTGTGTTCTAGCACGCTCAAACCAATATTGCTCTTCTGCAACACTGCCTATTTTATAAGCCATCAACAAACAAACCTGCGCTGTTATTTGTCTTTGCTACTGCGTGCGTGTAAGGGGCCGATTCAACATGCAGCATTTGTTTCTGACAGGGGCAGTCACCATGCATAGCAGTCATTTTACACTGTCAGAAACAGTTTAGAACCCCCCGATGCAAACATCACTTTCGAAACCCAGCTGCTGTCAGCCGATTTTTGAAATGAATTAGCTAGCTGTGTTTTAGTATTTAGCTGTAAGTTTAGTATTTGGACTTTTAATTAGACTTCAACCGTGGCGTCATACACTTTCCATTAAAAAGTAAAGAAAACAACTACCTACACAACTGTTGTTCTTGGTTACGCAGATGCGCGTCTTCAGAATGTGTGTAACCGTGATCGAATGGAAGCTATTTTGTTTGTTTTTGTTACCTGCAGCCATTTACAGAAAACATTGATCGTCAAAGAAACACTCCGTACAATAAATAAAATAAATAACATTTCAAAACGAATGTGAACAAAATGTAAAAATTTAACACAAAAGCGAGGTTTAGATCTGTTGCGTTTTTAAAAACATGTTCTTTTTCCCCCATATTTTCAATTTAATACATTGTTTAAAGATTCCTAAAAAAATCAGAAAGTTGTACACAGAAGCATTCACAGACATCATTGTATAAAAGCTGATACATAAGAGATTAGCATCAGTCAACAGTGTTTTACGTTATAAACTCTTCGGGAATATTTCTTCGTTATTAATAAATAAGAGCAGACAATAATCGTGTGTAAAGATTTTGGGAAAATAGGAGATTAGGAATAGTCTATGGCTTTAGCGGCTACCTCAGCCAAAAAACAACAAATAACAAATTATGCCATTATTTTTCTATTTGTTTAGGACAAGCTACAAAACAAAAAAGGAACCAAATTGGTACTTTCTGTTTCAACTACACGGCTACATCAGGCTAGAAAGATGGACCCCCGAAGGGTTCCTCTCCAGTTCTTCATTCGGGAACAAAGGAGGTTCTTGGAAGGCCCTTAGTAGGGTGCGAACTTCTGTCTCTCTGGTTTCTTGATGCCGTTGGCGGAGGAGATCTTGGCAGTGTAGGAGGCCAAGGTGCCATGAGCAGGGGCGGCAGCCGCTGCAGCAGCTGGGGCCGAGAGTGCCAGGAAGGGGATGGATTTGATTCCCAGGAGGCTGGAGAGGGGGAGGGTATAGGGGGCGCCCAAGATTGGAGCATGGGGCAGGCCACCCATCGCTGCCAGGGCTGCAGCAGAGGACGATGCAGGGGGAGCAGTCTGGGTGAAGCTCATGTTGAGGTCTACAGGGGTCGACATGGAGGAGGACTGGGCAGTGGATTTGGCGGTCTCTAAACTGTATGAGGAGGGGAGGAGGTGGAGGAGAGGAGGGTGGAGGAACAGGAGAGGGAGTCGGATGGAGAAGGGTTAGAAGGTTAAATAAAAGACATGTTAAACAAAAATTGAGAGAAATTAAAGAAAAAATTGAAAAGAAAAATAGAAATCAAAAATCATAAGAGAGGTGTGTTTTGCCGGTGGTTGCAACAGATTATTTGAGGGGGGACCTTTGCACTCATGGGAAAGGAGCTGTTTAATTCGGGGTGATGGCTTGGGTAGGGGCTTAGGAAAAAGAAACAAAATGATTTCAATTTCAGTAGCATTTCTTTTATCCTTACACTGCAAGAAATCATCCTATTCAGTATTTTTGTCTTGTTTTCCAGTAAAAATCTAAGACTTAAAAAAATATTAATTTACTTCAGAAGCAAAACATTTATGAGGTATTAAGACAGTTTTAAATCAGTTTTAAATTCCTGTGCAAATGGTTTGAATGTTTTAAGCATAAATCTAACAGCCTGGTGAGGTTTTCTGTAAAACATATAAAAACGATTTGCCAGTGGAGTAAAAAGATGTTTAGAAGTTTTTACTTGAAAATGAGACAAAAATACTTCTGTAAGAAAATGATTTTTTGAAGTGTATTCAGTCGTCAAAAGATGCGTTTGTCAACATGTTACTAATAGCAAATGCATGTAAATGTGCTCTGTCATTAATGTGCAATTTGTTTGTTGATACTAAAGGGCTTGTGTCGAATTGATGCCGCATGAAATGATCAAGTAAAGGGGGTGTGTTCAATATGCAGAACGTTCTGATGCAATGTGTTGAAACAGCTATTGGTGGAAGTATTCTTAGAAAGTGACACTGACTGGGACTGACTTCCTGCCGACAGGACTTCCTGGAAATGAATAATCATGTACAACTTTAATGGCTTGAACTCATTAAAAAAATATTTTAATGTAAGAGTGCCTTGGATTGCTCTGGGCGTTTGTGTTTGTCACCATCGTTTGCAAAAAACTAAACTGATATGACCTTTAAGAAATCACTAAATCAATAATAGTAAGACATAATCAAAACAACAAAAGCTTTTCCAAAATATCTTCAAACCAACAGTCAACTTTTCATGCAGGATGCTCGTAACATATTTCAAATTAAATAATGAAGTGGCTTTCAGAGGGGGATGTTCTGCACCAGTCTGCTTGTTGAACACACCTGAGACAACCATGAATATTTCATTCAAAACCTAATTATTGCTCCCTGTCAGCTTGCGGAATCATAATTCGGGGGGAGAATTAATATGTAGCTGTATTCATGTCACTGCATCTAGTAGCAACTGAAATTTCAGTTAGTATTGAAACTAGGGAAAACAGCAATAACCACTTATTGAATACACCATTCGTTTCGAGTGGAATCTAATTTATTCCAATTCCTCCTCATTATTCATTAGTGAATGTGCTTGGGTTCACAGTTTAAATTCTAGTAGTCATGTCATTCGGCCCCTGTTTGGACTTCTTCCTGGTGTAAATCCATCATATTTGAGCGTTTAACGAATTCTACCTTATGTTAATCGAATTGGCGTTAGAAGGATGAAACGGTCATTTTCATAATCCAGGGCAAAAAATGTAACTATCAGTTTTCTTACATTAGCAAATTAAATGATGTACCAGCAATGACAGTAAAGCTACTCTGAGCAATAAAAACCGTCTGGAATTCGCTGCATTCTTGCCTGACACAACATCTGATCAACCGCATAGATCTTGTGGGTGAAAATTACAGTCTGTCTATGAGGCGGCCGAAATGACCTGCCTTTAACTCCGACAAACTTCTGGCTTGAAACCCGGCCAATTAATCCCCCGCCCTGGCTTCTTTCCTCCACATTTTCTCGCTTTGTAGTTGTGCTACGCCTTTGCTCACAAGTGCTTTTTTGGCCAGTAAACTAAGGACCCCAACCGAATAGTCCCAAAGGTTTTGATGAGTCACTGGTTCTCACCTACAGCATCATGAGGTAAAATGCAACACTTGATAAACATACGGAGTGGTTAAGCGGGAACACCCTGGGTCTGTTATGATGGGCTGGCGTGAGGCGCTTACCAGGATGTGATTAGGTACTGGGCCAGGTTGATGCTGATTGGGGAGCCCGTGATGGTGACGTGCCGGTCGCTGGTGCTGTCGAGTTGACTGCCGATCTTAATCTGAGCCCCTGATACCTGGCGGATCTCGTTGATTTTCGTACCCTGCCTGCCAATGATTGAACCAATCAGCTGTAAAGACAAAACGGACCAAACAGATCGATGAATACATCTTAAACTAACATTGCAGGGTTTATTTTAAAGCATGTATGGTAATGACATTATACAATGTCACTTTCTATCTCTAGGACACTGTAATTTAACTAAATTTCACCGTGCCAAGTATAAGGGACAGAATCATAAGTAATGTAACAACTGTGGTTTTGATTCCACTTCATGGTTTGATAATGATACTTGTAGCTTAATGACTCAACTTTAAGACTGATTCATTACATGTCTTTTTGACATGTAATTGCAAAGAACCTTCTTATAATAATAATTGGTTTACGAATCAGACTATATACTGTTCATGCCATGTGTTTGTTGCATGCAATGGAAAGTTTATTTTGTAGTTTTATGGCATCCAGATTTGTTTTTATTACATTGAATTCAGAGCTCAAGGTTACGAGTCAAATTTTTGCTATTGCACTGTAGATTCAAAAGCACTGACGGCTGTCTGTGATGCAGGAAACAGTGATTTTCATAGTTTTCTGTCCATGTCAGCTGAAGAGCACAGATCTTTAGGAACAACAAAATCAATAAAAATTATTCTACTCGCAGTGCTAGTCAGCCAGCACGATAAACACCAACTGCTTTAAATGAAACCGAAATTGTGTAGCTCAGATTGCGATTTCTCCAGCGCACGGTCAACTGCGGGCCTGTCAAAATTCATAAAACATGACGTACAATCCCACCCGCCCATCTGTGCGGCTAAGTGTCTATTGATTTTTGAGAAGTGCATTTGTGCTTGCATGCCTGTATGTAATGCGTTCTTAGACAAACTGTTCAATCTCTGTCCGTGCGCATGTCATCGCATGCGAGTCTGCGTTACTGTAAATGCTGCTGTGCTCGGTTAAGGTCATGGAGTTAAGAAGGTGCTGGTTTATCTATTCATCACCCGGGCCTGAACTGACAAGACTGTGCCTACGTATTGCATCATCTCAGTACCCACAATCTGCTAACAGTTCTGTTTGTTCTGTGGATCAAGACGATTTAAATCTGACAACAGGTGGTGAACTCTAATTCGTCCTACGTGATCAAGCTTTTTTTTAAATGTTGGGTGCTCGCAAAGGAAAACACTGTGATTAAAAGGCCACTTACACCAGCATGAATTTTTGCAGGCTGGTTCTGACCTGTCTTATGCTGGTTGAGCCAACAGAACCTGGCTGGTGAAGGGGTCAGGTGCCACACTTGAAGGTGTTGGACCTGCATGGTGTTTCCAGTTAAGCTGGTTGTCCAAGGTATTCTCATCAGTTTAGCTATTAAAACAGTCAGTTGGGTTTTGATGGTGACCAGTGATGTTACTGTTACAACATATCGTACTGTATTATGCCAAATGACCTCACAGGTCATGCACAGCTTGCATTAAGGCTGCTAGGGGGTTGGGTGCCCCTTATCCCTTGGTGTCAATCTTGTACAATGATAAAGTGCAGTGACCCTAACCAGGATGAGTTAGGGGTTTGTCATTCAAAAGACTGACAGCTTATCTTTTGTTGTGACCCAGCCCCCGCCCCTCGCTCCTGTTGGAAATGTGCAGAAGAGTGTACGTGTTCCTCCACAAAGCATTCCTTCCTCACGAGTCATTCAGATGTCAAAGCTCTTGATTCGTCACACAACTCTCCCTGGTGCCCGGGGTCTATTAATGGCTCAGCTGATTGTGGCTAAGTGTGTGTAGTCAGCCTGATGTTGAACATTCCAAAATGTACCGCGTGTCTTCTCACCGACAGCCTTCGTTTTTACACATCTAAGAATTATTTATTTTCCCCCATATTGCAGAACAATAAAACAAAGACCAGTTTTGGAAAACTACTTCATAAACTACTGTAGCTTCATTAGCTGCAAGCTGCTAATTTTGTGAAGCTATTATTTGGAAAAAGTTAAAAGCTACGAAACTAAAATGGAAAATCTATTTTAAACGGTATAATTACATCTGGCTGAATATTTCCGATATAATTACATGTTACATTTATTTATAAATGTATCAGAACAATTGCACCCGAACAAGTCCGCACAAGACCATTTGCGACGTTCTATCACGTTAAACTGCTAAAGAACAACTTGTTACTAGAACAGCTACACTGTTATGCAGAGTTAAATGACTGTCAGACTACTTAAGAATATAGTTAAGTTAGTAGTGTTTCTAGCATTAGATAATACTGACCCAACACACAACCTACATTCATGTTTACCAACTCACAACAAAAACTTTCACTCGATTTCCTCACATCCACGAAACTCTGATATAAGCCATGGGTCAAATCTAAGCAGGAGACAGGTGTATATATACCCTAGCCAAGCTGAAGACAGGTCTATTTTAAGGGGATTGCCATTGTGGGCTTTAATTTGTGAAAATCTCTCAAGTCGCCCTGTGGATATGTCTCCCGCCAGGTAAAAGCAGTGTAGCGAAAATCCATACCCGCCTCTCACGAATCAAACCCCAAGCAGGTATATAACTGTCCTACAGATCCAGCTGCATTCCCTGCGACCTGAAGCTGAGTTCTGATCTCAATCTAACTGCGACGTGTTCCTGACAATTTTAGTGGGAAGCTTCGCCATGGAGAAACAGGTCCTCTGCGGAGAGAAACCTGATTGCCAATGATAAACAACTTAGTCTGCCAGTCGTCTGATGTGTGTTTGATGTCGCCTTGCTTTGGATTTGCTGTGAGGGTATTTTAATAATACATGCGCTCCATCTCCCTGTTTATGGGATTGTACAGGAATTTGAATGTACAAGCATGCTAAGTTGGTCCTTGATAGGAAAAACAAGTGCAGTTTCTTTGAAGTTTATCATGTAATGTTTGCCGAGGTTTAGAAATGAGGTCTAGTGGCTCATTTAAAGCTGATGTCAGTCTGATATGTCTGTGTGCCTGAAGCTAATCAATGATTATCGCTCGTACGGAATCACTCTAGATAATGCACCCACTCAATTTGCTCGCCGTTACAAATGCACAACGTATCGCAAATTTTGATTCACTCTGTACGCTTCAGACTTCAGACTCTTTGTATATAAACGTAATCTGCCTCAATAACAAAATAATTTGTCGACCATTTTAGCCATTACAAAAATAAAGACAGAGGCTATGATTTATTATGATTTCAGTTCCAAAATAAAGGACAATGCTTGCACAATTTAATAAAGGGTGATTTACTAAAAACAAAAAATTTGCACAAACAGACACATATGTAGGGCCAAATTTGTGCGGGATGATATCAACTGACTTAACACGAGGTCATTAGACATTGTAATTTTAAACTGTAGACTTGTGTTAGTAAATCGGATTGGATAATTCTGTGCGAGCTATTATGTAAAACATCTGATTGAACTCCTTGTCGTAACACGATTTACAGTTTAAAATAAATACAACTGAAAATAAACAGTGATGCATTTAAAAGGAATAAAGTGGATATATAGCATGCGTAGTTCTTCAAGTGACAAACGTGTCAAAACTAGCTGTTTTCTTGAACAGCACTGTGATTACTAGAGTATGATTACAAGTATCAAACACCAGTAGATTGTTGCTGGTCAGGCAAGGGGCCTTAAAATAACACAAGTGCAGCTAGAATTATAGGTTCAGTGTGGTCAGTGTGAGCTAGGCCCTCTGCCAGTCCCTTAATCCTGTGATCTCAGAGAGGCGTGAGGGCGAGAGGGAGCCCCGGTCGGCAGGCATGAGGGGAACGTCCCGCGGGCCCCTGGGGTGCAAGGTCTACGCCACAATCTAGAGCTCCGAAAAAAGGCCGAGGCTTTATTTACCATTTCTGTCAGCAGAGGAACGCTAAGCATGTTGGACGCCATGACAAGACTAAACCGGACCTCGCAAGCCTTCTCTGACAGAGCAGGAGAACAGTAATAGATGCACTAGTTGACGTTTTTGAAAAATAAAAAGCTTATTTAATTCTGCATGGCCAACATGTGTCGTGAGGCATAGCGGAGTTCTTACGGTGTCTGAAACGGGCCAAAAAGCTTTTTGATGCAAGCACTTCTCTTAAAATAAGCAACACTCTTTAAATGCATAAAGGAAAAGTTCAGCTAAAATAACAGTTGTCATTACCAGTATGCAATACAGAAGTCATTTTAAAGACACAGCAACTTTAAATAATGACTGCTTGAGTGAACTATTTCTTTACGTCAGTATGAAAAGATATTCACATACCGCTTTTTTAAGTAACGTCGCCCTGATTTCTGTGAGGCCTAATGAGCGATTTTATAATTAAATGCATCCTTAAATCTTCAGATTTTATTTTAAAATTCGTTAACCAAATTAGAACAGTGAGGATGAAAGCATAGCTGCCTTACAAACATCAGGCCTGGGAAATGTGCGCAAAATAAACAAGGGAAAAAGGTTTTGCTCTTACGTCGTTTGGAATGAGGAGTTCTTGTGATGCCGTCTGGGTGCTGGATTCAATGCCTGCTGGAAGATGAACAGTAATCAAGTTAACAAACCGTAGAAAAAAAATCACTTTAATTGGCGTAGTCTTTTTCTTTTATTGACAAGCGTAATCTTCTGGTCTCTATTCATTTCTCCCATCATGCAGTGCACTTATTTCTTGTGCTTTCCGTTTAGTGTTTGTTGCATATTAATATATTGCTTATTACATTCCTAATAATACCTGCCCCCTTCCTTTTTTGCTTGTTTATATGTAAAGTTAATCAATAACACTTTCTAATAAGGTTCCATTCATTAACATTATTTAATGCATTAACTAATATAAACTAACAATGAACTATATATTTTGACGGAATTTATTGATCTTTGTTAAAGCAAATACAGTTGCACATTTTCACGTTCAGTTCATTGTGCGTTAATGTTAACAGATACAACTTTCAATTTAAAAATGTATTAGTAAACATTGAAATGACCAGTAACTAACATTATATAAGTATTGTTAAGTTTTCTTGTTGTAGTTCTTGTTTCCAAAGATAGTTAGCTTATGCTAACAAATGGAACTTTACCAGTTGTTACCAGTTGTGCAGTGTACCAATGTTTTAAAATAGGGTCCTCTGCTATGACACAGGTCTGTTTACAATGCGCTACCTTCATTTTAATTTTCCACCATAACCAATTTTTCCTGTTTACATTAGTTTGCATTAAGCATCCTCCCATACAATAGCTAAACCTGTATGTTACGGCCTAACCGCTAATGACGGCACAGAGCTAGCCTGCCTGTCTCCTCACTCACTTCCTGTCTCAGTAGGAGGTCCAGACCCGGCACTGTTTTCCATTCCAACAGGGGCCTGTTTAATAGACTGAAACATTGCCTTGACTGATGAGCTTTTTACCTCAGACATAATCGAATTCCCCAGCCATATCACGAGAGGATGTGCTCTCATAGTTTTAGCGGCAGGAGGGGCGGCCATTGCATTTGTTTTGACTTCTCAATTGCTCGGAGGCCCTTTGTGATTCTCGCATTTGCAGCAGAGGTGCTTATTTACCATAATGTTCAACAGTCTGTTGGCTATAAGACTGCCTGCGCAAAAAGTCTTTTGCCAAACAAATGTTGGGAATCTCCAGTTGAAAGACAGTGCTGAACAACTTGGGGTGGCTGTATAATTGGATGTCTGGTTGTGTGGGAAAATAAGAGAGACTCGGAGTGTGAAAAAGAGAGAGCGTTGCTTTTTTTTGGTTCAGTTTGAAATTTGTAAAAGTTGTGGAAAGCCCCAGGAGCTGCCTGTGAAGTCTTGTAGAGCTTGGCCCATTTTTGCAGGTCTAATCTACATGTGCCGTATGCTTCACGGGGCTCAGGTGTAGCTTAAACCTGGGTGGCCCTTGGCTTTTTGGGAGGTCTGAGACTGAGTGTCTGTAAAGCCTGTGTGTGTTTGGGGTACAGCTTAGGGTGTTGTCACACGTGAGTCATCTTCACAAGAAACCTGCGCCACTTTGTTGCTGTTTTAGAGGGAACTAAAGGAGATATTTATAGTTATCGCTGTTCCTGAAACATCTAAAATATGATTTAACATGTTTTATCATGTTTTACAGTACAATAATGTAGTGTTTGTTCTGTCCTCTACATGAAATGGCTTAAGCAGTTGCATAATTACCTCAACGTCATTGCATGTCATCATTATGGTCGCACGGAAATCTTTTAATTACACCAATTAAACAAATGTGAAAACGTGCACCCAAATGTCTTTGCAGTCCCAATGTATGTTCTATGGGAACCGCACAATGGACAAACTGTACTCAGCCCTCATCAACACAAAACAGAGTCTGAGTTCGCTTTAATCATTCACACATGAGCCAAAATGAATCCGCTTTCAAACCCTTTAATTGTATTGGAGTGTGAAAACACCCATAGCCTCAAAGAACAACGATTTCTGCTTGGCAAGGACGTGACATCAGCATTTCATCTTCTGTACAAAACCTATGGGATCTGTCTCCATCCCAACCCTCCTAGATATGAAGAATTTTTCGTCTTGAAAGGGTTAGAACTGGAAAAACATACCGGACAGGACTGGAGTGGCTGTGGGCTGTGCTATGGGGCCGAGACCCTGCTGCATGGACAATTGGTGCAACTTGGCCAACTGAGATAAAAACAGAAACATAAAAATGAAAGATCACTTTTGGTTCATATAAAAAAAGTTTAATTAGTCTTATCACACAGCACAGCCGAGGAACATCTCATACAGTCCTTCATTCAGCTGTGTTAAACTCACACTTCACAGAAGGACACTCGGTATGCAGTATGAAGATGTTGGGAGTTTATTTCTCCTCTTACCTCTGAGTGTGGAATGCCATATTGGTTTTGTACAGTGTACGCCTGAAAAAGAAACAGAGACAGGTGTGAAATGAACAGATGTGCCGAAAAAAACAGATTCATTCATTCTTTTTAGTGTGCCACATATTAACTGATTTACGCCCACTTTGCCCCATTTAAACCAAAATATGCACAAATGCATGATAAGAGAACTGGAACTCATCCTATATTTAGATGTCTTGTCAAATTGAAATGATTATTAAAATTGTTATATTGTTTCTTATATTGTAAAACAAGAGTTTATGTTCAGAATGAATCATTGAAACGTGAAACTTGATCTGCCTCTAAAATTACTTTTCCACTCGCTTTCCTGTAGCTCAGTGGTTAGAGCAACGCCAGGGTCATGGGTTCGATCCGAGGGATTGCACATACTTAGAGACAATGTATGTTATAATGCAATGTAAGTCGCTTTGGATAAAAGCATCTGCCAAATGCATAAATGTATTTTTATCCCCTTCCTTTAAAAAACGTGCCTTCATTGTGGATTATAACTCTCATGCTTTTCTTGATCCAATCAATTCCAGATAAATAAAAAACCTTGCACATTATCTCATTAAACATACTGTTTCTTGTATTAAAATACATCATGTTACGTAACTTAAATAGGTAGCAAATGCCGTTTGCCTTTTAAATTTGAGACATCTCTATTCACCAGGGCAGGGTGAGTTGCGAAACACCAAAACGTTGATATATTGGTGTTTATATGTTGTTGTGCTCGTTCTTGTGACATCAATGTCTTGACATTTTCAGAACAGCCAGCTTCACAACCAGCGACATCTTTTAAACAAGCACGTAAAATCTCATTTCCTGTGATATGTTGCTATGAATCATCACAGCTGCTGGAAACGGCGCAGATGTGATCGCAGAACTCAGAATCAAGGCCTCGGCATCAAAGAGAATGAGAAGTCAAATAGCCAGACGCTAGGAGAGAGTTAGAGCACGCGTTGTTCCCAGAGGTTCTCTTGCATAAGCCCGTTTAAAAGTTTAAACACGTGGAAAAGAGAGAAGATAGAGAAAGAGGGAGAGAGAGAGAGAGAGAGGAACAAGGGAAGGAAGAAATGAAAATAAAAAGTTCAGTGATGCAGAAATGGCAGTTCATGTTGAAGAGGAACCCAAGTTTGTGTCTCAGGCAGCCGAGTTAATGAACATGATTGGTCACAGCTCTCAAGGAGAAGGTTGTCTGAGGGAAAAAACGGACCCTTTGTCAATATGAATTTAACTTGTCTCGCGGGGTGAGCTCAGAAACTGGGGAACATCACCGCTAACTCTTCACTTTCTTCACTGTCTCTCATCCTTTAAAGTTGCGATTCATATTTTCAAATTAATTTCTTGTTCTGTCTTCTAAACGATTAGTCTATTAGTTATCTGACCCCGATAGCACCTTCCAACGTTTTATCATTTATAACGAATGTGAATCTGTTCCGCTGTTTATCACACAGATATGAAGCTTAAAGTAACGGTTCACTCAAAAATGACCCGCGTGTTCTTTCAAACCTCTGACTGAGTGACTGTCGTGAAACACAGAATGTCATTATTTCTTGTCTCCTCATTTATTTCATAGAAAAGCATTAATTACCTAGCTGAGGTGCCTCGTGCTGCATAACGCTCACACATACACAAACACACATATATCCGCGTGTGGCCTTCATTAGCAAAACCCACAGTGATGCTGTCAGTCCCCTGCCAGACAGCCCATATCCTTAAGAAAATGCCATGGCTCGGCTTGTCACCCTCTCCTTACAGCCCTCCAAATGTACTGTGTGTGTGTTATTAGAAGATCTTTTGGTTCCCCTTTAAACTCTTATTTCTAAGCATTAATCAGAGAAGACTTTTTAGGGAATAGTTCACTCAGAAATAAAAATCTTTATGTACCCAATAAAAATCTCATGCATATACCCCCCATATATTCACTCCCCAAACCCATGACCTTCTCCAGTGGAACACAAAAGATGTTTGGCAGAATTTTTGAGCCGCTATGAAAGTGTATCTTCAAAAAGGTTAAAAAACAAAATGAAAGCAGTCATTGTGACTCATGCTATAGTCTTCTGAAACCCCCAAAAATCTGAATTTAATCTTCCTTTTGCACATTTGTACATTACGCCAACACCAAAAGTACTGGTTCTCACACGACTGTGAAAACCAGCACGTTTGTTTGGGGAATGAGCTGCAGTGGAACGGAAGATTTTAAATTTCAGAATATAGTTTACATGTTGTATGAACTTTTGCTTTTGCAACATGAACATTGCTGAACATTTGTCTTTTTGTGTTCTATGGAAAAGAGTCAGAAACCAAAGCCAAACACTTAATGACGGATCCTAATAAGGATACTTGAGAATCATCTATTTTGGGGTGTCCTTTATTAACAGTCTTGGACTTGATATTTAGTGTCTCCAGGCCATGATGAACATCCCCTCAGCACTGCTGACTGAGGAATGGGTGATATTATCAGCCCAGCTGAACCGCTTTCATTATGCTTTCTAAATACAAATGAAGCTAAATAATATAAGCTCAAAACACCTCACCAGCAGGTTCAGCGATTATCAGAAATTCACACAATTATATAGTAACCTAAAATAAATTTCCCACATTACGGAATTCTGTAACTGTGAAACATCCAGAATAGATGTTTGCCCATCACAGAAACAAGGTGTTAAACACCTCCAGCATTGTGAGAAAAGTGACGGTTTGCCACCTCCAAAAAAAGTAATGAGGAAATCAGGAAAGAGCCAATTTAAAAGGAACAGATTATATCTCTGTATTATATCTCATATCTCATCCGACATCACAGCTCAGACAAGATGTCTCTGATCTCATTTCATGTGGGAAGAGAAACAATAATATAGGTTTAGAACGACATTACGGCGAGTAAAGGGTGACATTTTCTGTTGTTTTAAATCTAAACAATTAATTTGATAAATGTCGAATGCCTATAAAGTATACAAAATCAGTGTCAGTCAAGCTCACAGCATCAATAAAAAGAGGACAATTGCAGGGGTCGAGGGTGAAGCCATGCACCACTGGAACAACTGGAAAACAACCTGTCTTAAAAACAGCAATAACTGTCACGTTCCCTCGCTAAAGTGGGGAGGACACTGGCTGCAACATGCGGCAAGAGGAATGACAGGGGGGAACAGAATTCCCACCTCCATGCAGGGGCGGAAGAGGCAAGTAAAGAAAGATTGGGGAGCGCGTCTCCCCGTGTTATCCTTCGTGGATCAGTCATACTCACTTGTTGCAGCTCCAGTCCTCCCTGAGCCACCGAGAAAAGGGGGTGAGACGCAAACTCTGACGTTTCGAAAACCTTAAAAGGGCAAATGGGGGACAGAGACACAAACCAAGGCTTCATTCGCATGTCATTACCATGACGAATATTTAAATTCGCGCACAAATGTCAGTTTTGCTGTTACTGCTGTCGTTACCACAAAGCGCGATTTGAACACAGACGAAAGGGCGTTAATGAATATATACATTGTATGATATGAAAAATGAGCATTAATTACATTATTAGACATTAATCTTGTCATGCACTTGTCATGACAGACCGGTAAATATATCAAACAGACAATGTATCGTCAGTGTGTACGTCAAAGTTTCTGCTGCTTATTAATTACACCGTGGACGAACGGCAATAAAGCGCTTTTAATGGCGAGGAATATTTATGAGCCCTGTCAACATGAATAAACATACATATATACATAAACATACATAAACAAAAAATGTAATCCAGCACATTTACAATGTCTCAGAGACAAGATACATAATAACAAATTTGTTCGAGTTGTCTCACTTATAAATTGCAAGCTTTGTGATTTCTGTATGTGAGTTTTGTAATACTTAGACTCGGCTTTGTTTTCAGTCCACAACATAAATGAAAACAGGCACAACAAACAAGCTTCAGAAATATCTCATAAAAACACTGACTAACCCCTCAAACCAACCCCCCCTCCCTGCCCCACTGGCACCCTTTATTGATGGACAGACTCCCTTTATTAAAGGTAATAGAGGCAGCGTGCCAGAAGCTGTATGCAGCTGGGAGGCTGTACTATTTTAGGAGTCCGAATAACTGTTTTCACAACACGCTGTGAGACACATTCATGAAACATAAGCAGAATGGATTTCTGTGTAAACTGTACATAAAGCCATCCTTACATAAATGTCCCATTATGATTAATGCAACAGTTTATATAATGATGGCTTTACAAATGATTTACACAGAAATTTGTTTTGTGTCTCATGGATGTGGGCCAGAATGTTTATAGGTGTGATTTATGTTTTTGTTTAGATGAATAATGGATCTGCTTTGTCCCGGCACTGATTATTAGCATTAGATTTGAGACACTAAGGCCTTGTTCAGATGGGCAGCAGAAATCCGATTTTTGGCATATCCAACTCAAATCCATTTACAGATGTAATCAGTGACATCAATTAGTCCAACATGGACTTGCCATTACTGATAAAAAAACCTATAATCAGTGTTTTTGTTTGGTTTTACATTAAAAAAATATAAACCCTAAAAAATCAACACAAATTTATTTGAGTAACAAAATTTTGTAAGATTTGTTTTCAGAGAACATGAGAATATATTTAAGTTTATTTTTCTTATTACTTTTATTGTTAAATGTTAAATTTGTGTTTAAGAATAAAGAATTTATCAATGTAGGAACTGTAGATACACTAGATATCGACTTCATTGGGCTAAAAACAGACCAGATTTCATACTTATAAATGACAATGTGGACTGTTAGTTGTAAATATCACATTTAAAAAACAAACCGGATTGGTGCGCAGTGTGAACGAGGCCTTACACATAATAATGAGTGTTAATTAAGTAGAACGCATGGTGAAAAATTAGCATGTTCTGGCACGTTGATGTTTTTACCTGATTTCCGGCTAGAAAAAGTGCACCTGGAGCGGGACTGGGGCGGTACGGAATTGTAGCACCTTTTGGAGGAGACTGTAAACATAAAGTGAAGCAATTAATACTTTTAAATCAGGACCTTAAAGATTCAACCTGAGAATCAAACTGTGACCGTCATACTCAGCTCAGTAGATAACAGTGCTAAAGTTCTTCCGGAAATCGAGGTTTCTCTTTACCCGAGACATCTACAGCAAGCCATTCGACATATTATCCTAATGAGTGGAAATCCTGACTCGGCACACAAATGCAACACATTTATCAATTGGCTCTTCTCTGGAGCACTTTAAAAGCGTACCATTATCCTCTCACAGGAAGTCATTTGGGCGGATTATTTCAGAATGCTATTGAGAGCAATAATGCTTGCTTGTGATATTCTCTGACGGAAATTTTTACACAGAGGCAGTGGGTAGTGGGCAGTGGGTTTGAACAGGAACAACGTGTGCTCCGAGCCTGTTTTTTTCATATAACATGATGGACCTCATTGTTACAATCCAGATTGTATCTTTAAATGGAATTAAAACACAGTTTGAAGTGAAATCACTGCTCTTGGTTTATTAGTCCATTGAACATAATCTTACACAAATAAAATGGATAAGTACACTGATAACCTGGTATGTCTGGCCACAGGCTGTAATTCGTTTAATGGAGAACGTGGCGAGATCAGGGCAGATGTGGCAAAAACCTAGTGAAGCACATCCCCCCCGTTGCTCAGCCAAACAGAAAGAATCTTTTAAAATATTCATCGGGTGACTTTGCATAATTTGCATCCTGGAGCAGACAGACAGCTGAGGTTTCCTAAAATGGGGCATGTAGCCATCACCAATCGGCCCACTCTTCTGGTCCTTCAACAATAAAACGGAACGAGCAGGATGTACAATCCCACTGATTAAAAAAGTTGCATTTTTCCGCAACCCACCATGTGGGTAAATTCATTTTAAGCTGTTGGAGGTCTGAGAGACCGTGTTCAGCTGATCATTGCGGTAATGATTTTTAATGTGCGGTTAGTTAAAGTATCTTGTTCAAGTGCAGAAAGCCATAAAAATACAGTTACAGGCAACTGCGAATTACTTCGTTTCTGTTAAATGCCACAAAAAGTTAAAACCGAAAAACAGTACGCTGTCTTTGAAGTCCAGGAGCCTTTGAAGTCTTACAGATAAAGAACATTGTACAATAGTCATCCACTACATATCTTCAAAAGCGAACGCATGCACACAAATTCTGTATATTACGGCAAATGGATCTGCTATTGCTTAATAGCTCATTAAAAAGTCTGAGGTGTTGAATTACCTCCAGTATTACAGTGCAGATGAGTTTGACGCACTGGATGATGGCGTCCTGACTGCCCGATATCGTCACCCCTCTCTCTGTGGAGTTAGGGAGCAGATCTCCGGCCACCTGTACCTGAGCTCCTGTTTTCTGACACAAACAGGAAAAATGGACCATTAGGGTTCTTGTAGTTTAACTAGTACTGCGTGTTGTAGACAGTGGCAAGGTCAGGGGTTTGATTTCCAGGGAGCATATGGATTGTAAAAATGTATACCCCAAATTAATAGTTGCTCTTGATAAAAGCCTCTGACGAATGCATACATGTAAATGTTAGTACATTTGTATAAGAAGGGGGACCCTATAGATTTCCTCCCCTGTATAAAAAGGCCAGCATATGTTATTTTTTGACTGCTGTGCCTATAGGATGCTGGTGGAGGCTGGGTTAAATAGCAGGACTTTCTTAGTCAAAATAGAACACAAGCAAACAAATAGGTGTTGTCACATTCAGCTTAAGGCAACGTTTTCAGTAAATCTGTCCCTGTCGTATGGATAGGTTAGAGGCACATACATATATATTTATAATCAAATGCCTAAAGGTTTCAGTCAAAAACCTTAAAATCCAATAGCTGCTTCTCCAAACGCCATGAAGCGAGTGGAAATGACTCAAAACGCTGTGAGTTGTGCTGTGTTTATTTAGTGCATCTGACTTGAAAGCCTCCGCTCCATTTCGAAGCTAACTTTCCGGTTTTGATTAGCTTAACGCACTCACTATTCCCCCGTCTCTGACAACCCTCCCCTTCAACACACCCTCAACGCAAGTGCATTACAGAACGCTGGGAATTTAGCGTGATGGACCATTCCACATTACCTCATACCATCCTGACAGCCCAGAGACCGTAAATGTAAAATAAATGGGCTTTTACTGGCATCCAAAGCCGTGGAATATGCAGCGGAGCAAGCCGTCCTAACACAGATGTCCTCTGGGGCTGAAGCAGGAAAGATGTGGAATATAAAACGGTCTGTTGTATTGGCACTCACCTCTCTGATCTCTTTGATTTTGGAGCCGCCCTTGCCGATGAGAGAACCGCACTGGCTGGCCGGGATCACCAGCCGCAGCGTGACCGGAGGCTTGCTGGTGACTGTGCCGTTAGCCACAAGAGCCGCCAAGTCCTTGAGGGACACACATAGAATGGACAGTGTTTCATTGAAAGTTCAGGTTCTGATTTGGTACAGTGGGTAAAGATGTGGTCTGCTAGGCAGCAAGTTTGGGTTTGAATTCTGCAAGCAGTGATCCATAAGCTATCACAAGTTTGCCCTTGGGCAAAGGAATCAACCCCATGTTACTCCAAGGAGAACTGGCCCATATTAAGTGAACTACAATTCTTAATCGATTTATGATCTCTAGTGAATAGTGATTTGTAAAATGCTAGCTGTTTTTGTGGTAGCTACATCACCTTGTTCAAAAAGCCAGCCTGATCACTTTGAGCTGGTTTGACCAGTTGCTAGGTAATGGCCTGCTTGAACTAGCCACCATTTTAAACTGGATTTTACAGCCGGTTAAAGCAAGATTAAGTGTTGACTTTTCCCGCACATAATGCATGTTCTAAACCATTCCGCTGTAAGTATTTCTCATTTTATGTAAAGCTTTTATGTAAAGCAATGTAACAACGAAGCGCTATATAAATAAAATTCAATTGAATTATCCTATATGAGTTATTAATTAAGCAATTCATTTGTTACTTCGGTCTAACTTTAAATTTAAAATATCTGGTTCAAAACAGAACACACGTCTCATTGCTGTCAGTACAAAGTCTGTTAAGAAAGCACAGCATTGTTGAAGGGCAATACGAGGTGCATCTTAAGCTAACCCTAATTCCCACTTGAATGAAGTCATCAAAATTTACAAAAAATGGTTGAATAAGATCTTTGTTCCAAGATCTGAAAATACCACTTTTGTATCAGAGCCCCTCGTGGGTTTTGAGCACAATCTGATGAAAAGTTCTTTAACAAAGCTACTTTAATCAATTTCCCCATTAAGAGATTGCGGATCGATGCGCTCCGTTTAACAAAAGGTTACAGCTGATTGAACACAGTGGCATCACAGCTGAAGACACCTATTAATTTTTAGGACCAGATTAAATGATATTTACCAACCTGTCAGCCTCACAGGTCATCTCTATCAAGAGGTGACATGTACCTTAAAGTTGGGTCATATTAAAGGAACAGTTCACCCAACAGTTCCATACAGTGAAAGTGGATGGAGGACGAAAACGTCAAGCTCCAAAAGGACAAAAAAACAATGAACGTAATCTACACTTTTCATGCACTATAGTCTTCTAAAGCTATACAACAAAACAGACAAAAAAATGTCAGTTTTTATAAATTGAAAGTATTTCTACAGCTGCAGTCACCATTCACTTTCATTGTATTCAAAAACAGCACTGACATTTTTCTATAAACATTTATACGGATTCACAGAGACGTTTTCTGGGCAAAATATTCCTTTAAAAATCAAAAGATCCCAAAAATCTGCTGAATGCCAGTGTAGGAGAACAGCCTTATATCAGCAAAGACTTCCACTCTCATAATCTTGCCACTAAGAGAAATCAGTTTCAACCGCCATTATTCACCCAGTGCACTTTTAGAGGCTTTCTCTTTAATTAAACCAGGTAATAAATATCAGACTGAATCACGGCCCACCGGTGCTGCAATCAATTGGGCGGGAGAAGGAATCTAGCCGGGTTTGAAATGTAAATAGTGCGCGCTGTCTCCCTGCCCATCAACCCAGCCCGCACCTACATGAGCCGAATATATACACCTCGAGTGGCGTCTTGTCTTTCCTTGTTTTTCCTGTATTTCCATCAGTGCAGGAGGTTTGAGAGACACTGTTGTTGTGTTCTTTCAACGTCTCGCCCTGAAACCTCCCGAGAATGAAGAGGAGGTGGAAAAGAGAAAGTTGAGGATCTGTTCTCGTTGACATTCTGCCATTCAGAAAATTTGACTAAAATTTGACTTTCTCGTTCCAACACTTTTCTTTTTGGTGTTTTCTCAAAGGAATAATAATGCTAATCTGTATTGGCGAAGCCATGTTAAATAGAGTAGACTGTAAATATACTATCTTTAAATATATTGTTATATAATAAAGCCACATTTCTATGGCACAAAATATAGTTTTTTGTTAAAACAGCATTTTCTGTAGGTTTATTTCGTAATTTTATAGCAAACTACACAATAAACAAAGAAATGAGCATTTAACTAAATATTCTGCGACGATAAACATAAAATGAATAGTTAGAATCTAGCCGAGTCAGTAAAATGTAAAAGACTTTTCAACATCTGTGATGTACGTAAACAATGCAAGTTTGACCGCTCTTCATGGCTACTCATCATCACTACTCTATTAGTGGAAAAGCTATTATTTTAATAACAGTGGAACTTTTGTCTTATTACTAAAAACATAATTAATAAAAACAATTGATGCTATTAAGTTACACACCAGCAATATTCAAAATATAATAACAATAAGCCAAGTCAGTTTACTTTCATTCTTAATTATAATACAGGACCTCACCCAACCCTGCCCCATCTCTATCCTCATCTCATTGAACAACTGAATAATAAAAAATCAATTTAGATATTACTTTCAACACATTGACTCTGTCTTATTTGCATATAGGGTGTTTAGATGTACTTGAGGAACTGTGTTCAGAATTGTTTTTCAAGGTTAAAAGCATGTAAAAACATCAAGGACTGTTACCTGGTGCAAAGTGGAATATATTGATATTTTTGTTGGTTGTTGTCATTCAAAGGCTTCTGTTTTTTGGAAAATTGTGAGTTTTTTGTTTCTAGATTTTTCCTCAGAATTAAACATTTCAAAAATGACTCATTTTGGGGGGCTGCCAATTTATTAATAACGGAAAGGATAGGACGGAAACAGGAAATTACATGATTTGTACAATCAAATGCCATTTCTAATTTGAAAAGTTAAGTGTTAATAAATTAAATTGTTGTATAATAAGCTAAATTACTAATTAGTAACTCAGAACTGGAGAGTGTGGGGGGGGGTCATGTGACAGGGTGCAATATTTTAAACCAAAAGGCTGCAGCTCTCCTTGTTGTAAGACTAACTTTTATATCACGTAAAAGTAAACAATGTGACATTTTTTAAAATGGTAATAATAAAGCGCTATTAATTCTTCCTGGAAATGTTAAGCTTGACGGCTCTTCAGAACAACACATTCTGAACGTTGCGAGAGCAGAACTGATCAATTTAAGCTTTTATTTTGAAGACGTAAAAATGCACATACTTCTAATCTTGTACAACACATGACAGATTTTTGTGTTTGGCCCATTTTATCGGATGTTGTGGGCTTCTTTTATGAAATCACCTCAAACACTATCTTGGTGTCTCATGACACATCCTGTGGTCCAAAAATCTTTAGCCTTAAAATCAAAAAACCTAACTCCAGTGTTCTGCACTCTCTTTTAAGTCCCACAAGCCTATGTTCTCTGTCAAATCTGTCAAAGATCGACAAAAAACATCGATTTAGAACTTCGAGACTTCCTCCATGTTCTCGCTACATCTACAGCAGATTGTAACATCCTGCATCAAAGTTGTGCCAGACCTCACTGGAGCTCCTTGTAAAATTCAACCATAATCCTCGTCACATACTCTGTGTAAGCGAAAACCTGCCACAGCCTTGAGGGTTTTTATAGCGACTCTTCTTTCGGGAGATTCCTAACAGATGTTTAATGAATGGCATCCTGCCTGTCCTGAACAGATATCAAATCCATAATAGATTTAGCAGGAGTAAGAAGATTCATTATTACTTGGTAGGGGTTGAGTTGACATGCTACAGGCGGACAGATACACATCATTGACTGGTGGTTATATAACTCTGTATGTTTTGGCAAACGTCAGTGTATTGCGCGCCTGTGCGTATTTACGTGTGTATTTACTTATGAAAGACAAATATAGTTACTTTTCAAGACGGTTCCCATATTCACAGGTTTTGATTGGTTAGACTAATAAGTAGTCACATCCTGAAGTCATACCATTGGTTGATCCAATGTTGCCATGTCAGGATGCCCAAACAAACAGCAATGTTTGGACAGCACAATAGAGCAACACTGTTTACATTTTCTTCAGGGAAGGTCAGAAAATGAATGGCATTCTTATAGTATCCGCATATTAAACTGAAAAAAGGAGAAAGTATTTTATTAAAAAATGGCACATATCACCAGTCATGGTTTAGTCCCACAGCATTGTGGGATGTTGAAGTCGAGCACGTTTCTTCATCGAGCTGTCTGTCTCTTCATCTTCATCACTGGCATCGCCAAGGGGGTTGTTATGTGTGTGGGAGCCCAAATTATTTCTCTGGAATAATCCCACCACAGACAGGCACCCCATTGCTATGGGACCGTTTGAAGATAAATGAAAACTACCCACTGCTTTACCCAGCTGTTCTCAGAACTGCTAAGATTCAAACACACCTTTCGGCTACGTAATGTGTTTGGATCATTCTGAGCCTGTATACAGCAAATCTATTTGTTTCCCCAAGTTATTGTAAGAAAATCTAATATTTTTGTTTACATTGTTTACTACAAACCAACATCTGGTCCCAAACTAGCTAGCCTCTACTTAATGACAGCATAATTAGGCTAAATCTGCAACTCCAGTAATATTTAGATAATAAAGTAATACCTTCCATTAGTAAATACCTTCCATTGATCATTTATTGAAAAAAATGGTTTAAAAAGTGCCATACAGTTTTAAAAAAATTTAAAATGAATTTTTTTTTAATTAAACATTTTTAAAAAATATGAGCTGTTTGTTTTATCCAAAAATGTTCATATCGCTGCATCTCCGCGTCTAATGTTCACTAATGTGTCTCTAATGTATCAACATATGCATGTGTACTGTGGAATACAGTAGGTGTTTTACTGTACGTACCTCCTCTAGTTTGATTGTGATCATGGTGAAGGCTCTGAACACACACTCTGTGGCCCCCGTGATGGTGATGATTCTCTCCGGGCACGAGCCTTCTGAGATATTGATACGTGCGCTGCTCTGTATGGAGGGAAAGATGGAACAGAAGAAGCAGATGGAATCAGAAGGAAACGATAAATAAACGTGAATCGTTGTTTAAATCATCCTATTACTTCAGTTTTTTCTGCCTTTTTCCTCATTCCTCTTCCTCAAAAATGAAAATTCTGTCACCGTCATTCTATGACAAGCTGAATAATGACTTTTAAACAATTCTACTTCTGTGTTTGAAGGCAAAAATAGTAGCATAGTGCTTTGCACCGTAAAGGTGTGTAATAATAGTTGCCTCGTTTTAATTTTTGTATCAATAATTTCTGTATAATTTATCATTCCTGTATATTTGTTGGATGAGACACCAACAGCCCTTGAATTAATTGTTATTTCTACTGAAAAGTTACACTTTAAAAATGTAGCTTTAGTTATGATAATTCATGAAGGTCAGAATGAATAATGAGAAGCATTTTGAAAAAATAATACACCGCCATCACAGACTTTTATTATACAGACAGCATCAGATTTCTCAGAGGACCGCTGAGTTAGCCGAAAAACAGTAATTCGCTTCATAAATGTTATCACGTTTGTGCGAGCGAAACAGAAGAGTTTGATTTGTATGGGATTAAAATCACTAAGTACGTCTTTGAAACACCAATTTACCTGCCCTCCTGTTCCCATCCAAACAGTCCTCTCTCTATTCTCTTCCTAGCCTCTTGTTTCTGTGCTCTCTCGTTCTCTCTGGCTCTCTCTCGTTTGTTCTGTGTCTCTCTCTAAATAACAGTGGGGTTCAAACAAGCAGGTGAAGGGCTTGCCGTGGCCACACTTTACTTTGAGGATAAAATAAATTTGTGTTTAAAAGGGGCCTTTGGAATGGTGAACTTTTAGGAAACGTTGGAGGCTGTTTACACCGCAGTGTGTTTTGTGTTTGTGTGCATTTTTAATCGCAGACTGTGTGTGTGTTTGTCCAATTTTTTTGAAAATATCCTCCCAAATATGAACCAATTAAATGGGTCATTTGAAGTGGTAACAACTGTATTTGAAAGGCTCATAAATGGTCCAAAGCATGTATTGCTTTTATGTTAACAAGTTTCTGTAAGTGTATAGAGGTTTAAACTATTGTGTGTACTATAAACTATTGTGTTTATGGTCGTTTTTCCTAAAACAGGTTTGTTTTTGTGCGGTAGACGTCTAATTTTACATGCGATGTCCATAGGAAAGTCTTATTTATTTCTCCTAGCAATGAGATTACAAGGAGATTAAAAGGCACCTTTTCCAAGTCTTCTACTTCTCATTTCCTTCTCCTGTGAATAAGACCCAAGTAATGTTATGTATCCCATTATCTCAGCATTTTATTTGGCTGAAAAGTCAAAGTCTGCCACCATACATCAGAGGTTTATTACAAAGTTGATATTTCAGAGATAAATAACTTAGATTTGGTCTCCTGAATTAAGAAAGAGCAACATTCGAGCAATAATATGTTCTATATGTATATCCATGTATTTATTTTAATATGTTTACATTTGTAAATGTGTTTGTGTGTATGTTGTGTGTGTATCTGTAAAGCTGACTCTAGCAGAGATCTGGGCTGCGTGATTTATTGTCCTAGCAGGGCTATCGGACTGTCTGCTTTAGTTAAACTGATTTCTCTATCAGTCATGCACAAATGCCTGCGCCACTAAAAATGCCTCAACTCATTCTCCGAGTTGTCGTCTGAGTTGTCGTCATGAGCCGTGTCAGTTTGTTTTTGTGGAACTCTGTATCAAAACTCACATTTTTTTTGTCATAGCTAAATTTAGGCAGTAGTACTCGTGCCAAAGTACTACTATATTTTTGTTGTACAGTCTGTTGCTTATAAAAGTACAAATTATTGTTATATTTCATTTTTAAGGTTCCGGAGACATGAAAATTCTGTCATCATTTGCTCACCTTCATGTCTCGCTAAACCTCATTGTAGAAGACACTGTTGACTTTATGACATGATCAAAATTTTAAATCTTCTGAAGCTTATGATAGCATTGTGCTAGTGACAGACTAAATGTGACGATTTTTCATATTAATTCAAACAATATTTTACGGTTAAATGCCTTGACATTAGACTCAAAGGTATTTTTGTGTCACGGTTTACTTTTGTTGTGAAAACAGCAGCAAGAACGTTCTTCAAAACCAAATCCACGTTCTGTGGATAAAGACATCCACTCGTGTTGTTTGACAACACTAGTCAGTGTGTGGTGCGGTTAGCTCTTGAAGGATTTCTACTGATTAACTGTGTGAGAGAGAAAATATTTTTTATTCTCAGAGGGACGTGCTCACCCACGCTTTGGTCTCTCTCCTTGGTAACCCGCTTCAATCTTTATGTGGAAGCCATTGTTATGAGCAGCTACCTTGAAAATACCAGCGCATTCATATTAAACTAATGAATTTATTTTGCGTGCACGTGTCAGACGCCCTTGAGATGAAAGGATTCATTTACATATTCATAACGTTCCTATATCGTGTCTTCCAGAATCTTCAAGCTTTAATGCAGTGGGTGCTGGCGGTTTTAAGGACATATGTGGGCAAATAAGTGCAGTTTTAGAGTCTTTTATCTAGCATGAACTGCATGAATCGCTTGTGAGTAAAATTCCATGTGCCTTAGCATCGCGCTAGCTTCAAAGGAGCTCTGCATGCCCTGTGCATGCTGGGAAGTTTAAAAAGACAACAGAGAAATATGTAACGTGAAGCTTACCTCCTCTCGTATCCTCTTCACGGTCTCTCCTTTCTGTTGAGAAAAAAGAAAATATCTCACTTACTGCCACTTATTTTGTCTTTGTGTTTGTTTGCCTGATGTTTTTTTCTCCAGAGTGACTGTCGTTCCCTAATAGCTAAGGATAAAGTGAGTTTGACTCGTTGAAAAGATAACTCAAATTAATATCAATTCTGCTTCACTACACAGCAATATGGCATATGCATGGATGAGCCTCAGGGGAGCAGGTTTTCCAATCGAAGGGTTCGCAATTGGACTGACTAGAGAATCAATAGTCCATGAATCACTTAGATAGCCTCAGATAGTGTCCGACACAGGCGCTAACACGCGCTTCGTAGTCGTAACCGGGGACCCAAACGCCCCCTTTTGCGCGCATGGCTGCTGTTTCGTTGTCTTTAGACAGGCAGAAAAGACAACTAGATGTGTCATAACTGACGTGAAGTGAGGCTTAAGTGGTTTTAATTTTTTTAGGGAAGTTTTATTATAAATTTGGGTTTCTTTAAGACCGTCCAAAAAATCTGAATTTAACAGCAATTAAGATTCTGACGCCACAGATTCTGATTGAATAATCAGTTTATATGGGTTTATAATCTGGTTTATTATCAGTTTATATGGATGATTTTGCAAGAATTCTTAAGCATTGGTTGTCTGATCTGTAAAGACTTCCATTTTCTTGTGTATGAAGATTTAAACCATCTTACAGAACTTAAGTATTATGCATAATAATTGTACGCGTATGCACATAAACTTTAACGCTTCATAAACAAACCTCATTAACTTTGATAATCAACAAACATCATTAAGTTGAAAGAAGAGCTTTAGAGATAACCAATTACAAATAACAGTGACGACAAACGCATGAAAGCAGCGTAAAGTCGGCACGCAGCAAAACAACAATCCTTTAACTATAGCAGCATCATTTATTCATACTGCAAAGCATGCTGGGAGCTTTAAAACCCTGAACAAATCAACAGCATTGTTCAATATGAAATTATTCTGTTAGGCTGGCTGGGACAACATTTTGGGAAATATCGTTAGTTTAATGTTTCTTTTAATGTAGAGTAACTTGCTTTTAAAATTCAAAAAGGCCTAGATACAGGCTGGTTAAAATATACAGCAATTGTATCAAACTGGAATGTGAATGCGGCTGTGTGGTACAATATCATAGTGTTACCTGACTGACAGTCATTCAGCCATTAAAAACACTACAAATATCCAAAACCGGGTCGTGAAAATGAGAAACATATTTGAGCACATTCATGAAGGTAGAACAAATTTCTATGTAATTTACTTCCGTTCCAATTTAAGTAAAAGATTGTTTAACAAAGCTAGCATTAATCAAGAATCATTTCATGAACAATTCGTACAGAAATTCGACATCTGTTTCATAAACAAGGCCCAAAATACCTAGCAATGTTTTTCAAATGATATACACAGAACGTCATTGAGTCCGGAATGTTCTTTCATTCCTAACAGCTTCATTTCCATTCATGTCGAATTACATATGTCGTCTACTCCGAGCCGAGGTCTATTACCGCTTGTAATTTCCCATTCACCTTCATTTCTTTCTCCTCAAGATGCATTAGGAATAGTAATCAACTCAAGGTAGCCCTTCCCAACGACGGTCTATGTTGGAGACCAACCGGTAACTGCACAGATTTAGTCTAGGTCTCAGTTTAATCTATATCTGGGAAACCAAACCTTAGTGTTTTGATTTCACTGTGAGTGAAATTCCTGAGAAAACAAACTTCAGAGGAACCGTCATATGTCCCTGCTATTAAACTAGATGTAATATCACTCGGGTAGCTAGCCACAAACATGTTTACAGCCCAACTAGCTTCAACTGTTTGTGCCGCCTTAATAGTAGTCGCAACAAAAGAAAACTGACCATAGAAGATACGTTACACTAATGTTCAATATAGCGCCCCTAGTGGCTGGTATGTTTCGGGCCTACTTGTTCAAAGAAACCCTTGCATTAGGAATTTTGGTGGCGATGCAACTTAATTTGACTGTTTTAAAGTAAAAGTAACTTTGAATTAGGTTAAAACTCTTTCTTTGTTGTTTGGATGTTTTAATTCGAAGATATGCCCACTTATTTCAAGATATGGTAATGATAACGACCTCATTTATTCTTTAATTCTTTTTGGGCATTTTGAAAAGCGTGGGCATTGCTTCAGCAACTATCTGTTCAAAAAGGCAAAGTGCAGGCCCCTGTGGAGCTCGGGGACTGTATTCTTCTGTCTGGCTCTTGTATTGTAGATGCTCAAGCCAAACTTTTGGCAAAGGCCCAGAGACCTATTAGCAGACCAGTTCTTTGTGTCAGAGAGATTTATGTGTGGCCAAGAAAATACCAACAATGTGTGTATTTGTGTGTGTTTGAGTATGCGTTTTGTAGCTTTAGGACCTAGTAACCAAAAAAAAACACTGAAATCATCTCATCACTAAGCTGACACATTGTTTACTAATCACTTTGACATCTACATTCGGTCTCTGAGACATTGTGCCATGTTTGGACAATTGCACTTGCTCTAGGGATAAACAGTGCTAGCCGTAGACTTTAACAGCACAATATATCCAGATCATTAATACATATGATGCATGACCTCAGCATTTAACGAGATATTTACCAGGAACATCAGCTCTTAAAGTGATGTCAGAGATGTGTAATCTAATCTGAAGCTTTCTGAACAAACTTATACAAAGACAAAGAACTTCAGGTTTTACAGTGACCAATCAGTGGCTTTGATTTTGAAATGATTTCTCCTGTTCATTTTCATAAAAGAGACTTTTTAGTAAAGATTTAGTAAAGAGATTTTCAGTAGAGAGAGAACCAAACCAACCAGCTACAAGATGAATCAGAACATTACAACTTTGAAGCAAAAAGGTGTTTGAATATCAGAGAAAATTATGAAGGTATAAGACTGTACTTTTTATTTATAACTGTATTAAATGATATATGTATTTAACTAAATGTGTACCTAAAGGACTTTAAGACGACTATGTATATATAATTCCATAAAGCATAGTGAATTACCTAATTAAGTAAAAAAGGTATGTTAATTACATTGTACCTTTTAATTAGATACAATGTTAATTAATTGCAGTATAAATGTAATTTGTTTAGTGTAAGGAGACAGTCGCAATGCATCATGGGAGTGGCCGATCTCTTTTGGTTCTCGTTTACGTGGCTACATTGATTTCTCTGATTGGTAGATCCAAGGTGGAATGCTCTTCGGGATTATGGGTAGTGTAGTTTTGCCACAACGAATTTGTCATTTTAAATGGAATTGAGATATTTATGTTACATTTAAAAATAATTTTTTCTGTAGCGAAAACCAATAAAAGTTTTACATTTACGCATTTGACAGACGCTTTTATCCAAAGCTGACTTCATTGCATTATACTATACATTGTTTCTGAGTATGTGCAATCCCTGGGATCGAACCCATGACCTTGGCGTCGTTAACACCATGCTCTAACCACTGAGCTACAGGAAACCTTTTTACTTCTGGAATCCAACTGTAGTGTCGTTGACAGTGACAAAAACATCAAGGACGCGCTCAAGACATCCATCAAATTAAGTCAACAAAGGGAACAACAAAAGACTCCTCACCTTGCCTATGATGCTTCCGACCTCCTGTGAAAAGAGAAACAAAGCAAATGTCAGTGTATTGATTGCCGGCCTCATGTGTTTTGAGGTGAGCTAGGTAATGACGTGAGATGGTAATGTCGTGATATGGTAATGACGTGGTATTTTGGTAATACAATAGAAACAGGTCCTAAAGTTCGTGTGCTTTGGTACTTTGGTTAAATTACAATGTACTTTGAATCAATAAAGTAATACCATAGTATAATTTTTAAAACATGCTAACATCCAAAACAATGTTAATAGATATAAATAAATAAAACTAAATTTAGAGCTTCTGTTGACTAGGTAGAACACGTTAACAAACGGACACAAGAATCGCAGCCAAGGCTTGGAAACATTTAGGATTGGGTGTGATATTAGATTTTTATGATGCGTTATAGCTGATAAGAACGCATCAAAAGGTCATATACCACTTTATACCCCGTTTTCCTGACAAAAGTGTCTAGGAAAGTTTCCAGTAAGCATGTGTCCTTTGAGCTTTCCTTAAAGGAAGTGACATCACATCAGAATGATGTCTGTATTTATCATCATTGGAGGTGGCTTTGAAAACATCACATCGCAATCTGTTGATGTGATGGAGAATTAACATAAATTGGCGCATAAATTACATAAATGTGGCAGTTTATTAACGGTTCATTACGTATACAAGGATTTTCATGACTGTTTTTAATGATTTGTTCATTTTTGCTGGTATGTAAATATGAACGATTTGTGAGTTTGCAGGCGTGTGGGTGGAAATCTGTCATTGGCAGTTGGCTGACAGTTAAAAGCACATGTTGGCAATACAATAATACAAGTAGTGATGTGTCGTTCGCGAACGAGCCGGCTCTAAGAGCCGATTCTTTGTAGCGAACGAGAAGAGCCGACTCCCGTCGGGGAGAGCCGAATCTTCTGCCGTAAGTAGGGGCGGGGCTTCATTTGGGAACACCATGCGGCTAATCACATGGGA
>JAZGTJ010000121.1:32262-234086 GCA_036877575.1 Botia almorhae | reverse complement strand
GTCGGTAAACATTTATATTTTTGTTTCCAACTTTAATTTGAATTGAACGTTGAATAGATTCTGAATCGTAAGAGAGAATCACAGTGCTTCAGAGAATAGACTTCCACCTTTATGTTCCTGCAGTCTTCCAAACAGTAGAGTGTTAAAATCAGAGATGAAGGTCCTGGCATTTCATTCAGTGAGGAAGAGTATTCATTTGTCATGTCAGCTTTAAGGTCACATTTTGGATTGCAGGTGAGACGCTGCTTTATACATTCTTGCCCTTGGAGGCAAAACATCTGCTTGTGTACTATAGAGAAGCTATATTAACATGCCCTGTCCTGCTCAGCTGCGTCTGTTCATCAACCACTCACCACAGTTTGAAAGCAGTCGTGCTTGTTTCTCAAAATGATCATATTTTATAACAAGTCTTCTTTGAGGAAGATGATTTATTGTGAAAGATGGAAAGCACTGACACGATCACACAAAGTTCTTTCTCTTTGACTTCCCTAAACATGTACCTTTATTTATGAGATATGTAATGCAATATTTTGGTTTTGTTGCAGGCCAAACCAATCTATGGTGGATGGCTGTGTTTGGCTCCAGAGGGGACGGACTTTGACAATCCGATGCAGAGATCCAGGGTAAGAAGAGGTGATGTTATAAAGAGATCTGCAGGAAGAGTTGTCTTCTGTTTGGATTAGTAGAATTACACACACACACAAACCCTGTTTAGTGTGTATGACAGAAAACAATCACATGCCAGAGACAAGAGCCAATGAGGCAGGTGGTCACCATATTTGATTAGAGCAGTAAGAGGTGTTTATTTTGATTTTATTAAATAAGTTTAAATTGTGAACCAGTGTATTTTATTATTCCACTGGTGTTGTTTGGATGACTTTTATGATGGATTTTGTGCTTTTTGAGATGTCAACATTTGGGGTCCAATTTTCTATCATTAATTAAAGGTAAAGATTTTCCTTTTAAGCCTAAATACTGAATGTGAGCTTGACATGAAATATCTTTCATTTGAACAGAAATGGCAACGGCGATTCTTTGTCCTTTATGAACACGGCTGCTTGCGCTTCGCATTGGATGAATCGGTAAGCTGTCAGTTCTTCATGCTTTCTATTCTAAAAGATTACAATTTCTTTAAAGCTGATCAGTGAAATACCACTTCCTAACTAATCAACTAACACACCGCCACTACTTCTACTTCATTTAAAAAAAAATCTGGTTCTTACACTGTGCTGGAATACCTGAGACCTGTTTATAGCACTGTATATACTCATTGTTGCTCTTATAGTTGTTGAAATTGCTTCCTTGTCCTCATTTGTAAGTCGCTTTGGATAAAAGCGTCAGCTAAATGACTAAATGTAATGTAAATACTTTCCAGTTTTAAGACCGTATAACCATATTGAAAGGAAAATAATCTATGAAAACAGTTTAAAAGTTTGTTTCGCCACCAGCTTTGAGATAAGCATGAGCTGGGGGGTGTGAGCCCAGGTGGATGTGACGTGACCCAGCAGAACCTGGTCTTGAGGTTAATGAGAGCCTGTTCGTTTCACAGGAATGTGACATGGGTGACCAAATTAGCTGCCTGATCTGGCTGGAGATTACAGCGTCTGTATGTAAACAGTGAAGCCCACACACAGACTCTTCACCAGAGAGGCTGAGAACTCTGGGGCTTCCAGTGCAGAGTCCCCACAGACTCATACTGCATATACTGCTGTATCACTTACTACTGCCCACTTACAGCCATGCAGGTTATCAGTGTGTGTGTAACAGGAGGCAATAGAAGATTTGCTTCATTGTATGACAGGGCTGAGAGAGGACATTGTTTTTATTTTCAGTCAGGGATGAGGAATGGCGCTAGTTCAGGGTTCTTCAGAGTTTCCTGTCATTATGTTTTGAAAATGTTGTCAGCCCTGTTGTCTTTATAGTCGTTTTATCTGTATGTGGAGGTTTTAGGAAATGCTGTTAAATGAGGTCTATGAGAGTATGAACTGCTGTTTTTAGATGTAATGTTGTATGTGAAGCAGACAGTAGATGTTTTCAGTCGTGTTACTGAGCTCTGTTGTGAATGTTACTCTGTTACAGTCTTGAGTCTTCAGGCAGTGGCATTACAGCTGTGATTTATATGCTCAAGCACATGACAAGCTGAACTTCTAAGAGGTTAAATGGACTTTCATAAAAGACTCACTGAATTTATCTTCACTTCTGGGAATCTCGTAGTGCAGTTTGCAATGTGAGATTTTTACTGTTTCCCTCGTGAAGGTTCTTTCATTTTAAGTGATTTAGGAGTATGTTTAATAAGATGATAAATTTATAAGATTATATTTTTTGACATTTAAAAGAAACACTTCAAACTTGTTGTTCACTCCAGATAAATAGCATAAACTGGCAGAATGAATTAAGCGTGTGTGTGACAAGCTTTCCGAGCCCTTTGCGAGCACGTTTAACAGGCTGGTAAGATGCCATTCTTGTAGCTGTAGAGATGAATCTTCTAAACATGGTTTGGTGTTCATCAGGACAGTCTGAGTTCCTGAAGTGAAGTATTTGAATTGTCAGGCTGAGATGTTCTGAACTGAAGTCTGGGCTCAGCATTACATTCCCCCCACTATGGCCTTATTTGGAGAAACTAAGGACGACTGCTGGTGACGCTGCTGAACTCGGAGAACGTTAGTCCCCCAAAACCACATGGAAATGTGAAATATGCTTTGAGATGTACATTCTGCATTCAGCCCCGCCACAATACCCATTTCTAAAACAAGACCCTGGGTTTAGAAAGACCAATGACAAGCATCTCATTACAGCTAAAGCAACGTGGTTTGTTCATCTTTTATCTGTAATGTGTGAAGTGGTAGACGTTGGTTCCTCTCAGACGATTTTGTTTCAGGATGCAGAACTTACATTGGACACAAAATAGCAATTCAACGCTGAACAAAAACCTTCTTGGGGTCAAACATGAAATATGCAAAACGATTAACATGACACGAGCAGAAAATGAATCAGGGCCTGACAGAGTATCACAGTGACTGTACTGCAGGTAAAGGTGTTTCTTGCTTCTGACGTGAGTGATTGCTTATATAAATCAGCAGCAACCACAGCTGATAAAACACAACATAGTTTATAAATGATAATCAAGTTACACTAACTGTAGGCTGTTTGTGGTTGCTAAGCAACTGCGGCACATTAATATAGATATAGGGTTACAGGTGTGCTTTTATGCTTTTTTAAAGCGTATAATGTTAAAACCATCCTATTGTAAAAGTAAACTATTGATTGAACCTATGACCTGTGAGTTATGGAAATCATTTCCTCTCTCTGGAGTTCATATTTAACAGTAAAAAAAAATTTAGTTTTTGATTTGGACCAGAGGGGCCGCTGATTGCCGGGCGTTACATGAAATGGTGCTGTTTTATAGCCTTGAGATATTCCAGAGTTTGAAGGTTTGTGTAGAAACGAACTCTCTCTGGCTGGGCGTGTTTTTGAGAGGGCTAGGTACGCAGAAGCGGTCTGATAATAGAGCTACCCAAAAGTGAAATATCTTTTACTGTACCACTTATGTAATGTTTACAGTAAAATGTAAACACTGTTTTGACCCAAAACTGTCACTTTTAAAAGCCATTAAGATCTTTTCATTATAGGCTGTTAAGTTGATATAAGTGCCATTTAGTCGCAATCAGCCGAAGCTATTGAAATCATACATCTCCAGTTTTCCCAGAATGCTGTTACTCACCCTGATGTTCTTTCAGACCTGTATGACTTTTTCTGCTGTGTAACACAAAAGGTTTTCTTGGTGAATATCCTTATCCATTCTTTACCCTGTGACAAAAAGCCACAATACAAGATTTTATTTTTTCCATGAAAAACAATTTTTTTAACAGTTTAGTTTTCTTGTAGCTTTCTGTAACAGTTCATAGTAAGCACATATGTCAAGCTATTAAAAACAAAATGATAAAGTGTGAAGACAAATTCACATTTTCTGTTCAACGAAATAGAAGGAAGGTTATAGGAACTTTTTGGGTTTGGAGGAACTTGAGGGTGAGTGAATGATGAAGAATTTGCATTTCTGGCTCATTATATGGATATGTGAACTTGTTCAATCATCCACTTGAACAGTTTAGGTTTCACTGGCGCCTCTTATAAAATGGTGAATCTTTGTTGTATTTGACTATTAAAGGTTTTGCTGTTTAGGTTCTCTTTAAAGTTATCAAGTGACTGTTAAAGTTTATATTACGATACTAAAAATAGTTGAATGGTAATACAGGACAGACAATGGAAGGATATGGGATGTGTTCACAACCACAGGAATCACAACCACAATAATGTAAAACACATGAATGGAGGGCATGGCAAATTTACACGCTTTTTAAGCTGTTTATTCACTGCCTGTATGCCTGTGTACTACAAGACATTATAAACAGACCCATAAGTTGTAGGAAACTTTAGCCTCTGGCTGTTTAGTCTTTTTTTATCAATTGTTTTATGCATCGTCTCATATTTTCATCCAATATATCAAGATGTCTTATAGACACTCCCATTTGAAGCCAAATATAAGACCTACATAAACTGGTTTCGAACTTTGGCGCACATAGCTCAGATTATTTGTGTGTTACTCAAATTATTTAGTTTGTGCTACAGTTTCAGTTTAGTTTTCTTCTGGATAAGATCATTTGAAATAAGTTATCTGATACTTCTGCTGTCTGTTATGAGTTATGGTGATACAAAAGGATGAAAATCTTTCATGTCTTTAGGGCCACGTAATGAGTGACGTGAAATTCTTTGTCGTGTCTTCTGTTCTCCCACTGCTGGTTTCTCATTACTGATTTTTTTTCCTCAGCAGCTCTGTGGAGGGAAACAGAAACACTGCTGCAGTTTATAACTCTGACACACTGTAATTGCCATATTTGGCGTTCCCTGGAGTTTACTGGCAGCTTTTAATAAAGCTAGATCACTTAAAATGGCCATAAAAGGAATCAGGAAAAGACAGCACCTGTTTTACATCTCCGGTCAGCAGAACGGCTGATAACAGCCAGCACAAAAGTTGTGAAACGGTTGAGTGTGAATCTCAGGATTTTAAGCTGAAAAATAAAACGAGACTCTCAGTTCGGGGGTTTATCAGAATATTTTACCTGATGTTGTTCCAAACACTTCTACACAACATAAGAAATATTTAAGATGTATATGTCATCTAATGCCAACATTTTCCTGCATGTTGTTCTGTGATACTTCATCTTGCCAGTTCATCCTCACCTGTATGCCGTCATACAGTGAAGAAGGTTGTGAGATTCTGTTTTAATGTTCTCAGCTTGTTTCTGGTCCAGCAGTGAGACCAGAAGGATTTCCCTTGTTGTGCTGAGTGAACTTTTGGAACAAGTTGTGTTGGAACAGAAGTGTTGTGGTGGTCATATTAAAGGAACTATCTTTGGGTTTCAGTGGAGGATGTTCTGTCTGGAGGTTTAGCTTTGTGATGTGCACATCAGTCCAGTGGCAGATTTGATGGTTACTCGGGTCGTGTCGGGACGTGAAATTTCAAGCAGTTGTTTTACAAAATTGCACATGGTTTTACTTGCTTTTTTAGGATCACACTTTCATATTCAAAACTTTCACGCCACAAAAACGTTTAAAAGGGCAAAACCCTAAAATGTGTTAAAATTAAAATGTGAATCTAAAATATGACTTTTTTCTTGAATTTTACTTTGTCTGATGAAGCCTTAAAAGATCGAAGCATTGCACATAATAGTCTTTTTTTATTTGGTTTAATTTAAGTGTGTGGCCATTTCTGACTTTTAAATTAAATTCTGCTTGTCTTAGGATTTGTATGTGAATTCACTTTTGTGGTTTTTGTTTAAACAGAATTTTAACAGAACATGCTAAAACGTTTGTGTGTGTGCGCGTGTGTGTGTTATGTCAACTTACAGTATGAGGGATGAGGGCATAGCCCTGCAGGCCACTGTTGTTGTTTATGGTAAAGGAAATTGCAGATTCAGAGACATTTGTTTGATGATATGAATGAATAAATGAGAGGAACTCACAGGTTAGTCCGGGCACTGATGCTGTGAGCCATTGAGGTCAGTATCGGCATTCACAGCAGATGTATTAGAACATACATAATAGAGCTACTCATTAGATCAGCTGCAAGGGCAAAACACGTCAGTTTGATGCGTGTAAATAAAGGCATGTTTTCAGTGTTGAGTTTGGCACAGGGATGACAGTGGCAGATTTAGACACTAAAGAACAACAGCATCAGCAATATGATGTTGATGAAGGTGGAGGACTGCTGAAATATTCTCTTCTGAATCAATATGATGAAAATCTGCTTCATCAGAACTTCAGTGGAGAGTGACGGAGGTGCTACTAATAATGTCTGATCAACTTCATACTTGATATTAAGTGTTTTATTGATCATCTTATTAGAATAAGGATGTTTGTCTTACATCTCAAGTATGAGAGCCCCAAACCAATGTAATAATTTCCTCTGCGTTGTGACCTGTGATTTACATGTTTTACTGTACATGTCTTGAGTCTGTGAGTGCTCAATATACCACCATATAATCAAGGTGCTTCTTTGTTTTGGCATCTGCTGCGGGTGCTGTTCTGTGACTGTTCTGTGTGACAAACGCTGATGGCTTAACGATCATCTCTTGTATGATGTCATCAGAGCGCGCCTGTGTACTCACACACCAAGTGATAGTGTCTAGTCTATTCAATGCTATCTGCATGCTTGAAATGAAGCTTTACAAAGAGTTAAAGAGTGCACTGTAATCTGCTCCTCAGGCTGCATTTAGCTGAATCTACATTTGTCAAAATCATCTGTCGTATCTGATGTCTCTTCAGCCAAGCACCCTGCCGCAAGGAACCGTCAACATGAACATCTGCTCAGATGTCATAGATGCTGAGCCCAGGACAGGGCAGAAGAATGCGCTGTGCATCATCACCCCGGAGCAAGAATACTACATTCGAGGAGACAGTAAAGAGATCATCAATGGGTACGTTACTGTTCATCACACTGATTCACTGCCAGACTCAGAGAGAATCGGTGAACCTGCATTTCTGCACCTGAATGCATTTAATAATGTGCAAAAATAAAAATCTGAGAGTGTAAAATCAAATATTACAGTTCTGTAGAAATCTGAGGAGGTTTCTGGGAATTTTGCTTTTCATCTTGGCTTGCTTCCTAATAGTAGTTCATTATCTCCTGTGATGTGTGCAACAGTGCAGTAACCTCTGATCTTTCATCAGATGGAGTGAACAGCTGGTGGTTTATCCCAGAACTAACAAGCAAAATCAAAAGAAGAAGCGGAAAGTGGAACCAGCAACCTCACAGGTGTGTGTGGCCTCTTGATTTGAAGAATGCCTTTGTTTGAGATCTGTTGCTTCTGTGGGAATAAACTGTGTTCAGTGAGAATACACATCAATGAGAAATATTGATGTGTTTGTAGGAGCCAGGCCCAGCGAAGGTGGCAGTAACTGGTTCAGGCATCCCTGAGGCAGAGAAGACTCCAGACTCCAGTTCTATCATATGGCAAGAGGAGCTGCAAAGCAGAGAGGCAGACGGGTCCCAGACGTGGGCTGCTAGCGAAATTACACTGCTTGCCTCACAACTGCCCTCTGCAGGTCTGGAGGTTTCCAGAAACATTTGTTTGCCAAAAAAATATAAGCCCTCTGCAGGTGTGGAGGTTTCCAGAAACATTTGTTTGCCCAAAAAATATACAAGGTCCAAATGTAGTGTACAACAATAAGCAGCAATTTGAGAAAGTTTTGTGACAGTTGACTTTAACCTTCCCAAAGCAGTGCCTTTGTTCTTGGCCATCTTATAATACTTGACGTTTTTGTGCACTGTTGTCCAATAGTGCTGATTTAAATATGTTGACATGGTAACACCATGTAAATGGCTGACATAGATGAGTTTTTATTTTTGAAATTGTAGGAATGCCCTGTGATCAGTTAAAGATCTGTTGCTTTGAATAGCTGATTATTATTTTGTTTGAGTCAGCAGAATAAATGGTTATTGCTGAGCCCAGTGTACAGTAGTGCATTCTGACTCTGTTCATTGTCTTCTGTAGGTGAGGGATCAGTTCTGAGCCGGTGCTCGGATCAGAGCTCTGTGAATGGTGATGAAATGGACCGGAGCGGGCTCTCCTTCCATTCAGCTGTTTCCCAGCCCTGTCATGACCCCCTGTCCCCCACCAGCAGTGTGTCCAGCAGGCACACCGGAGAGCTTGGGGGCATCCCCCGCTGCTTCTCCCCCGCTCCCAGCGACCCCTTCCCATCAGGCAGCAGTCTGCTGTCCAATGGTTCCCACATTAGTGGTTCCATGAGTTCTCTGGACTCGGATGCTAGCGGCAGTACCGTCACCAGTACCGACAGCCACCCAACCGAAGCAGTCAGGCGCGCCCATCGCGCTCTGTCTCGCCGCAGTGACGGTGACGCCCGCAAGCCAGAGAAACACAGCCGTCTCTGCAGTCCTGAAAGACAGGAGAAGGATTGTGTCTTCAGTCCTGAGAGAAGGTGAGCACGGGCTCCTCCTCAAACTGTCTCTCTCTATTTTTAGATGGTCTCTCTGCCTCCCCTTTTAAAGGCATACTGCTCTTCAGCCAGTTCCTCGCTGAAGACTTTTCTCTAGAATGTGTTAAGACCCAAAAGAGTTGTGCGGTGGATTGCACCGCAGAGAGAAGATCAAATAACACGCACCTTATTAGGCCAAATCAACACTGCCCAATACCAAGTGTTTTGCAGTAAGAACTTGTGCGTGCTTTTGTTATACAATAATGGGGATAATTATATCTGCCCCCACTCATGTCCGCTGCACTTGTGTTTAAAGTAAACTCTTGCTATAAACCTCGGCACAACTTTCCATTTTTCGTTTTTGCCCTTGCCGGAAGTCAAAGGTCTCTGAACATTTCGAACAAAGATTTTGGTGCATTGTTGTTAAGAGAGCTCATTTTTTCCGCTCAAGGAGACCATTTACAGATGAGCAAGACTCAAGAATTCATAAACCTGTCCAAAAAGAGTGAAAGAAAGAATCTCCACTTTGGTTTAATTTGGGTTTATGGGAATTGTGCCATGTTGTACCCAAAAGCCAATGAGGCTGTGAGCAATCATGTGACACAAATACCTCACTCACTGGCTTTCTTCTTTCCTTTTAAGGAGGGCTGATAATGCTCTGCATGTCCCTAAAATGGTCAAACCTTTTAAATAAACATTTAATATTTTCAGGCCTCGTTTTGTGAACCAAATTCCTGTCTGGAAGAGTCAAGAAATGAAAATGAATATCAAAACCAGGAGATGACAAATTCACATCCTTTTGTACTGATAAAAATATTTTCTTTATCACTGAGACTTTAAAAAGGTGTTTGGAAACTCTTAATATGTAAAAGTGTTATGAAAACACAACAAATTCAAGTGAGGTCATTGCACAATGACTGTAAGCAGGCTAAATTATTCAGCGGAATCAATAAAATAATTGTTTATGAAACAGTGCAATGGTCATAGACATAATACAGTTTCACAACTGTGCGCTAATTAATGTTAGAAAGTTTATACAATAAGTGTGACTTGCACTTTTTGCACACATGTAAAAACTGCAGTTCTGCTCTGACAGGAAATGGGGTTAAACAGCTCTACAATATGTACAAATGACTAGAATCAGCTAAAGATTTACATATTTACAAGTTCTGTAGATGCCACCACAGGAGAATGAGTAAACTGTAAAGTTGTGGATTGGTCTCTTAATGTGTTTGTCACTCTGCATTCTTAGCGGGCGCTCAAACGTCATAGAGAAACTAGAGGCGCTGGAGCTGGAGCACGCTGAGAGAATGGAGGAGACGACGAGCCGCAGTGCAGTCAGACAGGGCCGAAGTGAAATGAGACGCTTCCAGCGGGAGGTAATGAACACTTGCTAATGCCCCCAGTCTTCCTACACACAGAGACAGCCAATGCTGTCATCATGCACTTCCTGCAGACACAGCCTGCTCACGCAAGCGAACCTGCCTGTTCTCTTGAAGCAACACTCACAAAATTCAGTTTTTTATCTTCTCATCCATGCGTTCTTCCAAAACTATATGACGTTCCTCTGTGAAAAGTGAGATGTTAGGTAGAAAGTTCCTGTCACTTTCATTGTTTGGAGAAAAAAGGTTTCCACAGAAGAAACAAAGTACGGCAGGTTTGGAGCAACATGATGCCTAGAGCATGCCAATCAAATGTTCATTCAGTTCAAAAGTGCCAAATGCTTGAAACTCATAAGAAGTCAAGATTCAAAGTTTTATAATTGCCGTTAAAAGACATAGTTTACTTCAGAACATTCAGCTTTTCCCTTTAGCATGAACATGCATACCTTTGTAGTCTCAATGAATTTCCAGTTTCTATTATTAGTTTGGATTCCCGTGATGACAAAAAGAACAGTTACTATATTCGTGTGTTTTTTATCAAGCTGTTGGTTTATAGAGCTGCAGTATCTTGTCTGGCTTGTTTTTTCGTATACTACACACCCAGACTTACATCCCCTGTGCACACTCATTCAAGCCTACTGATTGGTTAAACTGGTTTTGTTTCTGTTTTCACTTACGATGGTTCATTGACAGGTTTAGTGGTTACTCAACAATGTGAACGCTGGAGATTTTGATCAAGAATCTTGTTTTTATGCCATTCTTTTGTGATATTATCTTTATTTGCTGAACAGAGTTTTGTGTGATCATGAAAGGAGCACAAGCATTATTTGTTTCACAGGTCAAACTGCTTAGCAGAAAAATAACAGATTATTGTCATAAACAGCCACATTTGTCAGCTGTAGCTAAGAGCTGCTTAGAGTGTTTTTGATACTTTCAGGGTAAGTTCAGGGTTTAGATGCAATACAGACAGTGTCACTGAAATACAGCCATTTTCGGCCTTTTCCTAAACGCAGTTGATAACCTGTTTATAACAGTTCTAGTTATCCAGGTCAGTTATCCATAACCTGTCAGTCAAATGTTGTTCTATAACATCTGGACCTAATTACAATTCTGTTCATGGCAGCTACTTGGATGTGTGACAAAACATCAACAGTCATATTGTTTAACTTGGTCTTTATCTTATTAAAGTCTTCAGTTTTTTCCCAAAGGAAATGTGAGTTATGCTCATCCTTAAGTCTCTGTCATCTCACTCATAAGCTCTTTGTATATGGCTCATTTAATTTAAGAGGTTTGAGTCTGTGTTTTTTGTTTAGACAAAGGTTATAAGCTTGGTCACTTAAAAACAAATGTAGGATGTCTGTATTGTAAAAGCAGTGCAGGAGAAGTGATGGATTAAAGTTCAACCGTTGGAAATTGTTCACCGCATGAGTAATAATATTAAACACCGCTAACTAGTTGCATCTGTTACCATTATCCTGTGTATTTAAATGTGTCTGGGTGTAACCTAACCTGTCATTCCATTTATTCTGTTAAGCGGGACCCAGCACAAGGTTTAGACTTCCATCACTCCACCCTGCCACCACTCAGAAGAGCCAAATCTCTGGACCGAAGGACTACAGAATCAGTCATGACAGTAAGACAGATCTCTCTCTTTTCTCAAAAACACTGGACAGCCAGCTTGAAATAGTGTCCTGCTACTTCCAAGAAGTTTTCAGAGGGGAGTGTTACAGTCACTGAACACTGTGTGCTGAGGGTGTGAGGTGAGCTGCTTCCAAACGCTCCACAATGCCTCTGTTGTTCTCTAGGGCTCAAAGGTTAAAGAGAACAGCAGGATTTGGCCTGTTTTGAAGGGAAATATGGACTACTGTTTTGGAATATTTCAGTCAGCATGATATAATTAACGTCTCAATGCACTCTCAAAGACTTTTAGGCTGTCGCGTCAAGTGGAAACCACACTGTCAAAAACTCACTCACTGTTCCAGAATCTTGTGTGCTTCACTAGACACCAGAACATCTGATCTTTTGTATAAAAGTTTTCACTTGAGCTAGAAATTTAATTAGTTACCTAGCAAAAATTAAAAAAAAACTTCTTTTTACACAGGCTTTTTCAATCCCAGAACTTTTGAAATGAAAAGTTTACCTAAGTTAAACCCACATTTAAATGTAGAATATTTAAATTTTTAAATACCAATTAGATTTACATATTTTATTTTAAAGGTTGTCACATTTTTTTGTTGTTTTATATGCAGTACAAGATTTGTCAATTACTCATGCACACATCTACTCTTAACAGGCATTTGTGCATTGTGTCCAGAGTAAACAGGGTGTTGTGTTGTTTTTTTCTGTGTGGAGCTTATTGGTTTTTCCTCAGCCAACAAGCTGTGAAGCAGAAATACTCAGAACTGGCATGTGGACTGTTTTTATGCCATTTTACCAGTGAATCAGTGACTAAAGTCAAGTAGTCTACAAAATGTGCCCGAAGTGACACCTTTATCTTGATCTAAAGAGAAGAAAACACTTGAGGGAAGGTGCTCTTGTAGTGTGTAAACTGCAGAGAGATTTAGACTTGTAGAGATGTTCAGGTGAGTAAATGCTCACAGTGAGAGTCTCACACAGATCTCCGAGGCTGTACTCCACTCTGGAATTAGTTTGATCATGCACAGAGGCTCGTATGAACTCACAAACAGGCCATAAGGACAGTTCATAAATACTGTGTTTATTTTAATAAACTGTTTCCGTCTTGGATTACAGCCAGACCTGCTGAACTTCAAGAAAGGCTGGATGGTGAAACTTGATGAGGAAGGCCAGGTAGGCACCTGCTCATGTTTCTTTGTCAACACTAAACATCATCTCTCACTTCTGATCTCAGAACGGAGTATTATCAGCAATGACACGCAGAATTTAACATCAAAGATAAAACTTGAAAGACAAAAGTAAACATTACATTTTTCGCAGTTCCTCTTTGCTTCACAGATGTGTGTATGAGAGTGGTATGGTGTGTTTAATAGACCGCACATTAACAATGTTCAGATCCATCTTCATGCATTTGTTTAAACTGTCAGATGAAATTTTAATGAAGATTTTTCTGTGTCTTCATTTATAAATATGTACTGAAGTGTCTTGTGTGTCATTTTCCATATCAATGTTGTGAAATACTACAAATATTAATATGCAGGTGAACATTTATTGCAATGTATTTTATATGGTGCAGAAAACATCATTGTCATTGGCTTCTAGATTTGATATGTGAGTGTCTTTGACATGAAAGTTTAGTGACGGTGTTCATCAAAGTTCTTGGTCAAATGTTTGGCCCTTCACTCAAAGCACTGATGCTTTTAAAGGGCATCATACACTTTGATTGTACTGCTTCAATAGGTCAAAGTTGAAAGGACCTCAACCTTTTCCTCATGATCTTTAAAGAAGAATAAATGTCTTGAAAAGTCTGTCTTTACATCAGATAGATGCAGGAGGGGTCTGTGGTGATTTTATTTTTATTTGTCATCTTTCTGCTTCAGTGGAAGAAGTTTTGGTTTGTGCTGACAGATCACAGTCTACGATACTATAAGGACTCTATTGCTGAAGAGGTAATTTATTTGATTTTTGTAGACGTTCAAAGCACACATTTCTCATTTTGTGTATGTTTGATTTTTCTGATTGAATGAGTGGTTAAATCTTTTTTTTGTATATTTCCACAGGCTTCTGATCTTGATGGGGAAATTGACCTCAGCACATGTTATAATGTTACTGAGTATCAAGCTCAGCGCAACTATGGCTTCCAGATTCATGTAAGTGCGTCTAAAGATGCACGTGCATATGCTTTACACTTGATATTTTGTTACAGAGATATTTTTAGTCATTGGTTCTGATTCTATCTAATGAAATATCTGTACTTGTTATCAAAACACTGCAGGGAACATCTGCACTTTGTTTTGTCATAAAAAATGTATTTGTTTGCCTTTCCGGGGGTTTGAAATATCAGTCATTAATCTTTTGATGCTCAATTTTGTTTACTCCAGACTCAGGAGGGGGTGCATATGCTCTCCGCCATGACAGCAGGGATTCGACGCAACTGGATGCAAGCAGTTATGAAAAATGTCCGGCCGTCCACCGCCCCAGATGTTGCGAGGTCTGTTTCTGTGCCCAGCGTAGTACAACAAACCTTGATATTGTTTTCCCTAAATCCTTTCTCAAACCAGTTGTTAAACCATTTTTGCATGTGAAATATTCATAAACAGCCTGACGGATGCCCATGGTTTTTGTGGAGCTTTTGAGAGTCTATCCCGGCCTGACATCACTCACGATTCCCAGTCCTCCGAGGCATCTTCAGAGCGGGACAGCGGAATCAAGAAGAGTCGGGCGAGGGAACGCAGGCGTGAAGGACGGTCCAAAACCTTTGACTGGGCGGAGTTTCGTCCTATAGCCCAGGCTCTGGCCCAGCAGAGAGCGCACGAGGCGGACACCTTGCAGACCGAGCAGACCAATGCCGAGCGCAACAAGAGGAGAGAAGAAAGGCGGAGAAGATATGAGAGCGTCACCGGCTCGTCTTTCGACCCCGTCGCCGACAGTGCCAAGATGGACTTTGAGAGTGGGGGCGTGGTCCAGGTAGATGCACCGCCCCTTTCAATGGAGCGCCAGCAGAGAGTGGAGGATGAAATAGAGCAGCGCTGGCAGCAGGTGGAGAAGACGCCCATCAGAGAAGAGAGGAGAGTGCCGTTACCCGTTCAGACCAGAGACACGTCAGAGCTGGAGAAGCTCGTAGAGAGCTACAAGAAAGGGGTACATGCCTGCAGCACCCACTGCAAAATATTAGTTTAAACAACAGACATGAAATCCTTTTAAGTTTGATCATGTCATAACTGCTCTTTATGCTGTGGACACTGTTAGGTTGAAGAGCTTAAAGCTCAGCTGGAGAGCTGCCACCAGCAGTTGATGGACTCCAATCAGCACAAGCTAGAGCTGGAGACGCAACTTAAAAACGTTCTGGAGCGCGAGCAGCAGATCCGTGCTGGATACATTTCGCCGGTAGGCCACATGAGTGTCATTCCAATCCTTTCCTTTGTTATTTACATGCATTAAGACAATGAGTGACATTTTGTCTGTTGAACGTAATTTGTGTCATTATTTGTAAAAACAAAAACACATGGCTTCCATCTTTACCATCAGAGCTGCAAACGTGTGCTTTGCATGTCTAGAGACCGCTGCATGTAAATGAACAGATCCTGTGCTCCTTTCGCCTCTAGAAGTTTCTCTTGCCATGTTAGAGCAAAATGACACAAGTTTCATGCAAGCTGTATTGCATGTTCCAGCAGAGACATGAATAACTTTATTTGAACATGAATTAGTCTGTATGCAAGGATGGCATGAAGATATTCTAAGGATTTAGACCTTTGACCTCAGATACATTCATACTCAATGAGCATTTTCAACATGTTTTCTCATATTGTAGTCGGTCTGAAATTGTAATACTTAAAAAAATAGGTTGCAGAAAATGAATATTTTTAATTGTCCTTTTTTCCCAAATTTAAATTTCATTGAGTATTAGTATATCTCAGAGGTGCTGAAAAATGTCTTTTACAGAGAACAAATATTGGCATATAACACAATACCTGTTGAGGATATATTTGCATGAAAAGAGTTTGTTCATATTTAACCATTCCTTCATTCATTTATACCAGCTTTAACATTTTTCTTGATCTTTCCATTTTGCTATAGAGTATTAAAATCTGGGAGAACATGTACGTGTGTTCTTTTGTGTGTCTGTGTGTTTATTGTGTTTGTCGTTGTAGTTGTTGAGATGCAAACACTTCAAAGATGTCTGTATTTCAAACTTACAACATTCTTTGTTGCCTTATGTTGGATTAGAGTCACACAACTAAGACATATTTATTTGTTAGGTTTTTAGTATGTTACCATATGACTGTCAAAGTTTTTAGTTTTAAACTTGGCATAGTTTTGTGTAGAAAGCACTCATCCGAGGTGCTGTGTGGTGAATGTCTGTCTAGGACATGTTTTCATCTTCAGCAAGTAGAGTTTTAACAGTTGTTGTTGTTTTATAGATGTATTTTTCACTTTTAATCAAAGGTATATAATGTAGACATATGGAAGTTAAACAGACTTGGTGAAACACAGATGGGTTGCTCAGCAAATTAAATTCTTTCTCAGAAAAGCTAGTGTACCTCAGAACAACATACCTGTATGTGGATGGCATATAATGTTAGTGGCATTTTCAGCTGGCACTAATTATGCATTACTTACTCCAAACAACAGCTCTCTAACTACTTAATATGCATGTGTAATTGATTTACTAACCGTTGCCATTAATTTGTTTCTAGCGGTCTAATTCGCATTATTCCATAAAATAAGCTGAATGTATTGACTGTCCACTTAACCTTAATCATTTGACACACATGATGTAATTAAATGTAAATTTGCTTCAAATCCTCAAAATGTTTTTGAAAATTGTTGATTATAATCTGAAAATTAATTAGTTCTTGACACATGCTGTTTGTTAATCTACTGTCTGGTCCCCTTTTCCAAGCTGGAGTCACCTTTGAGTCTTGAGACAGAGCCCCAGATGAAGAGGACAGAACTGGTTAGTTCTCAAGCTCAGAGCTTAACAAAGAAGTACCAGGAAACCAAAGAACTCCTACAGCTGCAAGAACTGAAAAAGCGCAACATGCAGGCACAGCTTGGCCTTTCTCTCTCACACTGGTCCACAAAGGAACCTTACCTTTCTGACACCATAAACACTAGCACCTCGGAGGTCTGTCCCTCACATGTCATTCAGAAAACCGTTAGTTTTACACTTCTGGATAGTGAAGGCAAGATTACAGAGCTTGAGGATATGATAGATGTCAGTAAGCCTTTGACATTAAGAGAACTGATAAAGCTTATGCACTCACATAGTGAATATGTTTGGATACAGTGTACTCAAGAACAGGAAAGAAAAGAGCACAGTAGGTCAGGTGAAATGTCGCAGTGCCAGAAGCTGCTGGAAAATCTCAAGAACCAACAGGAAATTGAGAATGAGACAATGAGGAAAAGCTTGGAAAAGGCTGGAGATTGCATCCGGAATTATGAAGCTCGTTTGGTAACCATGGAGGACATCTTGGGAAAAGTTCAGAGACAGAAAATGGAGAGTGTAAAGAGTTCTTATACATCAACTTGTTCCAGAGACGATCATCCTGAACTCACAAGCAGAGATCTGTCACAGCAGGTTGAATTGCTCGCCACTGAAAACATAGCTTTGAACCAACGCTATCAGGAAATTGTTAACCAGTTGAGAGAAGCGGATAGGGAAATAGACAGACTAAAAGCAGAGCTTTGTAAACTGCGTAGCAGTCAGCAGTATCCACATGGCAACATGAACCAGGAAATGAGTGAGCAGCAGGATAAAGAGACAACTCCCACTGATAAAACCATTTATGAGCAAGAAATCAATGAAAAATCACAGATGCTTCAAGAGGCTCTCGTTAAATTGGAGGTGCTTGGTAACAGTTTGAAAGAGACAGAGAAAAGACTGCGACTTAAAGAGGCCACTCTTAGGGGTCTTGGATTTCAGGTGGCAGAAAATGACAATGATAAGATGTTGCCTCCAGAGACCGAAGAACTCAGACACCAAATGGAGATCCTTCAGGCCACACTTTCAGAAAAGGAGCAGATGCTTCATAATGCTGAGCACCTCTGCAGAGAACTTCAGGCCCAGAACACAGAGCTTCTCACTAAACATGAAGAAACTACAAGAATGTTCAGTCAAATGCTGATAGATGCTCAGAAGGAAGTTAGAATGTTGGAGAAGGCAGAAGCAGGAGTAACGTTTGTTAGTGAAACAGGAACAGGAACTGGGTGCCAAGAAATGATGCAGAGAGAAGACAGACTCACACGTGATAATATAATTGAGGAGGTAGTGAAAGAGTTAAGCAGAAAGTCAGAGTCTCTTAATCGTGTTCTTGACCTGCTGGTGAGTGACAGTGAGGGAATTAAAGGATGTGATTCATGCAGTGTTGACATGGAGACCAACGTTTTGGAGGAGAATCAGGCAGGAATGATGAAGGAAATGTTTGAGGAGAGGATTCTACGTACAGTCTTACGTGGTTTAGAGGAAAGTCAGAAAGGCAGTGGGGGTGAGCAGCCCTGTGCAGACATCAGAGATGTTGTGGAGCGTATGCTAGGGGACAATCAGTTGTTGCTTTTAATGAATAACATTTCCAAACTCCAAGAAAATCAAAGTATTGTAACTCCTGAACCTTGCACAGAAGAAAACACTGGACATAGATATATACTGAGAGATACTGAGACAGCCATGAAACCAGATATGTTTAATGATGCCACTAAATCCTGCATCATGAAAACTCTTGCTGAAGTTGTGCAAAAGAAAGTGGCCTTACTAAATCAGACTGCTTCAGGTATTAGGGAACCCACAAATGAGGCGCTCCGGTCTTTAGCTTTGACTCTTTCAAGCTGTGGAGCGAGGTGCAGGTCTGAGTACATTCGTGAGGCTATTTTGGATGTAACATGCACATACCTGTTAATTCAGAGCGTAATGGAGAAGAAAGTGATAGAAAGAGAGGCAGTAGATGTATGTGTGAATTGTGCTGATTTAAGAGCACAGAACATGAAGCTCAGCTCTGAACTTGAGCAGAAGCAGATTACATCAGATTTACAGAGCCCAGTCCGTGGGGTTACACACATTCAGATAGAGGGAGAACCAATTGACTCTCTGGACAAGACCATTCAGCTTCAAGACATGGTGGCCAAGCATAAAAAGGAACTACGAGAATTAAAGGAGGTTTATGAGCAAGAAGCAGAGAAGCTGAGACAGGAAGTGGACAAGGCTGGTGAGACTCTGAGGCTGAGATCAGAGGAAAATGTCAAAGAGATTGACTCATTGACTGTGTGCATGGAGAACCTTCAGAGGAAGCATGAGATGGAGTGTAGTAACCTGATAGCACACTTCAATCAGGAGATGGAGGAGCTTACAGACGCTGTGGGCTGTGATGTTGCAGGACCTGGAGCGGATGGCAAGCCAGACTCCACTTTCCTCAAACTGCAGATCAAAAAGCTTGTGTCCCAACTGTCTGAATTGTCTGAGGAAATGAATCGACGAGGTCGTGAAGGGGATGCAACGTTGCTTCGTCTAAAATACGAGAAAGATCTGGAAAACTTTAAGGTCAAGGAGTTCCGTGTCCTCCGCTGCTCTCCGTTCGTAATGACTTCATGTGGCAACCTTAAACCCGACCCTTTCCCCTCCTTTCTCATACTAACCCTGCTTTGTGGTGCTTTGCTGTAGCCTAATCTCTACCACCAGTGATGCATGGCTGTTAACATTCGGTATGCATGATGCATTTTAACTAGGAGTGTGATTATACTGACTGATGAGGTAGCAAGAGAAAGTAACTTATTGGACATTCAGTTGGGAGTGTGCAGTAAAACAAACCTAATGGAAAATGATTAATAATCCATTTATCAGACATTTTGGGTATTTCGGTACTTTAACGTCTACAGTTAATTTGTGGAGTCTGCTTTGTTAGGTTTTCTCAGGTTTTCTAGTTGCGTTATGCAAAAATTTATAATGCATAAGATTTGTTATATTTGGTTCACTTGGTTGATTCGGATCTGAACTGTTTCTTCTTTTTGACTTCTGGACCGTCTGCCTGTCTAATTAACAGCCAATGCTCCACAGCGCTTATATTGCTGCTTATTTTCAATGATTGCAAAACACCAGCTGCATAAACCTAATTATTAACAAATAACACATACACGCTGTGAGAAAATTGGTGTTTACGACAGAAACATCAGTAAACATGGGTTATATTACATTTGTATTGCTCCAGGTAACCAGAAGATTCACCATGAATAGATTAATTTCAGAATCCTGACTGAACATGTTAGATATATATGCATATTTATATATTCAGCCTGAAGAAACCAGGACATTTGTTCTTATACCCTGTATGTTTATTCCTATTGTCTCTTTAACAGGGGCATAGGTCACCCAAAAATATTCCATCATTTACTCGCCCTCATGTTGTTCCAAACCTGTATGACTTTAGTTCTTCTGTGGAACACAAAAGATGATGAGAAGTGTCTCAGTGGTTTTGTGTCTATACAATGGAAGTCAATGGGTGCCACTGTTGTTTGTTTACCAACATACTTCAAAATATCTTCCTTTTATTCTTCTGGTGTTCCTCAGGTGAATAAAAGTCATACAGGTTTGGAATGTCGTGTAAGTGATGGAAGAATTTTCATTTTTAGGTTGAACTATCCCTTTAATTTTTTAATGTTAAGGATATTTTTAATGTTAACTACATTTATTTGACACACACACAGTTTCTTTAAAATTACTTAAATATTTTAGCACTGAAGAGGCTATTTGGATTACATTAAACTTAATGCAATAAACTGCATTTTTCTGACTGAAGAGGAAGTTAGATTTTTATCTGGAGAGCTGGTGTATAAACAAGCACAGGTGTGGTTGTGATATGGGGACAGAAAGCAGATCTGCTCTGCAGGAGTTTGTAATGAGACAGACCCTGTATGTGGAAGTTAGCCTTATAAAAACAACCGTTTCATTCGTTAATCTGACCAGCTGGACACCGTCTAAGGTTAAGAAATTAGGACTGTTGAATAGACAGCGGAAATACATTTAGCTTTGCACAGTTGAAAAGCCCATTGAAATCTCATCTGTGGGGACAGAAATTACACACTCGCCGTGTTGGGGAATAGTTACTTAATACTGAAGTGGTCTTTGAAATGATGACATTCTAATAACATGGGGAATGGCATTTTTATGGAAACAGTTTTTTAAGACAGGGCTCACACTCCATTATGTAGAACAGTTGAGTCACAGTAATTAATGCTTTGTGGTGAGATTAGGTACACACGTAACAAAGACGATACAGTGGCCCTAAAAAGTTTTCTGGACATGTAAGACACGCTGGGTGCTAATTTTACTGCATTAGATACAAAATCAAAAAGTATATCTAAAGTTTTATTTTTAAAAATACCTATTTTGTTGGGTGTTTTTCATAAGAATTTTGCTTAGGCTTTCTGTATTGGAGTTGTCACATGGTTTGATGTTTTGTGTCTAAGGCAGCTTTCATTTGTAAGTGTGGCTTAAGTGCCCAGATACTTCTTGAGGCCACTAAAGTTATATTACCTTTACAAAGCCATCTCTCACTGGCCTGTGTTGTCCCTTTGTGTTCATCCTAGGTTCATTTCTAGCTTTGTGTAGACACCGCTGTCTACACATTGCTAATCTCTGTTGTCTGTGTGTCATCCTTCCCCAACAAGTAGAATTGGATTAGAATCAAGCTAAAGAACATGAACTAAACTGCCTGAATCCTTCTCACTTTACAGGCCACGTGTGAACGAGGCTTTGCTGCCATGGAGGTGTCCCATCAGAAAGTGATAGATGAGCTGCAGAAGAAGCACCAGCGAGAACTGGAGAAACTGCAGGAAGAGAAAGAGAGACTGCTGGCAGAAGAGACGGCAGCCACAATAGCTGGTTAGTCACAAACATTTTTGGTTCTTGTGTAGTTTTTGTTTTTTAATTGTTTGTGTTTAGCTAACTTTTTGTTGGTGTGTTGCACTTTTACATGCTTGACTTTGTTTGATTAGCTATCGAAGCGATGAAGAATGCACATCGCACAGAGCTCGAGAGGGAACTGGAAAAAGCACGCAAAGCCAACAGTAACAATGAAAACGCAGACATTGAGGAAATCCACAAGCAACACGAGTCAGTTGTTATTTCTTTATTCAGTGCATGATAACAGCTTGTACACATGACACACACAAAGCTTGTATAATCATCGTAGAAAAACAACTTAAGACGTAATTGCAGGCAAATTGCATTAGCGTACTCCGTTTGAGACAGGATATGGAAGGTGAAAGTTCCTCAACATGATCTTTATACTCTTATTTGTGGTCTCATTAGTGAAGCATTACTTGTGTTCTGTTGAAGCTGTGATGTCTAAATTTGACATACTGTACCTCATTAACTGATGCGGATAAAGAGTTTGAGAAGTGCCTAAAGCTCAGCTGCATGACCACCTCCAGCTGCCAAGTTCTTGGGCAACCCAGCAAAGATGGTGATGCCCTGCCAAATCTGGAGTGATTGCAATTTCTTTCAGAGCTGTTGTTTGTTTACATGCCCATAATCTGCCTTCAGGTTCTTGGCTGTACTTCTGTCTAGACGTTCGAGGTCTTTTATCATTCATTGAAACCTGATTGGATGAAAGGAATGTGTGTGTGTGCATTGCAGGGAAGAGCTGATGTCGTATCAGAGAGAGATCGAGGTGTTGTCTGAGCAGTACTCTCAAAAGTGCTTGGAGAACGCTCACCTGGCGCAGGCTCTTGAGGCTGAAAGACAGGCCCTCAGACAGTGCCAGCGGGAGAACCAAGAACTCAATGCACACAATCAGGTAACCTTCAACCTTCATAAGATAAATGTGTCATTTCTGCCCCACGGGAAAAATGGACAACTCCAGCCCTCATCTACCGTTGGTAAAGAAATTAACAATCCTGACTCAGACAGAGCAGGTTTTGGTAGGGCTGCAGTAACCCTACGATTGGTTAGCTCATAGTTGTCTTTTAAGATTTCTGTATTGAAAATTGTTTTGTTTAATTTGTTGTGAGAAAGCTAAACATCTGTTTGACTGAAAAAATGTTTTGGTTTGTTTGTTGTGAAGGAGCTAAACAACCGTCTGGCTGCTGAGATCACCAGGATGAGATCAATGACGAGTGAGGGTGCTGGAGATGCTGGAAGTGTCATACAGGGCAAAGAACTGTATGAGCTGGAGGTGTGTTGCCATCACATCACAGGCCCTTTGTAAACACTCTGAGAAGAAAAGACTCGATGTTCTGTGTGTGTTTACAGGTAATGTTGAGGGTGAAAGAATCAGAAGTGCAGTATCTGAAACAGGAGATAAACTCTCTGAAAGATGAACTCCAAACCGCCCAAAGAGTAAATGTTGCATCTTAATGTTTTATTATTAACAATTCATGAAGAGAATTATGGCCATTAATATGTGTTTAATGCTGGGCTCATAGGACAAGAAATATGCAACAGATAAATACAAGGACATCTACACAGAGCTGAGTATTGTAAGAGCCAAAGCTGAGCGGGATCTAGGGCGACTTCGTGACCAGCTACAGCAAGCCCACGAGGCGCTGGGGGAACCCACACTGGAGGACGTGGAGTGTAGTGGTTACGGTAATGCTGTTGTAACTAAATAACTCATTTGATGTAAAAGTAAACGTTGTGTTTTTGAGGAAGTTACTAAAACGTCTGACTGTCACATGATGTCTTTCAGATATCATGAAGTCAAAGAGCAATCCAGACATTTTAAAGATGGCGGCCGCAGCTGCGAAACGCTCCGAGCGTACCATGAGGTCAAAGGTAAGTTCTCAGAAACAAATGTTCAATCCTCTGGTGTCTCAAATGGCATAAGAGTTGAATGTTTTGTAGTGGAATTGAAGGCACACAACCGTTTGGCAGGAAGTGCGCTCCTCATTCTTTTGTCCGGTGTACACTGCCACCCTCAGGTCACCACATTAGTTTCTAAAAGTCCATCTTCAGTGTTTCTGTGGCAAACACTGAGATTCATTCCCAGCACAGTTAAACTCTCTGTGTGCTGTATGTTCTGTTCCACAGGAGAAAGTCTGGTAGGTAGCGGTAAGAAATGTCTTTCCTCTTTCTAACACACAGTGGTGTGTGTGTGTGTGTGTGTGTGTGTGTGTGTGTGTGTGTGTGTGTGTGTGTGTGTGTGTGTGTGTGTGTGTGTGTGTGTTTCCTCCCGTCCTCTCTGTTCCCAGTCTGTGAATCGAGACGTGCACTGGGACAGCTAAACAATAAACCCTGAAGATCTTATGACTTCTAATTTTAGGTAAAAGTCCTTAGAAAGGACAGCCGAACTCCCCCATACATCCCTCGCATCAAGACTTTTATTTGTGTTAAAGTGGATTTATGTGCTGATCACCAACCACATGTGCTTTACAGATCATTTTAGTTCTGTAAGTTATTGTTTTATCATTATGATCCTCTGTCATCAGCAGTTGACCGTAGGGGTGGGCGGTGTGACTAAAATCATATCTCACGGTAACAGTACTTTTATGTCATGGCAAAAGTATATGTTACCATTATGTTATTTTGCTGGAAATTCAACTGGTTATTCATAGCGTACATCTAGCGTGATTACAAAAACAGCTGCTTCACATTAGGCAGAAGAATCATTAAAAATATCAACTCAAAACAGTAACACAATGTTATTTTGCAGTTATTGAAACTTGTGACTGCATATCATTTGAACTATATTAATGCAACACATTGCATGGCAGCTGTAAACAACCTACAATCAGGTTGTCTGTCCACACCGGACACGGGTAGCTGGACACGTCTAAATCACTTCCATTATAATCAACAAAGCTGTCTACACGGAAGAGCCCGTCTGTGACGGTGTAGACTGTAATTTACTGCTTGCTGATAGATTGCTTTTGTCAGTTGTGCTGCAGATGGTATGACTGGTATGCAAGAATCTTTACTGGTTGACAGATTTTTAGCATTGCGTGCTATGTAACCAAGTCATACCGCCCATCCCTAGTTAGTGATGACGAGTACTGAATGAAGGAGTGCATGTGATCTCCCCCCATCCTGTCATAGTTTATCTGGAGCACTGTCTCGTGGGCACAGGAGCTTTAACACATGCTGAGTGACTTCAGAAGTGTGTCACTGTATCACCGTCAGAACGTCATCTGTTTCCATCATTCATTTCAAACACAGAATATCTATAAGGATCTACAGCAGTATACAGCATGCTACTCTTATGCTTTAGGGTGGTGTGGCTGCAGGTTTTGTTGGTTGATATCGAGGGTTGGAGGTTTCTGGCACAACTGGCATTTTAAACACTTCTTGCTCTTAAGGGGATAGTACACCAAAAAAATGAAATTACTTTGATTAATTTCTTTTGATTAAATTCTATTTCTTTACATATTTGTATTACCACAGATTTAAACTCGGTAAGCAAGGATTGGTAACGGAAATGTGTGCTGATGATTAATAAAGCTATAAACAATGTTAAATGATTCAGATGAAAAAAATGTTATTAAACCAAAATTGATTTGAAACATTTTGATCATGGTAGAAAAACAAGCGTTCAGCATCAGAAATGATAACATGTCAATGTGTGAGTGTTAACTGCGAAACCGTCTGCTGTGTATCTGAGTGTGTTTGCTCTCATTCTGTCTTTAGAGTCTCAAGGAAGGGTTGACAGCTGAGCAGACACTTCACTTGTTTGAAAAGAAGGACATGAAGGACTTGTGACGCGTCAGACTGCCTTGCTGCATGTTAATGAGATCCACTATGTTTTAGCTCAGTAATCGCATAGAGACACACTGCTCACTGCATATATTAAACATGGTCTAAAGTTTGACTTTTATGTCTATTTTCTGCATTTCATGCACTTCGGTTACTGTGACGTCGTTTTTTTCCATTGCCATGTCTTAATGTAAATACTTTGTTTTTAAAGAAGCATCTATCATGCGTACACTAAACATGCCTGTGTAAGCTACTGTTTTAACTCGTTAGTTTGTGTGAATCACCAGTGAAATAAGTAACTATGTAATGACTCGAGATTATTGGCACATTATACGCATTTAACAAACAGTAGTTGTAATCACGCCTGGTCAGTACACACATTCTCTGCGGTTCTTTATTGTTTTAGTGAAATGGGACGACAGGCTGTGTAAAAAAGCTTCAAGTAGATGAAAGTGACTGACTTCAGTGACCTGAGACTGCTGTAGTGCCAGAAGCGTTGGCTTGGAAGTGATGATTACCATCTCCAAATGTTTTAAATAAAGGACCATTTCGTATTATACAGTAAAGACTGTTAGAATACACTTGCAGGGGTTCGAGCTGGTGTATCTAAATCTTTAAATAAGGTTTCCATTATAACACAATAATGGTCCACTGAAGTTGAATGGGAGTTGTTGTTTTTTAATGTTTCCTCACAAAGCACATAGTGTTGTTCAGTGGCAATCCTTTATATTTATTTAAATGTTATTTTTCTCACTCATTTCCATTCCACTATACGTTATTGTAAATATACTGCAAATGTACACGAACTGACAACAGGTTTATTAGCAATAAATATTTTTGCACCCTCGTTTGAATTGATTTCTTGGCCATTAAAGAGGAAAGAAATGTAATGCAGTTAAGTGAAAACAGTTCCATGTATTGCAATTACAGGTAAATATAGTTTAGATTTTCATGACCATTGAGATTAAAAATGTATTTAACAACCCTGTCTCCAAGACAACCTGTTGGGGCAACATTTTGTTAGTAAAAACTTTAATGTTTTCACTGATTTCGCCTGAAGTTACAGTAAGTGTGCACAGAAAGAATAACAATTCGTTTCAGCTACATGCAGCACGTTGTTTACTGGACTACAGTAAGTCGCAGTCCTGCGCAGTGGCTCCGTTATCATGAACGGACAGCTGCTGAGTTCAGCTCGCTTTATCTAACCACTGACATGGGACTGCAAAAGTATGAAAATCTCCCGTTTGATGCGTTCCTCTGTTGAGCCTGTACGCGCTGTTGAGAGAGGGCCGGTTGTCGGTAACGCGGGGTTGAGAGAGGGCCGGCTGTCGGTAACGCGCTGTGTTCGGGGGCAGCGGGATGGAGTTCACGCTTCGGGATTAAACGCATCTGCTCCGCTCGGGTGAGTTCACACGCGCTCTTTGTTTAGCACAGTTAGCGCGCGATGCTAGCGCCGTGCTAACGGTATGTTGCTATGTGTGTGTTGATCTCTGATCAACTATAAGCTGTGCTCTTTTATAACTAAACGCCTTCGTAGGACGCGGTAACACGATGGACTGTATTGTTGTCTGAGGATGTTTTGCCCTCCGTGCTAGCGTGATAATGTAACAACGTTAGCAAAACAATAGCCCGACAAAGAAGCAACACCCCGGTGTTACTGTCCTAATGCCACTTCACTAACTAAATAAACCAAACACTGAAACTATACTGTACCGAACTACACAAACCTGACATATATTTGGGTGTTGGGATGTTTAGCAATTAGCTTTAGCAGGGCTGGTGATACCCAGTTAGCAGCATGTGTCAGTGAGGTCTGTCCGAAGACAAACATTCAGATGAATCTGGAGAAAACACAATTAAAGCAAAATGGGTTATGTGTGTTACAAATCTTATGTTATATACCTGAAAACTGATCGGAGAAGTGTCAAAGCACTCAGTTACGCAGTTAATGTGCTATTAAGTTACCCAAACATCCCATAGATCTGAATACACTAAATTAAATGATTTGTTATGACAACTATTTATTCATGCTTTATCATGAATTTAAATTGAACCAGTACAGGAGAAGTATATTATAGGGTATTATAGAGTTTTAAATATAATCATAAATTGCCCAAAATGTGGCATTCTTTGCAGTAACGTATTAGCGTTTGGTATATTTAATACAGCGGTATATTTAATACAGCGGTATATGTCAAGTTCCATTGTATAAACCGATTCTGTCACTGTACTTTATTAATGTCACAGTAATACACAGCTAGCACTTAACTGCGCAGTAAGTCTTGCGTAATGTTTCCGTTTCCAAAACCGTGCCAGCAGTGATGTCATGTGAGTGTCAGTGATTTCACAGTTTCAGTGGTGTGTTGATGACTGGAGTAACACACTAACAGATTGTTATTCTGATTTCAGTTGATATGGAACAGCCTCGCAGCAGCTCAGATGGTTTACAGCCTCAGGATCTGTCCTCCACCAGCAGCCTGCCCAGTATCTTTCATCTGTCAGGGGACAGTGAAGAGGGGCTATTGAAAACAAATCCTGTAGATGCCCTGCATGTTCTACAGACACCGGGATGGTTTGTTAGTCCTGGGACCAGTAATGGGTTTTTACCTCCAGAGACCGACTCTGTTGCGTTACCTCTTCCCACAGACCAGATCCAACCAGACGATGCGTTTTCCAACACAACTGTCACACTCTCGTATGTGAGCAGGTCACATGTCCTCTCTAACCATGACAACCTTTCAGAGCATTCCCCAGTTTATGGTATTCCACCCTTAAGCAAGGCTTTTGTTCTGCACCCGTCTACCTATGATGCTAGTAAGTTGACAACAGACACAGAAGATGCAGCTCTTTCATTGGATATGGACCAACACTGCCTGCAGCAGGTCTCTGTACCTGTAGGACTAACAGCCTGTGACCAGTTTGGGTTCATGTCCCCAGCTCAGGTTGTTGAAAACGTGGCAGCCTTGTGTTACCTTCCACAAACCCCTGATCTGAATGGCTTGCAGGATGTTGACAATGTTGCTTTGGAAACACTCAGATCTTTACAACAGACCAACCCCACCGAGTGCCGGTTTCCCCTCAACATGGAGCAACTCCAGAGTGGAGCTGTTAATGGATTGTGGAATATTGGGCCTTTTGAGGAAGAACATGCTACAAACGCACAGGGATTACACAGAAACGGCAACCCTGAGGTAGTGTTTCTGATCTCTAGATCTGAAGAGCCAGTCATTCTACAGAACAACCAGGGGCCTGCAAGTTTCGCTATATCATTAAACCAAGACTTCATTAGTCCACTGGATCCAGAGTCGCCCCCTGCTGCCTCAGTGAGTGAGATGGAGGATGTTTTCTCTCTGCCACAGGCTGCACATTCCCCTAGTGGAGAAAACTCATTTGTTGGAGAAACGATTGATGCTGAACAAAAGAATTATGACAAAGATTTTACAAAAGCTGACGTGCAGGAGATGAAATCACCCTGTAACGCTGATTCTGTATCAGAATTCATCACCAGCTCTAGTCAGAAACCATCAGGGAATACTGAGAAAGCATGCAACACTGAATCAGTGCAGGTAAACAGTATCTCTGCAGGAGAAAGAGACACTGAAACATTTGAGACAACTGACAGTTTGTGTAATAGTGACTGTTCACTCACCTCCAACACGTTTGAGAGAAAAAAACTGCCCCCCAGATCAAGGAGAGGGATGCGGTTAGGAGCCATCGTTCAAAACATCCATCCCACCCGGTCCAAATCAAGTCACGTCACTAAAGCAACAAAAGCTCAGGCCAGTAAGATATTTCATCTGAGCTCCAACCAGCATGTGTCATCCAGCAAGCAGCGTGTGCTGAAAAGAGTTTGCACTGTGGAGAAATCGAGTGAAAAGATGACAGTGCATTTACAGGAAGAAGAAACAGATGTCCGAGTTTCACACAGATCCACAGTACCTACCTCATCTTCTAGAAACAAAAGTGTTCCTAAACCTTCACTGGATCACAAGCCCACAGAGATGTTAGATGTGTTGTTCAATTCCACAACGAGATCACAGAAACTACAGCAGAAAGTTTCAAAAACGTCCTCAGCAGGGAACAAAATTTTAAACTCATCACCGGTATTGAAAGAATCTAGAAAACGTCGGTCTGTGAGGCTTCCAAAGACAATTATGGGTCATGAAGCTTCAGCTGCTGTGAAGAAGTCTCATGCCTCTAAAAGGAAAAGGAAAAAACACAAAATTGGCCTCTGTTCCCTTTTTTCCCCCCAGGAACCAGAGATTAAACTCCGATGTCTAAACAACAAAGAGGAAAGAAAGGACATACGGGACGTGACCTTTGCCCCCTACGTGCATGTGGAGCCGAATAACAGCTCAGTCTGTGTGGTGATCAACTATCCTGAAGAGAGTTTCAGACTCAAGCAGGGAAAGCACCAGGTGACCACTGGCTCAGTGTCCAGCGTGGTGCCCACATCACCATGTGTGCAGTATGGGCGTGTCCGACTGGACGGCACAGAGCGGGGAGCTCTGGTGTGCTGTCTCTGCGGAGGTTCTGCCAACGCTATGGATCTTGGTGACCTGCATGGGCCATATTATCCTGAGAGCTTCACATCTGCCCCAGAAACTCTTACCAGTCCACAGGAAGATGAGGACGACCACAGTGACTCTGATTCCTCGTTTTGTCCCACGAGAGGGAAATGGGTCTCTTCCACTCAAGGCAGATCTTCTCACAAGCGACCAGAGTCTGCAGCTTTGATGGCCTGTCAGAGATGGAGCAGTGATAGTGAGCTGTCTAGCAGTCCTGCAGTGAAGCGGATGAATGCTGTCACTGACTGGTACCGCCCTCCTGTGGTTCTGCTCAGCAACACAGAGTTCTGGCTTCACGAGGACTGTGCTGTTTGGTCTGCAGGTGTCTTTCTGGTTAGAGGAAAACTGTATGGGCTTGAGAATGCTGTCAGGCTGGCAAAAGAGTCGGTGAGTGTCCTGCAGCTCAACTGGTGTTGAGCTGACACACAGCGTCAGCAGTGCAAAAGTTGTGGGTTTTATTCCCAGAAAACACTGAACAGATATAGCTTGAATTCACTGTATGTTGCTTTGGATAAAAGTGTCTGTCAAATGCATCAATGTAAATAGCAACAGTAACAGCGCTGGCATTCAACTTTCTCTTTAGGTTTGTTCAGCTTGTCAAAATAAGGGGGCTACGCTGGGCTGTGTTTTCAAAGGCTGTTCCAACAAGTATCACTACACTTGTGCGATGCAGTCAGGTAAGACTCTCAAGCAGATGTGTCTGTATGATTGTGTGTTGTGTCCTCACATTGCATTGCGGTTTGAAGCAGGCATATTGACGCCAGTCTGCCAGACAGACTGTTAACAGCTGCTTTTGTGCCTCCAGTGGTAAACAAACATGTTTAAACTTGTGCATTTAAACATGCATTTAAACTACAATGTGCAGTACAGAAATAATCTTGAGAGTCTTCTCAAGAGTGAAAGATAATGGAGTGTTCTGACATTCTCCAGAGTCCGAGCTGCAGTTTGTTTTCTAGAAGACATTTTCTGGAACATGAATGACAGTTATTGGATTGAGATTAACACACTGAGATTTAAGAACATTTGAACACAATGTTTATATTTACACACATCATTCAGTGACGTCTGAGTGAAGTTTGATCTCAAATATTGTTTTCTTTAGAGAAGCAGGAGATTGTAATTCTTGTTTACAGTCTCAGGTTTATGAGTTTTGATTTTGCTGCATGTAGCTGTCAGGAGACTATAACATCTGTTTCCTCATCTTCATTTGAAGGCTGTGTGTTAAATGAAGATAATTTCTCCATGAAATGCAGAAAGCACAAGGTATGTGTGTTTTTCATTTACCTTTTGAGACAGAACAGAAGTGAGAAGTATAAGGATAATGGGATGAAATATACAGGGAAACATTACGTTGCTTTGACAACAGATTCATTTTATTTTTCACATATTCATATACAAAGCAGTTCAACACTCGTGTGCTTTGCTGAACACAGTTTTTTTAGAATGGGATATCCCTGGGATCGAACCCCACAGGAAAGTGTTAATGCCATGCTCTAACCACTGAGCCACAGGAAAGCTGGATATTACAAACATTAACAAGCCAGTAACATTTCTCATTTCTTCTTTTATTTCTTCAGAATAAGTCCATGAAAGGTTCATGGCATGGAATCACCAGGTGACACAACAGAAAGAAGCAGCTATGCAAGGTGTGGCTCTCAACATGTCACCTGCACAGAACACTTACAAATGACTGAATGTGTGTGTACTGATGTTCTGTTTCATACAGGTCTGAAATCTCTCTGCAGAGTGAGTTTCAACTCTTCTTCCTGTGAGTACACCAGCCGTGAGACCATGTCGTTGACAGAAGCCTCTTTAGAACGCCAACACCCTCATACCTTAATCATTTAACTCTTGCACTGTCCAGAACATCTGTCACTGTCACACAGATGTATGAGTGATGCTCTCTAGGGGTCGCTCTCCGAGGGTCACTCTCCGAGTGTCGCTCTCCGGGGCTCGCTCTCCGGGGCTCGCTCTCCGAGTGTCGCTCTCCGAGTGTCGCTCTCCGGGGCTCGCTCTCCGAGTGTCGCTCTCCGGGGCTCGCTCTCCGAGTGTCGCTCTCCGAGTGTCGCTCTCCGAGTGTCGCTCTCCGAGTGTCGCTCTCCGAGTGTCGCTCTCCGGGGCTCGCTCTCCGAGTGTCGCTCTCCGAGTGTCGCTCTCCAAGTGTCGCTCTCCAAGTGTCGCTCTCCGAGTGTCGCTCTCTGGGGCTCGCTCTGTTGTGGTAACGCAGTGCGCTGCACATTTAATGGGCTCAAAGTCAGTGTCCTAGTTACATTCAGTAATATGATTTTTTGCAAATGGTTTGTATATTTATTATTTAGGGCAAAATTATTATAATTTTGCAAATGATAGTTATGAAATCATATTGTTCATTGTTAATTTATGAACAGAACCTAATTCTACAAACCAAATATGAATATACTGCATCTAAAACTGTAAGTCCCCGATTTCATAACCTCAAATCAAAATCAATAGAAACACTTTAACGGAAGCTAAAGTGAAGGACAAGAAATTCGATGATAAACTATCGATTATTTTTTAAATGTTTCCCAGGAAGTTATGAAAGCACTTTGAAAGGCACTTTGGGTATAAAATTGGGAAAGTATATCAATCTTACTGTAGATGTGTTGACTCGCATGACCCCAGAATCATTTTGTCTCTAGTTTTCTTGACCTGTACAGCAGTTTTCTGTTAGACAGCCCGACATTCATAACTGCATTTATAGTTCTTCACCTCATCTTATCAACATGACACATTTACATGTTCTTTCATTTACATCAATTGTATAATAAAAAATAACATGCAAACATCTAGTTACATAAATACTTAATACTTAAGTAAACACTTAATATTAGTGTTAAATGATGTACAACAGGTATTTTAGATCACTGGGTTTATTTGACCTGGGTTATGTATTATTTTAAGCACACAGTGGTGTTAATTGTATTGTTGATTCTATGCACAGTCTTAATAATTTACGTTGTAGACAGTTAACTGATGTTCATGGTAAACTTGGATTAGGTAATTAAACTGCTTTAATTTGGCTTTTCATTTGTTCAGTAATGGCATATCTCCTAAAAGTTAAGTTCCATCTGTAGACAAGTTGTGATCTGTTTTAAACGAGGAACGTTTGTATGAGCACTAATCTCTTGTTCAATGGTAGCTTTCAGTGAAGCAGTTTGAGTTCACAAATGCTTGAATTGTTGATCTTAAAACATCCTTTAGTTGCCCTCTAACAATGAGTTTCCATCAATATTTCAGTCATCAAAATGTTTAGATGTAAATTGTGTTTAGCCATAATTATTTAATAAAAGTGATCTATCTGTTGCTGCCTTGATAAATCACTGTCAGTGTCTTTAATTGTTCTGAAGACCAGGAACCACTTCTTAATGTGCTCTGTTTTGAATTCTTGTGAGGGGAAAACCCCAAGCTTCATTCTGTAACTGGTACAGTGTGTTAACCAGTTAATGTTTATGTGTACAGACTATTTAAATGCCATTCATTTTCTCCAAAATTCAAGACAAGATTTAAATTTGTGCCATTTATGAGCTGATCTGAGGTTGAATCAATGTTTCTGTGTGTTTGTATTAACTGTGGGATATGTCATACTTCTGTTTCATGTTTTTTTTTTGTCTAGCATGAATGGAGTTTTTGCCAAGTTATTACCATTACGTCAAATGTACCAAAAAGTAATTGATTTGTTTTGATTGTTCTCTCAAATGTTGTGTACTTTCAGATCTTAATCTCAGGGCTGAGCAGCATTCTTCTGTGTTGTTTTTGACATTCTTACCCCAAAAATGATTTATCCATAACTGACTAAAGCCAGTTTGTCAGTGTAATAAATTTTGTCTGATATGCTGCTGGTCTCACTCATTTGTGTTTGCATGTATAATGCTGATGGTCTGATAACTGAGGCAGACTGGGGCACACAGGTAGGAGTGCCAAAGGACTCTATGAGAGGTCATGACAGAGTAATACACCTCTAAAACTTTAAAACATTGTTCTCAAAACAAAAACTACAACCAAATGTAGAACGGGGTTAACACACCGACAGGCCGGGGCAAGCTGTCACAAGCATAATAAATTGTATACATTAAAATTCGTTGGCCAAAACAATAATCTGATACAATTGGTTTTGTTACTGTTTCATTAACAGTGGGTTCATTGATTTATTTTTTTGTGGTTATATGCTCAGAAATGGACCGTTTGTAAAAAAAAAACTGAGCACTGTCAGAGCAACCTGAGAAATATATATAGTAATAGTAGTTATATAGTTTTAATGATACAGTTATATATAGTTCAACAATCATAGTATGTGTAGATATGTGATTATACCCTAATGTCACATGTAATATATTTACTGCATTGTCTCATTATTATCAGCTACAAACTAAATCATGTAAAGATTGTTCATTAATGGACTGCAGTCCATATTCAAAGACGGTACTAATATTTAAAAAAACAAATCTTAATTAAAAGCAGTTTGATGATTTTGGTCACAATTTATTTCTGCATAAATCTGAACATACAGGAAGACAGTTGTATTGCAAAGACACATATGGATGAGTTTCAGAGTGTTTGAAGATGACAAATCATGATGACCATTAAATCAATGATCACCATTAACCATAACCTGCAGAACAAAGTCTGTTCCAGTTCCTTCACGTTACAAAAAGCAACAAAATGCTGCTGTAAGCATTTATTATCTGAACTAATCTGACATCTGATGGTCAGTGAGAGTAAACGCAGTAATGGCAGCAGTTACACTGAATGTCGACAATGTATGTAACAGTAACTTATGCTGACCTGTTTCTGCCTCAAATTGCCATACATGTAGAAAGTTCATGCAGACACATACACAGAATAAAACAAAAAAATTACAGTAAAAACTCCATTTTGTTTGCAGTAATAACTTCAGTGGCAAATTCAATTTCTTAGCGAGGCGAAAGTCTTTCTTCTGCAGTTCTTTAAACTTCATCTGAAAATAATCATGCAGGCGTTTCTGCTTCAGATGGGCCCGTGCACCGTATCAGACAGTTCTTGAGCTCAGTTTGAAATAACACACAAACACGACAAAATAAACAGACAATCTGGCTCAATGTTTAGCCCTAAATCATCTACTACGATTTCACTCCGAAACATTTATAACTGTGACAGAGAAAGTTTTACATATTACAGTAGTTCTCACGTTGTTTCACTTTGTTCAATAGACGGTTGTTTTCATCGTCATGCAGTTATTACATTGTGATTGTGTCTTTAGTTTTAATTTAAACCAAATGTAGAAAAAATATCACTTTTGTGAACACCAATGTTAAAGAGGGAAGAACTCAATTTTATAGTTTCAAAAAATCTTTTCAAATCTTCAAACATATACAACTAGTACACATGGTACAAATCACAGCTGTAACAACAGAAACCAAACAATAAATGCACAACACTCTCAACACAATAAAATACAGAACCAAAAAACTTTTTCCATTTCTCCCATTTTAAATGTTGCCCATGGAACAAGAACATGAAGTTTTCATATCACAGCAGTGCTGCCCGATAAGTGAGTCTGGCAACTAGTACCAAAAATAAACTAAAACATCATAAACTACTTTACAACTGAAAAAATATATTTCCAACACTAAGAATTCTGATAACTTAACTTGAAAACAACAGTCAGATTTATAAACTCATGTGCCAAAAACCTCCTGAAAACATGAAGTTTTAAAGAACTGAATATCTCAAACACCATATTCATTTGATATCTCTGCAAATGTCTTTAGGCTCAATTCTTACTGTCTGCTTGTTCACGAGGAGGTTTTTAAATGAATTCCTCAAGAATGTCAGATATTCTCTTTGCACTTTCATTTTTTGCTTCATATATTGCTTTAGAGATGTTTCGAGGGGAACTCTTCCCACAAACTGTATCCAGCATGTAAATCTTTCTTTTAGTCATTCATCATTTATTTGTTCATTGCTTATCTGTGAGTGTAAAAACTCGACCTGTACAGTATTGGAGTGTAACCTCGTCTTCACTCAGATGCAGTAGTACATAAATCTGATGCACAGCTAAAGGCTGATCTCCAACTCGCTGTCCACTGGAGAATCAGACTGATGACACTGATGACTTCATTAACTACAGTCGTTACATCATGTTTTGCTTTAGTTTTCTGCTATATATTATTATATTAACTATATTAATCTGCAGACTCCTAGGAAGTGCACAAGTGGAAGTTTTACTTGTGAGTGTATCTGTTGAGAAGCTGTGAATACACGTTTGGGCTTTCTCTACACGCAGATCTCTATAGGAGTGGTAACCAGTATGCGGCTGCTGGGGGGGCTGTCTCTGGCTGAACGCTCATAGCTATTGGTGGAAGACACAGAGCTGTTTGTGGACACAGAGGTGAAGTGGTTACTCGCGGCCGTTGCAGACTCCATTGTGTTGCTCTTGGTCACACAGGCCCCTGGAGACAAGGTCTGCTGTTTCATACGGTCCACAAGCAGCTCCTCTTCCTCAGATGAAGAGTTCAGCGCAGCCTGATGGTGGCTTCCACCACCCTGCCCGTCCAGCATCCAGCGGTGGCCGAAATGGGCGAAGACCTCTTTCACAGAGCAGCGTCTTTCCTGCTCCAGGGATAAAAGCTTCCGGAACATTCGCAGGGCTTCATCTGTGAAGCGGCGCCATTGCGACGGTACCGTAGTTGTCCTCCTCCTCTGCCAGCGCACAAACTCTTCATAGAAGGTGTCAGAGGGCATGGCCTTCTCCCAGGGGAAGTTCCCGGTGAGCATGCAGAAAAGCAGAACCCCAAAGGCCCACACGTCCGTGCTGTAGTCCACGCAGAAGCCCTCGTGCTTGGACGTGTCACAGAGCTCGGGGGCCGTGTAAGGGATGGTTCCGCTCACACGCTTCACCGGTGAGCCGGCTCGACGCGTCATGCCAAAGTCTGACAGCTTGACCTTGCGACACTCCTTATCAAAGATCAGGATGTTCTCAGGTTTGATGTCTCTGTGCACCAGCTTCTTCGAGTGTAGATAGTCCAGAGCAATGGCCACCTGATGGACGCAGCACTTAGCCACTGGTTCTGGAAGACCCACCTGTAAAAAACAGATGAGAAGCAATAATCAATCACTGGTGCAGCAGTGTGACAGATGCTTCTGATGTAAAACTACAACATGCCTGTGGAGGAATGATGTCAAACAGGTCACCAGATGGCGCATACTCCTGTGCAAAAACATAGAAGTCCTCCGTCTCAAATGCAATGCCAAACATGTTGATTATGAAAGGACATGGGGACAGATAAAGGGAGATGCTGTACTCCCTTAAAAAACTCTTCAGCTTGGTTGTTTTCTTCTTCAGAAATTTCAGAGCCATCCTGCTGCCTAAAACCAAAACATAACATACGATTCAGTTACACACTGTTACACACAGCAAATATTGGACACAAATATCTGTTTTCCTTCAAATGTAATGTTCATAAACATGTAAAAAATTAACTGAAAATGAACATGCAGGGCCAATACAGCAGTCAATAGAAACCAGGACTGTCAAACATAAAAAAACCCCGAAACTATTGTCCATTTGACTTTATTCTGTAAGTGTTCCAACAAAACTTTCTTTATGGAACAAACAGCCCACAGAAAAAACATGAGGGAGAATAAACAACAACAGAACTCTCATTTTTCGGGTGAATTATTTCTTCAAGCGCGCTGCACTGCGTCTGTTCTGTACCTCTGATCTTGTGGATGACGAGGTCCACCTTCCCATAGGTTCCCTTCCCCAGCTCTCGAATGACCTCATAGTACTTGTTGACCTCGATTTTCTCCAGGTTTTGAGCAGCAAAGAGCTGAAGCTCCTCCAGGAGATCCACAGACACACGTGAGGTGACAGGAGACAAGCTCATTCTCACATCTGCTGACAGACTTACTGGATTTACTGGAATCATAAAGAACACACAAGCAAAGCATCTCGGTTTAAAAACTGATGCTCTCTAATATTGTTTACTGAACACTAAACAACTGGAACAACTTGTGTCCTGTTCATGTCGCAGAGGAGTGAGACTTAACTTTATCTAACCTGTTAATCTCACCACAGTTTCATGTTCCAGTAGTCTCATGTTCCAGTAGTCACAGTGTTTGGTGCTGCTGCTTTATGTGCTATTACAAAATGACATTAAATAATGAGCTGCTCCTCAATAGTTCATTTTTCTCTGTCTCTAATAGAATCATTTTAACCTCACACAAGTCAGAGCTGATTAGCAGTTATGTAACATAGCATTACATTACATGCCTTCAAACAAGAAGGTCCTTCAAATGAAAATGGTGAAAGTTATTTCTTTACAAACATTTAAAGGTTGACCCAAAAGTCTCTGTAATTCTGGTCCCGAGATATGGATCACATTTTCCATAGAAGTCCGTTGGGATTTTTTACCTGGTGCAAATTTGAAATCTGCTTAAAGTTCATTCATTCATATTGTAGCACAAACACTGTGGGATGCAACATGTAATACTTGGAGCTCAAATCCTTTAGCAAGCAGCACTAATAACCCGGAGGAGGCATTATTACACAAACCTCAAACAGCTTCTGTAAATCTGACATAAACTCATAGTGGGATTTCATCGAGTGAAGAACATCCTCAAACAGAAGCTGCATTACTCATCAGACAGCTAATGTCGCATGAGATGTAAATACAGAACATCTCACTGTGATATCACATCTGTGCTATAAATCACAATCATATTCCTGTTCTAATGATCACAATAACATTTGAGAGCATTTTCCACAGTTTTCAGTGCCGTGTAGAACCTCATTGTAAGTGGCATGAACTGGATATAGAGGTTTGGAGTGTATTTGCTCTACATCTGCCCAGCAACACCACAGAGCTACAAACATTTACTGCTATGATGTCTGTCATTTGTCAGCACCACTTTCAGTATGTTGACCATTCAAGTGTGGCAGTACACTGTTCTGCTTTAATAGTAACAGGGATTCTGACACGAACTTTCCTTGTTTCCTGTCATTACACACCTATTTAAAACTGTGAAACAGTACAGGCTCATTTCTTCCCGGGAGCATCTTATTTTATCATTCTGCTATCACAGCGGTTATTTGAGCTACAGGCAGGAAAGTGCAGATGTATGATGAAGAGGAGGAGACAGTCATGGGAGGTGAAACAGGCCTTTAATCTCAGTTCTGTCAGCCCAGTTTATCACTAGAATATTCATGCTGTTCTAACTCTGACTAACTTTGACTGTTAAAAGACAAATGAAAACAGTCATCTAATATCTGATGCTGCATTTGGTGATCTGTACAGCAGCGTTTAAAAAGGGTTTATTATTTAATCAGTTAAAGTCATTTAAGTTGTTTGTAATGCAATTTGTAGTATAATGCAATGTAAGTCGCTTTGGATAAAAGCATCTGCCAAATGCATAAATGTAAATGTAAGTAAGTCGTTCCATTAAAAGCTTTAACATTGGCATTATTAAAACAGAAACACTGCTGGTTTATTTGACCGGCTCAACACTGCAAACATAAGAACAGCTCATATTTTCCTCAGAAATTAGACGCCAGTTCAGTTCATGAGCAGAATTAATGTCCAGTGGCGTCTAATGTTTTACATGTCTATAAAATGGGTTTTTAAAGCAACACTAAAAGAAAAGGAAGAAGCAAACAGTTCACCAGCACACAGGAAGAGCAGCAGCGAATCTTTCTCCAGCCTCTTCAAAGTTCAATGTAATTACGACGTCAGATTTCCTTTACATAAATGTATGGTACTTTAAAAATACACTACTGTACTACTGTACACCATGTAAACGTACCAACACTGTATGTATCTGTTGATGCAGAAAAGCAGGAGGTGATGAGGAGCAGCTCACCAACTGAGTCATGAGTCAAAAACTCTCCCAGTTTGTGTTCAGAGCACAAGAGCAGAGCGCAGCTCACATCGCACACAAACACACTCACACATCAGTCTGAAAAACACAGCTAAGATGGAAGAATACAGTGCCAGTATGATAATAAGACTGGTAAATCATCACAAGTTCAGGGTGGATGTGTGGACGGTACAACATGCTCTTTATTCAGTTAGCATGTGTAAAAACATGCATGAACTACATCAGAAACCCACACATGTACCACTGTAAATACCTACTGAATACAACTTCCTCCAAGATGATATTCTTCCTTAAAAATGTGTTACATTTGCCATAAAAGTTTATCTATCTTTGCATTGCAAATGAATTTCTATTGTGGAAATAAGCAAATAAATGACATGTGTTGCTCAGACGCAATCAAAGCAGCAGCGCCAGTGGAGAGTGGATGTAAATTGCACCGGTGACATGCATCCACTTTCAGTATCCGAACACGCACTTTATTCCCCAAACCGGTCTGCACGCTGAGCATTTGTCATCGCACCTCTGACAGCATCTGTTTAACGGTGTGGAGTTGAGAGTGACCTGCGGATACCTGCAGACTCATCCGCACTGAGAACAGCAGCAGCAGCAGCAGACGCGCGCATCACTGCTGAAGCTCTCTCTCTCTCTCTCTCTCTCTCTCCTCAACAGACGAACACATGCACATCTTCAACAGGACAAGATGAGTTTCAATCGTGCGTCCAATGATTATAAGCAGTTGATGATTTTTTTCAAACATGTAATGAGAATATTAATGATTGTTGTTATTATTATTATTGTTGTTTGTTTTCATTACATTAATATGAGCACTAGCACATTCATTATAAATCACATGTCCCCAGTAGTGCTGTCTGTGGACGGCGCATAATAAATTAACATCAGGAAACGGGCACACGTCCAAATGCATCAACTGCTGCAACGCTACAATAACATTGTACGAACGCTTTACTCACCATGAAATCCGTCTTAAACGCCAGCGCTTCGGTATGCAGGCAGATGTGATGATATTTTAGAGCACTTGTGTTTTATCCGCGTCTGCTGGGAGTCAGACGGTCAGTCGCATCAGAAGTCCCGCAGCTCATCGCTCTGCTCTGCGGCTCTCTGCGGCGCTCACAGCTGCTGCTGCTGCTGCTGGGGTTTCATCCACCGCTTCCTAGAGGAGCCGTGACAACTCCGCCCACCACAGAGCGCTGACCAATAGAAACATGCATCCGTCTCGTCTGTTTGAGACACTCCGCCCACTGTGAGCTTTAGCCAATAGCAGCACAGGTCGCTCTGGCTCTTCAGCCAATAGCAGCACAGGTCGCTAGAGCTCAAGAGGCAACAGAGCGGCATGTTATGATGATGTAAATAAATCCTGTGAGTGACTGATCGAAATGAAAGAACATCATCTGTAAGAGGAACCATCAAAATACATTTAATGAATGTTCGTGATGCAATACAAGCTTTATCAAGAGCATCTGTGCACAGAAAACACGTTTCATTGCTGTCTGAAACACACATCACATATACAGTAACGAAAGAACAAACAATAGCAACTTATAATACATGACTGAAGAGGCGACCTTCAGACTCTGTCTGACCCCTCTATCTGATATACCATTTAAAATAAAGGAATTGAAAACAAAATCAAATTAATCTATATCACGAACGTCAGAGATTCATGGAGTTGTACAGTTTATCAGAGCACAAATAAGACCAGAATTGGATTTACTGCACTGAAAAATGCTTTATCTTCAGTTGTAAAGCTGCCAGCAACATCCACAACAACAGAGAAATTTCTACATCCAGTCTATAATTTCAACACAGACTTTCCAGTAGATTTTACCTCTAGGAACTGTTCTGCCTTTTCTTTTAGGAATAAAGCAAATATGTTTATTAGATTTCCTGTCAGATATACTAGTTATATCTAAACCACCCACTAGTTCCATGTAAACATTCTTTTGCAGACATCACATCAGATTCTAGTATCCTGTACACATGCATGAGTCTTAAATGTTTGAAATCCTGTGCATTTCAGAAAACAACAGCCAAAAACCAATGCATGATCTTCACTGAAGTTATTATGGTTATTACAGTGGTTATTAATTGCTCCCTGGCTGACATGCAGCTGAGCAGAGAGAGAGAGAAAGAGCGAGAGTGCGAGAGAGAGGCAACTCTTCCTCTCGCCCTGGCAACAGCTGCGCTTTCATGTCAGTAAGCAGGACAGCAAACAAACCCCAATTAGCATATGTGCACTGTATGTGCTGCGTGAGAGTGTGATGAGAATGATGAAATGATGGCAAGCGGTGCAGATTAAAGGGAAGAGGAGAAATCAAAGTGATTAACGCAGCTGTTCATTTCACACACGCTATACATGCGCTTCTGATGCTCTCTGAGGAACAGCATCAGGCTCAGGGGAACATAATGTCCCTTTCGAATCATTTCAGAGACGCATGCTGGATGCTCACCATTGGTTTCTGTTTTTACCTTCACCTGGTGGGGTGCTGAGACCTCCCACAGTTCCTCGTCTCAGAGGAGTTCTTGAATGTTCTCCCTGTCCAGGAACCTTTTAAAAGCAGCTCAGTCCTCACACAAGAAGATGAGTCACATCCTTGTTTTATGCTTTGAAAACACTAGAATACACTAACAATGGGGCAGATAAATTGTACATTAAAATGCGGCAGATTACTCTTAGGTAATTGTAGTTTTCAGAATAATTTATTAGAGTTTATTAGGTTAGTTTTTGCATTTAGTTAAATTATACAGTTTTAAAATTCAATGCAATAATTAAAACATACACTATTACATTGAACACTGAAACACTACAGTATTATATTTCCTAACAGAACTGACACATTTACTAAATTTGACATCTGAAATAAAAAAAAGATTAATAGAAAAAAAGGAAGATTAAAAAACATGAGTTTTAAAAGCTTTTATTTTATGCTTATTTAATTTATGCTTTCAATTGTGTTTAGTTTTTTTCAGTTTATGAAAACATGCACATGTGGGTTTCATTTATGATTCAAGAACCTTCAGAGAACATTTTCTGTTCTAATTAGCCCAGCTAACAGTGTGTTTAAGCAGAACTTCAGCTCTAACTAAAACACCCCCATGATTCATCCACTTGTGCTGCGTCCCACAACAGCGAGTCCTTCCCTCTGTTCTCTGCACACAGGTGCAAGACGCCTGCCTCCAGTGTGTGTAACCGATTCATATCCAGTGATCTGAATCCAGTCATAGCAGGGGTGAAAAAAGCTTCTAAATAACCCCTCATCTTTATCCCAAAGAACATCATCGACAGTAAGAGTCTAGCAATTCACTTAAGAGTCTGGGTTCAGTGTTTTGCTGGCCATAAATTTTGTACTGGCTCTGATTTAGGACACCTAAATCACTAAATCTTGAGATCTCTGTGCTTGAAAACAAGGACAGAGTCTCCTTGGTCCTCATAAGGTCTTTTCTGTGGTGAGCAATTTCAGGTCACAGCAGAAACACAAACAAAGCATTGATCAGTAATATTAATTCTTTATTTCTGCACACACACATAAAGCATATTTTAAAACCTAAAACTGACACCATATACTATCTTAAAAATGACCTTCTGACTCCTCCTGACACCTCAAGCCAATAATGAATACACTGCTTACCGACCTGCAAAAGCAAACTTTTCTAGATTTCTTACTACCCCCCTCCGCTCTGAGAAAAATGATGCAATAGCCAGCAAGTGTTTAGCAGACAGAAAGACAGCAGCACAGTTGAGCAACGTCAAAGATTACAGAATTAAAGAGATGATGCAGTTTTGTTGGTATGAAAGAACCATTCACTGTAGGCAAACATGAGAAGAAACAATTGATTTATTGCAATGTGAAGACAAATGTTTGGGGAGGAGTTTAAAAATAAAAGGTTTTGGTGATGTCAGTCAGGAAAGAGCAAAGCGTCTGCATGAAGGTTTACAGACAAATGTATTTGTCATGTTGACCTTCAATCAGTGTAATAATGCAGGTCTACAACCACTAAATACAGAGCAACAATCATTTCTGTATTGATTAAATGTTACAAACTGTGTACCTATGATGGTGAATTCACTGGCTTCCATGTGCACATAATTAATGTGGTTTCCAGGTAAACGATGCACTTTGGTAGAAAAGATGTAAAGAAATTCAGGCTGTTGGAAGGCTACAGGGCAGCGTCTTCCCTCAGAGGCCTGTGGGACTGTACCTGGGGCAGCTGGGTGAGATGAGAGGTGGTAGAAAGAGGATTTGGCCGGCCTGATGGATGAAAACCTGAGGTACTGCGAGTACTTCTGTCTGTAACAGAACATGACAGGCTCTCGTGTAAAAGAATGCAGAGTTTGTAAAGGCTTTAGATTAAATAAATTGAATAAATGATAGACTGTCTGAACACACAGCATCAGACAGCACAGCTCACTTAAAACAAACGGTAACTACGTTTGCTGTAAAAGCTCCCTTAGCTGGTGGACATTTTGACTATTAATGGAAATGGAGCGTAAAACAAGGAGCTGTGGGTCGGTTCAGATGAGGTTCAGAGTCAGGGGACAGCAGAATGACTCACACTGCAGGTCTGATTGAGGAAGTGTGGGGAGGGCTGAAGTAAAATATATAGAATTCATGAGTGTAGTGTTTCTAAAGCTGCTGTGTGTTTCTTTGAGAGCTCTGTAAAACAGAAAACACACTGTGATGCATGTTTACATTAAAAAAACTGAAATTAGATCACACACAGTTTTACAGCTATCAAACACAGTCCATTAAATAAACAAGCCAAATATGTAGTATGTCACACACACATATACACACAGTGTGAGTCAAAGAATAACCCAAACAAAGCACAATATTTCCCTCTTTGAAGCTTATGAGATCAAACGGATTAAAAAACACAGACAACCTTGTCTGGTAACCTGCATCTCTGAATGCTTTACAAGCATCACAGTAATGTCCACATGTCAACATGAAACCTGCAGGTTTAAATAATCTGAAGCACAGATGTGTTAGCCAAGCACATGCAGCACTGCTCAGCTGACTGTGAGTGAATGAACTCCTCTACAACCACTGTGGATCATACAGGATTATGATATTGCTGGCAGGCAGACGGTGTGGTTTCTGGGTGTCTGAGTTCTGGTTCTTTGTGCTTCCAGCCATAGAGCGGAGCTGAACGACTGACGCCAGAGATTTTAAATCAGAGTACATCAGAATCTGAGTGTAAATGTATTTTACATAATCTTGTTTATACCTCGTGTCCCAGTTTTCGTCCAGCAGTCTTTGCGTGTCTTTGCTGTAGTTTGTCATGAGCGGTGGTCGGCAGCAAACAGAGTATGAAATCACACACTGCTGATCTTCTATGACATACACATCATCTGCAGGCTTACACTACAGCTCACTCTCCACTGCCCACAGACTGAGACACAGAGAGATGATATAGGTTATTTATACCCATGTGAGTGACATGAAGAGATTGAAGTGAGTGTTCAGATTAACTGTGAAATCAGCTTCACATACTGCAGCCTGACCTGTGAGATCTTATGAAGATGTCAGATATAAAGCTATGGAAAATTTGGCCAGTATTTTCTCTTTTTCACAATTACATAAATCCTCATGTGTGGAATGTGTTGTCTATGCTCATTTTTCAGCGAATCTGTCTCACATTTACAGAACATATGCACAACAATATTTAAGACATTAAAACCAGCAGGGGACATTTATATTGACATTTATATACAGAAGCTGAAAACTTTAGTGCCAATGAAGATTCACTTCATTAAACATGGCAGAGCTGAGCACTCTCTGATTGAGAGATGGGTGAGAAAAGAGCACCTCTGATGTCATCAGTGCCCCACTTAAACTCATGCATTGTTCAGTGGAAGAATTTACCCCCCAACCCGAAAGTTCTGTTAAATGTTGTACTCCTCACGTAACACTGAGAACATCTATTAGTTCAGCTCATTTAAACACCTGATGCCACACGAGGATTTGGCAGTCTATGTGACTTACAGACACGTAAACACTGAGTAATGCCTCTGCATGCACTGACAGTCATTAGCCTTCTGGTGTATTTTTTGTAACACTGATCCGGGGCCAGTTTTTCATGCTGAGTCTCCGGTCACACCACCTTCTCTGATCAGAAAGTGTGAATGTCTGTTTCTCCTTCCTGAAGATAAGAAGATCTCTCACTCCCAGAACACAGAAGAGCTGTGCGCTCACTGATAGCAGGGGTCCAGCAGGACCCAGTCCACACTTAGGGGAGGAAAATAATTGGTCAGGTCTGAAACAGGCAGTCAGAACGAGCTCAGAGGATTTTGAAATGCTGGGTCAGGGTTTGTATTCCATATCCACTCCATGCTGTTGCGTAAGTCTGAGTGTTCCCAGTTTCATGCTTTTGTAAGTCCCTACAAAAGACCTGCAGTTCTTCTGTTGCATAATTTCTGGGGCAAATCAATTATTTGCGACAAGCATGAACCAAATTCACGCAATATACTTTTGAAACTTTAAGGGTGTTTAAGAGTAACACATATATCACCGAGCACACAGATGCAGTTTTCTTTTTTGATTGGTGTACATTTTTATGTCATTATTTTGCAGAGTGGATGTGGACATACTCTTCAGATAACTGAAGAATCCTGACCTGAGAGCAGTTTGATAAACATCAGATGATGATAATGTCCTTGGGCTTTTTCTAGAGGGAGGGACAGAATTAAATGAGCATGCAGGATAAATTCATTACAGATGACAGCACATGTATTACACACGCCTGGTGCATCTACAAACATGCTGAATGGGATTGACTCACATGATGACATGCTTTCATTTTAATGAGGTTGTATTTGAAATACCATCATAACATTGACTTGTCAGTAAACCACTGGAGGCTCATTTAAAGGATTTCAGAACCTCCAGAAGTCCAAAACTTTGTGTATGAAACAGACTTACACAGAGCATCAGGGTGACATCATTAATGACACACGCCATTGGTCCTTTCATACCATGTGACTTATCACCATATGACAAATACCTGAAAAACAGCAGCTCAGAACTTTTACATCTATTGACCTCATGCTCTTGCTGTAATTGTACTGTAAGTTTGGATATAATCGTTTCTTTGGAGAGAATGACGTGCAGGGGCTCTAACCTGTCAGACTCCTCAGCACAGGGCAGATGTGCTGGTGTACAACCTGCTGCAGCTCATGTTCATGACTCTTCAGAGCAGCGCTCCTGCACCTGCGAGTTCTTCAGCTCATGCAGACACACCAGCAGCTGGGGCGGCATGATACTCAGGTCCTGGTAAACAGAGAGGGTGTGGTTTATGACCGGCAGGTAAACAGAGAGGGTGTGGTTTATGACCGGCAGGTAAACAGAGAGGGTGTGGTTTATGACCGGCAGGTAAACAGAGAGGGTGTGGCTTATGACCGGCAGGTAAACAGAGAGGATGTGGTTTATGACCGGCAGGTAAACAGAGAGGGTGTGGCTTATGAGCGGCATGTAAACAGAGAGGGTGTGGCTTATGAGTGGCATGTAAACAGAGAGGGTGTGGCTTATGACCGGCAGGTATACTGCACTGCATGTCTTCATGTAAATGCTAAAATCAGAATGAATAATTATTAATAATTAGATTTTAAATCAATCACATTTCACATTTAAATCAGTCCATACTAATTCATATGATAAAGACACATGCAGTATCCATAACAATTGTGTAAAACATTATATTTAACAAACAGTACTGTTATAGTTTAGCATGTTCTTAAAGGGACAGTGGGTGTCATATTTCTGGCTAAAATCATAAAAATCTCAAAGAAAATATTGTGTCTGAGCAATGTGTTGCTATGTGGTCGTTCAGGTGTTCTGGGTTGTTGCTAAGCAACTGCTAGGGTGTTCAGGGTGAAGTCAAAAGAGCCTACCCAGAAGTCTCTGTGATTTTCTGGTCACTATTTATGGTTTGGTCCCTCTTTTAATAAGCCAATTGAACATTTGTTCACCTGTTTTCTTTCCAACTAGGTGAAAATAAAAATCTGTCTGCTTATAAAAGTAATATCAGAACTCTTACCGACACATGATTTGAGAAACTATTCGAGACAGGAGCAGAAATGTGCGTGAAGAAATGAATACTCATAATACTATGAACTATTACCTCATCTCTGGCAGTTATAAAGCATGTCAGAGTGGAATTACACTCTGGAATATCAATGCTGTTTTATATATTTATATGTTTTTTAAACCTGTTCTCAGCGATCTCCTTGGCAACAGAGCTCATGGGCTGTTCCTGGTCAATGCAGTGAGGCGGAATGTATCTCATGGGGCCGCTGGTCTTGTTGAACTGAGTCTGGAAGCCACTGAAGTGAAACTCAGGCCAGTCAGTTTTTGAGCTTTTGAGCTTTAACAGGAAGGCAATTATGAATAGATTCATTAGTAATTAATTTAAACACGGGGTGGGGGGAGGTTGGATGATACCTGTGTCTGTTTCAGGAAATCTGTGTTTTTGTCATATAATTTTTTTTTAAAACAGTGAAGTGATACAAAAGTAAAGCATTCCAGTTCTGAACAGCACACCTGGACTGTCTCTCCACCAATCAGATTTGAGGTCCGGAACTAACTGTATAATACATTTCAGTGACAGTCAAACTGGCATCTTCTCTTGACATTACCTACTAGATGTAATGGTAAACAGCTACTGCTAGTACAATAAAACAGTAAAATATACTGCAAACATACCTGCAATCGACCAAATGTGAATAAAGTTTAGCATTCCTCACGAAAGGAATTACCTGTTTATAATGAAAGTGAAAAGAAAAGCTGAATGAAGCTGATGATGGTTTTGTGCTCTTCTTCTGGCAGTACAGATGTTACTGACTCATGATCTGACAGATGAGTGATCTTTAACCCCATGAGAAATGTGACCCGTTAATGATGACACTTGGCAATGGTTGTCATGACAACAATCTAGATATAGCACTTTTTCCCCCTTATGAGAGCCTTTGCTACCCACCCACCTGCTGCCAAGACATCATCTGTTGTCATCTGGTGTCAGTGTGTGTCTCCACTGAAGTTTGTTACTGAAGTTACTGAAGTTTTCTGTAAGTCATGATGGGAAATTATTTTCTTGATGAATATTTGACACATGCTGATCTTTCCCTCAGGAGCGGTTATGCTGATATAAGCTGGTGCCTCTGGGAATATTATGAGGGGAGTGTGAGAACAGACTCATTCTCTTTGCTCATGAAAAGAGCAGCATCACTCTGTACCTGCTGTTAAACTCACTTGCAGATTGCACTTGCAGATTTCCAAGCAAGAATGCAAACAAAACATTTACTGTGATTAATATTTGTTCATCAAAAGTGATAATCACCCATGTTTATGGATGGAGGAAAGCCAATGGCATTCATAAACAGTTTACATGGAACTGTTTATGAGAGTTCAGTTCTAAGTGTGAAGTGACTAGTAACCACAGACAAGTGTTGTGTATGAAGTGTTGTGACACTTGAGTGTTGTGAAGTGTTGTGACACTTGAGCACGTCCAGCCTTCCTGTGCAGCTGCTACATTCAGTGCACTCTCTGTGTGATTGGCCAGCAGTTCTGTGGGAGTGTTCGGTATCCCATAAGCCACCACAGTAGACATCAAGTGTCCAGCTGTGCCAGCAGGACCCAGAGACAGAGTGATCTCTAAGAAGTGTCTGTCAAACACCAAAAGTGTCTGTCAATTATTAGTGTCTGCATTTGCACACTTGCAGGTTTCTGGCTGTAATGTTGTTTTATGTAAATGAAATTATTATATATTTCGAATGCGTTTATTATTGTTAATTTGTACAATTAACAAGTATATGTTATATATTATATAATCATGTAAAAGTTATTCCTGAGAGCAGCCTCCACAAATGGCAGCTGATGCAGAACAAGAAGAAAAAACTTTGTGTCGAGTTGTAATGAATCTGTTTAAAGTGAGACACTCTTAATTGTTATTCTGTGTGTGAACAGTTCTGTAAGCAGGAAGCCCTTCAACTGTCATCAAAAATATTAATCAGAAATCTGTCTCACCACACAGATATTTTGACAGCTTTGCACACACAAACTGCCATTAAAAACTCACGTCTCCTTGCTGCATTGCTTGATGAATTCTGACATCCTGTCTGCAAGGACTGAAGCCGTATGTTCCAGAGTCCTGGTTGTCAGTGGAGACGCTGCCCCCTGCAGTCTCCTGTAGAACCTGCACAAAATCAAATCGAGACAAACCTGATACACCTTCTGTGAAAATGAGAGGAAAACAGGACACACTTTTTGTTTTTGACAATGAAAACTCCCTGCTGTAGCTGACTGACATCTTTGAATGTGTTTCTCCACTGAGCGAAGCTGGGCCAGAAAATCTTGAAACTGGAGACACTTCTGAAAGTAGCTCTTTAGCTCAGCTGTGTAAACAGGATGCACACGAATCTTAAAAACAAACATGTGAAAATGTCATTGAACACTTTTATACCGAGTATGCACACGGTCATCATCTGGTGAAAGAAAAACTTCAGACATGTGAAAACAGTGGTAATGGCCTGTTTGCACCAGGCATGATGCTGAGGGCATTGCTCTATCAGACAGCTGGAAAATGACCTCATGACCCTTTACATTTGGGTTACATTTGGCCACTTTTCACTCCAGGTTTGTCTGCTATTGTCTTCTGAACTTTCTCTTCTCATCTAGAGCAAACATTTCCCATTGTATATATTTAAAACAACATTTCAGTTCATTTGTGCAACTGTATATTTTGTATGCCCTGTTGAGTCTGTGAGAGGGAGGAGTGATGTCAGAGAGGGAGGAGTGATGTCAGCGTACAAAGGTCAAATCAGACACAAATCTCAACACAACTGACTGCAAACAGACAGTTAATGTGTAACTTTCTTGTGTAATTTAAGGTGATTTTTAACCACAATTACTGTTATCAAAAGTAAACCACTAATCAATTGATGTGTTTAAAGTCCTCAAAAAAGCAGCTGAAAGGGAAAGAATAAAGAAATGTAACATTTGCAAATGTTACACAAATGACCATCACTTCCTGTCACGTGACGCTACATTTTATAACAACTTCATAACAATCTGCCAAAGGCTTTAAATTCTGTTTAATTCTGTTGTTTCAGGAGACATAAGCTGCATCTTAATGACAAATGTTGACAAACAATTTTATCAGAAGGTTTATATATATATATATATATATATATTTTTTTTAAACTGTTGTCGAACAATTTAAACGTTCAATTGCATTACGCATTTAAGTATTAGCTAAGAAAACCCCAAATTAAGATAATCTATAAAAATTGTATTATTGTCGCAGACAAAAGCTTTGAATATTATATATATTCAATAAATTAATATAATAAATTATACACATTTTAAAAAAGTTGCTTTGTATGTCAGTATTGTATGTTTTTCTATATCACGTAATATACACACATTACTGACCTACAGTCCACAGTCATGCATTCTGCAAGTGAGTTTGTTACGACATGATTATTTGCACGGCGCTTTTCACGAGACATTCATAGAAGCGTCACAAAGATCATGTTTTAATGTCTCATAACCACCAGCTGGGGGAGCTATCTTTCCTCTTATGAGAAACATGCAAACACCAAAAGCTGGTAAGCTGTACTGTGCTAATGAATAAATAATGTAGTAATTAATCTAATTTATGATTTGTAGATTTAGGAAAATCGCATTTTCAGATCTCCGTCCTGTGCGAGTGACGTCTGGTTGTCTTAAGTCAAGCGCTGCTTTCCTGCAGGAGATAACGCTTAAATACATCAAATAAAGTGCAGGAAAATATCTTGTACACATGTACAGCCCAGCGCATTTACTTCATTACATTTTTAATTGCCAGTGCTAGAATAAATGTATGTTCATTTATTTTATATTGAACACGTGAACAGACAAAAGGATAACAGAATAACCTTATCTTCATGGATGTCTCTTTAACTACATTAAAAAATTTAATAACAATATTCATTATTACAAATGTGATATTTGCATATATAATGTGATTATATAATTACACGTACATATAAATGAAAGGAAACATTATTAGTGAAGGTCATCTGTAAGAGAAAGCAAGGCTGCTGGATTGTGTTTAAAGATTCTGTCCTCTGTATGATCATAAAGTCTCTCTCTCTCTCTCTCTCTCTCTCTCACCTCTGCTCCACTTACTGCACATCCGCAATCAGATCTTAAGTGTCTTTAACAGACGTCAAGAAAACTAGCAGGTCAGACTAAAAGTCATCGGACCAAACGGGTGAAGATAAAACACTATCGAGCAAACAGCCTTGAACCAAAAGACACCAGATAAACCGACTGCATACGTGCAAGGACATGGAAATGTGTGTCATTAAAACATCTCGTTCTTACGTCTCAAAGCCGAAACATTGTGCAGATTTACAAACAAACATTGCCTCAAATTTCTCCTTTTTTACATTACAAACTGTCTTATCGTCAAATGTGCTGAGTTATTATTATTATATATTATTTCTGTTGTAAGTAGTGAGGAATTACAGTGCTCGTGTCACACATGCGCACTACACAGCACGGAAGGACGGATACAGCAGGATCCTGCTGCTGTACTGCGTTTACATCCGCTAGTCAAGATCGTACTTACAAGTTCGTCATTATGACACGATGAGCCTCCAAATAAGTTTGATTTGAAAATGATAATAATAAAAACATATAATTTTGAAGATAAAAGACATTAAACCACAACAGCACAGTGAGTGAAAAAAAACCGGAAGTGACGACTTTACATGAAAGAGTAAAAACTTGTAGAGCTTATGTTTAATACTTGTTAAATGTAAGACTTTATATTTCTTTTGTTCAGCCTGTTTCCGTTGATCGGTCAAAACTATGATTAAATGTTTAAAACCAACAAAATACATGGAAGGGACATTAATACTTTTATTAGCCCTTTAATGTGACAAAATACAACAACAGTTCGTTTTCTAGAATAGTTAAACAGAAATGAGTGTACATTAATCATGTACCTGTGTGTGCCGAGACATGCGTCCCCCTTAATTTCCAGTTTAACTTCTAAATATGAGCGTAATCTTTCACAATGTTTAATTAAAAATGTATTTCACACAGCTGTCTACTGTATGTATTAAATGGGTACTAGTAACGTACTTATGCATAACAAATAAAGCCATTTTATGACATTTATATTGTCATAAAACAGTCATTAAACAGTCATAGAATTATGAATAAAGACTTAAGGTTCAGATGTAATGTCAGTTGGAATGATTATGAATGAAAAGTGTAATATATTTATGAAACAAATGTGAGATTAAACAGTTTTTAGTCCCATGCAAATTTAAATTTCACATCTTTCATTTTGTCTTCGTACACAGCATTAAATCGCTGCTTTTGAGCTTCAGAGAAAAGATTCTTCCAGTCACCAGCAATTCCTGATAGAAACAGAAACACAAAGTTAAATGATGATTCTTTCAGAACCAGAACATGGTGATGTGTGTTACACTGCATCTTTTACCTTTCCTCAGAAACTCCGATTTCTTCTGGTTCATGAACTCTTCTGGAACAAGAGAATAGTTGGACATCTTGTTTTGCTTCATGTTCTTGAAAACACAGTGATCAGCTATTTTCTCCATCACTTCTGGGCTCAGAGATTTTCCAAGAAACTGGGCGATTTTCCCCACGGATCCTTTCAAATCCTGTTTCAGATTTACATTTTTATAAAGTTGGAAAACAGGAAGCGCTCTCATTCAGATGTGCACATTTTACTATATTTGAAAAAGCAGTCGTTATATTGCAGTGGGAAATTCATTTTTCTCGTCACTGCGGTTTTATTTGTGAACAACATACCGCTATCATCTCTTCATAACAAATGTACAGTATGGATTCTTTCTCCTCAGCATTTAGCCACCCTTTCACATGGTCAAACCAGGAACCAAACATGACTGCAGAAAAAGGAAATAATGTCTCAAAATGATCGTCACCAAATCCATCCACCAAAATAAACACATGATGAAGAAGATCTGTATGTTCAGGGACAGACACTGATGAACCGATGAACACTATGTACTTTTAATAAAGTAATGCAGTTACTGAAAGATATCTCACTGCCTATTAATACTCAAAACATTTACACTTTACTTTACAATCCCTACCCTTCCCATCGAGGAATTTCTCCATGAACTCATCTTGGGTTCCAGGATTCACCAGATATGAGGCCATTTCATAGTAGTGGAATGAAGATGTGAAAATGTCTTTTGGATTTCTCATCACATAAAGAACCTGAAGCACAGTGGAACGTATACAATAAACATACGTGTAAACCTCTAACAGTACTTTAATAAACTACTAACAATGTAATTGATTCAATACTAAATAGCTTTGCATTGAGTGTGGTTGAACATTCACGTGTCTGTTAAAACAGCATTAATAAACATTTACCCTCGGCTTGACTTTGAAATAAGACTCATTCATCATTTGGTGATGGTAGTGAGTGGCAAAGATACGGGGAGAAGATCTCTGCTCGAGATTTAGCAAAATCGCCCTGTGTTCCTCCAACCATGGCACCCTGTCCCAGTTTGGGACAGTCAGAACAGGAGTAAAATCCCCCTCACTCATGATCAGAGGTACAATCTCCTGCATCCATGTGGTTCCTGTGCCAAAAACACACACAAGTGGAATGATTTGTTTTAAACAAGATCACGTGAAAGCAGCGCAGGAACACCACTTACACACATTACAATCCAGAGCACGTTTTCCCGAGGGTAAGATTTCCTCTCCGAATCCAGTACGAGTGTGCATGAAACCCTCATGAACCCCAAAGTGTTCAGCAGAAGTTACTCACTGCGTGTTTTTATGTGTTGAATTTAAAGTGATTAAAGAACGACTGTCCTCAAGGTTTACAACGATCAAGATTTGTGTCATCTTAACAGTTTAAGAGGTTTATAACCTTTCTTTCATTTTTCAGGATTGGTCACGATGGTAAGTTACGAACTTCCATGAACACTACATGAATTCTTCATGAACACTGTCTAGTGAGTAAAACCGAAACGACAGAAACGCGAGACTCACCGGATTTGGGATAGGTGACGATCAGGACGTCATCCGGGCGGAAAGTGAACTCCTCATAGTGTTTTAAACTTTCAGGAGGGTGTAAGTGCGAGGGGACGAAAACCCCTTTATACACCGCGTACAGTTCTGCCTCTGTCATCTTGTGAAGATTAACGCTGTGTGACAGTGTGAGGATCCGTGTGTCTGATATCTGCAGGGAAGCGACTCCTCCTCCCGGTTCTCCGTGTACATCCGCACAAACATCACTACACGAGCAGCTCTCAACGGGCTTCACTGCTGCTGAACCGTTTACCGATCACGTTACGCAATCGGTCCAGCGAATGCGTCCCTTTCTGTTTCCCAGCCAGATAAAAAAAATAACACTCCTAAAAGAGAGCGGTACACTTATGATACACCACACTGAACTTATACCGTTAAATGCATTTAATGGTGAGTTTATGGGATTTGTGTAGTTGGTGATAGCGAGCGCGTTGCTACGGGTTAGAAATGGCTTGTGAACGCCATCTAGTGTTGTGATGCAGAATGAAGCACACAACACTGTCTCTTGATCTAAATTAACACTGTCCAACCGAGACACCAAAAGTTAATGAAGTTTCTGTTTGACTGTAATTACAGCTGTTCACTCTCCAGATAAATGATATCACACAGCATTAGCATCCCTTTCCCTTGTGTATTAACAGTTTCCATGTGGATTTAAACCGGTATTATAAACAATCTTTTTTATTAGTTTTTCTTTATTGCTACATTTATTTTAGACATCTGTCCACAGTCTGGTACTGAGAAATTGTATTTATTTATATTTCTAAACATTATGTATATTGTATAAACACATTTCAAATGAATACATTATGCTGGTGTTTATCAGTCCTTTAGGAAAAATGGGGGATGACGTCAAAGGCCAAATCAGGTTGCAGGAGGTGAAAATTGATTTCTGGGTCAGGTGTAAGAATGTACAATTAACAATTTAGGGGCTATAAAAAAACTAAAACCGGTCTGTGTGATAGTAGTTTTTGTGGCCGCAGTCTTTAAAATAAAAGTCGATCTGAGTCAGTTAAAGCCAAGCAGCCGTCTGTAATACATTTAATTAAATAGTAACTGGTTCTTAGGACATCAGGTATCATTTACATGAATATATTTTAATCCAGAACAGTGACACCTTCAATCACAAAATAACAGGAAAAACATACATGATGACAATATCATAAAACTCCTGTACAAATTAAACAAATTGGTTTAAAAATAGGTGTTTTTGTACATTTGTGTATGCAGATATCTCGACACAAGGACCAAAAGCAGTTTCATGGCAGGAATGTTACACTTCTTTTGTATGGCTGTCAGATCTGGCGACCAGTAAGCGAGGTCTGTCTCCTGACATCTGCATGAGCTCCCTGCCACTGCACAGGAAGAAACACAGAAGGGTTGTTTTGTTGTTTACTGAACAAAATAAAGAAAAACGCAAGAGTGGATTTATTAACATGTAATTAAATAAAAGTGCTTGATGAAGGACTAGGAAATACCATGATGCATATTAACAAACTGTGAAATCCTAATCATTTATTAGTTTTTACAGACAGTGACTAAATGTGCAGTAATTCTACTCACGTTTGGAAGTCCAGCCCTGCCAGACTCACACCATTCACTGCTAGAATGTAATCTCCTGCTCTCAGCTGTTGAGACACAGCAGCAGGAGAGTCAGGCATCACGGATTTAATATAGATCCCATTGACTTTATATGGTGTTTCCTGTGTAAAAGAGATGATCATTAGCATATTAATAATCTTGGTACAGTATTAGTATTCTAAGTATTACTTCATTCCTCATGACAGTACAGTAATGTTTTCTAAGCTAAAACACAAGTAATGACATTCTATTTTCATCCACATGGAGATGCTGTTGACCCATAAAGAAACGAAACTAATCATAACTGAGTCAATTTGATTCATCTTCATTGCAGCTTAATTTCAGTGTTTGGTTGCAGACAGTACTGTATGTAAAGGTCTTAGTAAACAGATGCGGGTGTTTCATAATTTACTACGAGGTCCAAGTATGTATTGCCATTTATTTTGCTGTTGATCATTATCACTAAACATCTGAAAAGGTATTTTTTCTTTACTTTAGGACTGGGGGGGGGGGGGAACCCACACTGACATTCACAGAAAGATCTCCTGGCTCAGCTTGCACTAGAACCAGAAACCTTCTTTCTGCGAGACAACAGTGCTGCCCACTAAGCCACTGTGCTAAAAAGCAATTTGTAAAATACAGCACAGAGGGATGATGTCACCTGAAACCCTCATCAGTGGCAGTGAGTGAGATAATCCCCCACTGATCTCCACTCACCTGTCCATCCATCAAACCCAGACCCAGACCACATGACCCTCTCTGTAACTCCAGCACAAACACGTCTCCCTCCTCAGTCTCCTGCTCCTCACTCTCATCTACAAACACACACATCCCATCAGCCTGAGACACTCCTTCATATCAGCTACATGCTTCTCCTTCAGTTCTGTGCTACAGATCAAAAGCATTTGCATTTAGTAGAAATACTGTTTAATACTATGACTCTGGTCCAAAACACAGTCAGCTGCCTACATAGGTAGCACTGTAAGGCATCCTAAGAGCACTGCCACCGTTTCTCATTAAAAGCATACTTAGATTTCTTTTACCTGGAAGTATTGATATATGTCATAATATTTGTGTGTGTTATGCAGCATTTTTCACGCTTATAAGAGTATCGCGTTTTTGGATTAGCAACATGCTAGTACCAAACTCTTGAAATCAACTGTATGTCTAGTTCTGATACAGAGCCAGAAACTGTCTACAGATTTCTTAAATGATAATCTTTGTTATAGATCTTTTAAATAACACCTACACACATGTAACTGCTTTAACATATTGGCCCTATAATGGTTATGTACGACAGATGTGTATATATATCATACACATAACACAAACTCCTGTTACCCTTCTCTTGTTTGATTGCACTGAGGTGTATGGAGGTCTGATGGTGTAATATTGTGTCCTGCTGGTCTGCTTGTGAATGACTCAGCTCAAGGTTCTGTGGGGTGTTTGGTGGGGTGAGCAGACATGATGGGTCCAGTGCTGAGCGCTCCACACTCCTGTGATTTAACACCTGATTCTGGAGCTCAAGATTCTGAAGCTTTTTTGTTAAAAGAGCTTCACAAGAGCCCAAATCACTTGCTCCACCACGAGGAAACACCATCTCTGTATGCCCAAGCTCAAGATGAGCTGTAGGGTGAACTTCCATTTTGGTAAGCTTGGCCCCCATTGGTACTGCAGAGACGAGCTGTAACAGGACCAAAAACAATTCTTTACCCGTCCTTTAATAGAGTTACACACAAGAATGCATGTTTAAATGAGCTTTGACTGGTCAAATATACAGGCCATTAATAATGAAGCTGTGTACCTGAGGTGGTTCTGTGGAATGTGGACCAGATTCTGGGTCAGTATGTTTTTTGATCAGCCTCTGAAACTGGTCCAGTTGTTTAATTAATTCTGGTTCTCTGATTGGTCTTTTTAGATCAAGCACAAAACCATCAATGGGGAGTATTAGAGGTGGATGGTTATCAAAACTTTCCAGAATATCAGCTGTGGATGACAACACATTAAAATCATTGTGTTTATTATGTTTCATACCCACATTTTGTTCCTTTACAGATGAAGCAGGAAGACATCCTCATAACTGAGTTCCATTTTTACACATTTGCTCATGTTTTACACATTTTGAGCACACTTGATGCTGGTATGTGAATTACTCTGTTTTGCAATAGTAAGGGAATCATTTACTGGTTGTGAGAGCAGAGTGTCTCTCTTCACTAGAGGGAGTCCATGCTGCAGGACACGAGCGCTGTGTGTTATACTCTCTCAGAATGTGGTGAAGCTGAGCTGGGTTCAGTGAATGAAACTCCATCCGCAGAGAACTCCACGACATCTACACGCACACAAAGACACAGTTTCACTGACATGTGACTCATTCTGTTTAATGACACAATAACAGATGATTTTGTATGGACCGTCAACAGGTCTTATTGTAGCAATTCAAGGAAAGCTAAGCATCTGTTTTTGCTGACAAACACAATGTTAAACTCGTTAAATCATATAAACGTAAACAGAAATGTCCATAAACTCACACAATTACTGCCCAACAATATGCGACACTGTGAAGTGTTTGTTCTCTAAATGTCTGTGGTTTCATGTGCTCTGCAGTCAATAATTCACAGTGTTTTACAAAAACAGCATAAACAATGTGACTGCAGATGAAGCTGTATCTGTCATGCAACCTGTCCATGTTTCCATCTGCTGAACTGATTTATTATCTACCAAGTGATGAATCTGAGTCAATGCACCACAACATTCGAATTATACTGTTATTTTGCTGTGCTAACCATGTACTGTAAAGCCGGGTGTACAGTGTATGATTTTGGCTATGCTGCCTGAAGCACATTTTGAGAATCCTAAAATCCTAAACCATAATCGAGTTAGTTTAGTGTCTAGTTTGACATGTTCACTGACGTTTCATGACCACTGAAATCAGATTTTTGTTCTGATAAAAATCTGTCAGTTTGATGCACAGTTCTGTGGTGTGGTCGCTGCTCCTACACTACAGCATTATACTTAAACACTGTGTATTTAATAATGACAGTAAAGTACATTTTGCTTGACAGTCATGATTTGTCAAGAAGAACAAACCCTATAAGCCTTTAAAAGTCTCAGTAATGCACTGTAGTTACTTCACAATTTCCTTCAGCAGGATGTCCCCTCAGAAAGTTAATTTATTACCCCTCACAGGTCAGATGTACATGTGGCTTATCCTGCATCTTTATCTATTACCATGAAAGAATCTTTGTGTTCTCAAAGCTTTCTCCTTTAATGAGTAATACTTCCTGTTAATTATTTCTGAAGACCAAACTAATTCCTCATGTCCAGAGAGATTGTGATCAAAGAGGAATTCATTTGTAATAAGATGGGAATGCTCAAAATTGTGTATAACAGCTGTTGTTTTTTAAAATGCATGGAAGTAATGTTCCTTTTTCACTACACCCCACATTCTTCTGTAAATTTCATTTACAAATGTCTCACATCATACAGACAATCCTGACCTGCAGAAGATTTTCCTTGGGCATGGCCAGGAGATTGACAGCTGAGGAGAGTTTCAGAAGGTAGCTGTGTGCCAGATCATTTAGTCCTGCTCCATGTGCCCAGTCCATAAGCAGGTCCAAATTAGCCCTGATCTGGACCCCACGGGACCACTGGTAAAACGTTCTCCTGGATCCTTCACACAAGGGCAAAAAGAGCAGATGTGAGGACCACATTCAAAGAACTTCTGTCAGGTGCCCAGTGCAGACTCACCTCTCTCCATCATCAGATTAAAGAGCAAAGCGTTGATGAAGAAGAAGAGGTAGGCGAAGAGCTGTGAGGTGATTTCTGAGTGCACCTGGAACACTCTGAGCAGCTGCAGTGTTTTTGTGCAGATCTCCAGGACTCTCTTGACGTTCTCGGAGACCTGCAGATGTCCACTCTTTGAGAAAGGATTACTGTCCAACAAACCGGGGAGCACAGGATACAGCATCTGAGGAACACACACAAACTCTCATGTCATGAATTCAACTGTGGTGCCAGTTTATTTTCATCATGATTTAGGCTTTACAGTCTGAATATATAAATATACTCTGCTGATTAAATATAAAGTAAATATCTATCAGATCATTCAAATATTATTTGTAATAACTGTAGTAGTTTAAAAGCCAGTTATATTATTTTGGTTGTTTTCTTTTTAATACTATGGATTAAATTTCATGTTCTCATATAAACATATTTGGGGGGCATCAAAAATCTGAAAAGGTTGCCAATCATTTAACCTTTGAACATTTAATACAAAACAAGCCACTGAAGACTGAGCTACATTTGGTGATAAGTTCACCTATATAATGTATTATATAGCACAGTGTCTAGTCCTTTTATGCCTATAATACCAGAATGTCTTAATACCATTTTCAAGTTAATTTGAATTCAGCAGACAGACAACTGCAGGACAGGATGCATTTTCAGATTCTGATGTCTGGCAACCATCTGACCGCTGGACAGGTCATGAGCTCGCTCTTCCACAAACATCTGAGATGAGATTACGTCATCACTCAGTGTTCAGAGGTGCAGGGTCACTGCCTGAGCCCTCATACAAGTGACAAAACAATGAGAAGTCTTTTTTTTACAACTCTCATTCCTTCCTCTGAAGTCTGAACTCTTTTATCCTTTCATGGCCTAAAAAGCAACCACACTAATGAACACTGAATATCTGGAGACAGATAAAGCACACGTGTTTGCCATGTAATGACATCTCTGTTACTAACAGCATTCTAAATGTAAGCTACGCAGCTGATTGTGGGGATATACTGTACAGCTGAGGAATCCTTGAAGAGCAGCAGATTGCTCTGAGAACACTGGGCGTCCGTCCAGCAGACCCACAACCTCAGCGCAGAAAGAGACGTCTGTTTGGTGTTCTGCATGTGTCTGCAGCCCCCACTCCTGCATCTCAACGCTCCTTTATGTGCCACACATCAGAATAACACAATGCTGCCTTTGTGCAGCTGCATCAGTCTGCATTTGGCACTCGCAGCCGAGCAATCATATGTATAGATTCTTGAGGGGACGAGTTGACACCATCTTGGCAACGGCTGACCTCTTGAGCAGTTCACCCTCGATACAACCAGCACACTGTAAAGAGTCTCCACCCAAAACCATGCAGCGGTTAGAGGAAAAAGTGACTTTCTGGAAGGTTTCCTCTTACACTCATTAATGGGAAAACTAAAGGAGACATATGAATTGTCTGCAGGAGTGTTTAACTCTAATTACAGTGTAGTTGATTATTAGTTATAGGCCAAAATTGACAGCAGTAACAGCACCTGTGTTAATGAAGGATAGTTCCCCCAAACATCATCATTCATTCTCACAGCTTTCCAAACCTGCAAACTAGGTCAACCAATTCATTTTTAGAGATTTAGACATTAAGTGTTCTTGTAGCTTAACTGGTAGAGCATTGCGTAAGCAACGCATAGGTCGTGGGTTTGATTCTTAAGGAACACATGTACTGATAATAATGTGTACCTTGAATGCACTGTAAGTCACTTTGGACCCAAGCATCTGCCAAATGCCTAAATGTAAACGTTTGTTGTTATGTGTTGTCACCCTCAGCAATCTAAGGTAAGACAGACATTGTTTCTTTAACAGAACAGAAAAAGAAGATTTTCAGCTAAAAACATTACTTTTTGTTTTACTAAATAAAACATGTCACACACATCTTGGATGGCCTGAGGGTGACAACACATAACAACAAATGTAAATCAGATCACAACTCATGAACTCCTGTTTAAAAACGTTCATTTTACAGAATAGAGCAGTTCGATTATTCTTGAAAACCTTTATTGTAGGCCAGAAGAAAAGACATCTTTAAATTGCACAGAGGTAAGTGTATAATGGCAGAATTTTCCTTTGGGAGTGGACTATCCCATTAAAACCACAATTATCTCTCCAAGTTCATGTCCAACACTGGGAATCACCAACACAATGTGCTGTGATTTATCTGATGAGTCCATCAGCAGCTGTTTCCTTCTCAGCAGGATAGAATCACACAAGTGGCCAAAAACTTTCACAGTTAAAACAAAACCTGTTATTGTAATTGTAAAACATCAGATTGCTTTCCAAGCACACATGTTTGTTTTTGATTCAGTTTTCCTATTGAAAATACTGACCTCATAATGGAGAACTGGCACTGCAGAAACACACAGAGACATTTTGCCAAGCGTTTAAAGTATAAAATGTCATTCTGGTGAAGAAGACAGTTTGTGCCATTAGTGTAAACCGCACAGTTTAATCATTTCCTCTCCCAATAAAACATGTCGAGTTCTCAGAATTTCATGTGAATTGCCCAGAACGAATGAATTTTCTGCTCAAGGATATTTTTCCCACGACAGCAACTCCTAACGGTTCACTTTTTAACCAAGTGCTTTATAATTTGCTTTACTGTAACTTACTGTAATCTCTTTTATGATTTTTGAATAATATTTTATTGGTCGAGGATAAACTTGTTACTTAACAACATAATCATTTTAGGCTTACAAACCACTGATTTAACAACATTCTGTGGTTAAAGACATTCTGAAGTTTGTGTATCAGGATTGTGTATCTGTCTACCTATTTAAACACAAATGTATCATGAGAAACAAGATATGGTGCTGAAATATGACAGTGGAGAAGTCTAAAGTACCTCAAGGTTGTTGTTTGAATTTACTGTTGGCCAGAGACTTGTTTCCCCTGATGGTTTACGTTTCAATAAATTTAACCTTTTTTCCATAGAAAACCTCTTCCAAATGTTGGACCTTTTACTCACTAAATCAAATCACACCCATAGAAGCATCACGTCTTTCCATGACAAACAATGTCTTAGAACACAAATGAATTATAATTTTCAGAGGGAGCAGAGATTTGTGCATTTTCCCATGCATAATACAAATCAATCCTGCCTTTAAAAATTGAAGGAGAGGGAGAGTGTTAGGAAATCACAGACTATTTTACAGTGTGTTGTACTTTATGAGTTCAGACATATTTAACAAGCTACAGCACACATTTAAAATGACAGAAACAAGACGCGCCTTTAAGACCTCATCTTGGACCGGGAGGGTTTGAGTCATCTTGTTAAATATAACAATTTACACAGTTTTATGCAATTTGACTACTACAAAAGAGCTTTTTGTTTGTTTAACTAGAGAGCTATTTATTTCTGAAAGATAAAAACAGCAGACAAAGTGATACTTAAATATACTCAATATATTTGGAGTAAGAAGTGATTTAGTATCTGCCCCAAACACACACTGTCTTTCATACCAGAATCAAAGTACAGAAAGTAAAGACTTGTGACTATAAGATACAGAGTGTGTAAGCTGCTTGCGTTTCAGTTCGCGAACACATCAGAAAGAGCAACACAGACGTGCTCAACAGAAGAAACTCCTGATGGCTCAGTATAAGTTACTTATCAGCAGTCAGCACTTATCAGCGACTGAACTTACACTGAATGCGTCTCTCTTCCTTTCAGGCTCAGAACAATCGCCCTGAAGCACTCTAGAGGTTCTGAAAGATGTTTCTGTATCTGACTGAGCTTTTGACATGGAAACAGTGATAATATTACAAAAGCACATATCTGTTTTCAACTAGATTTGAACTAGACATATCACACAGATGATTCCATACACACTATCTGTTCTGTACTGTATATTCAGACAGTGGTAGTGCCACACACATCATTACACTACATTCATTCATATCTACAAGTCCAAAAAGCCCATCAGGGTCAGAACCGATTAAGACATCTGGAAGCATTTGAGATCAGTGCTGCAGTTCTGAATATACCCGCAGATCTGCACTGAACAAACAGAGCAATCTACCACATCCACAAAACCACTGCTTCTCTAGTCCTGCTAACCTGCTAGTATGAGGACATCACAACAGTGCTATTCAGCACATAATGATACATTGAAACATGGTCACAGTGCTTCTTTAACTAAAGGCAGAGTTTGGTTATTTTTCTTGCGTACAATCTGTGATTCAGTTGGTAATATGCCACATATACAATTTTGTGGTCAAAGAAAAGATGTTAAACCTTTTTCACTGCATTGTTAAGTCTTTGTGCAGTGAAGATCCTAAGCAGATCTTAGATCTTAGCAGTTGGTAAGTCTGACCTTGGTGAGATAGTAGACACACTGCTGGAAGGTGAACATAATGATCTCCTCCAGAACCGTCATGGCCTCCTCACTTGCTGACCGCACCGAGGACAGGCGCAACTCCAGCACGGCTGAAAAATTACAATCTGCATTGGTTTATCGTAATTTTAAAGCTATAATTCACACAACAAAAGAAAACATTGCCACTGATTACTTGTCGTTCCAAAACTGTTTACCGTTTTCCAAAAAGAACAAAAAACAATTACAGTATTCTACGATAATTTCAGTAATCATTGATAATCTTGCTCCCTCCATACCTTGTGTTTTACAGAAAAAAAACAACAGCAACAGTTTTGGAACGTAGCATTGGAACACACAGTTTTGTGAGTACACTATGACTTAAGATTCTACCACAGACACTCAGATTTGAGATCTACCAATACAATCCTCCTCTTCCTCCTCTTCCTCTTGAGAAATTCCGTGCAGCAGGCGAGGCACTTCCTGCTGGATGAAATGAAGGAGCTGGATGGAATTGGCCATCCACAGGACGAGAGGTTCCAGACCCTGGATCAGCCTGTCTGTGCTTGGATGCAAATCTTCTGTGTCTGAACCACTGCTGTTTTGACATTAGAGGAGCAACACAAATCTGGCTTTAATGTAAACTTTCCAGAAATATGAATGTTTTTCCACTGGTTGTGGACTGCAAGAGTGAGAAACAAGTTGTGCTCTTACTTTTCAGGTTGCAAGGCTGCGAGTTTCTTTGCCTTTTCCTGTATTCAAGTATAAAACAGCTTATACAGTTACATGTCTGGTGACTGGCTGCATCTCAGATTCAGTTGGTATTTAATATTTAAGATATACACCTTATTAGCATACACACTTCCTGTGGTCTGAACCATGATCTCAGCATTGCTAGTGCTATACACAACCAGACAATGGTACTATAGTGGCAGAACAATCAGGCTTTTAGGTGTGAATCTGAATATAATTATACAAAACTGTTTTCCTCTTGTCCATGCCCATTAGATTGTACACATCTACTAATGCAAACAGATTTAGATTTGTGGGCTGGCTTTAAAAGGTTGATATTTTCATGTTGTATACTTTTAAAGTATATAGTTATACACTTATACACTAGAAGCTGAAATAACAGAAGTCAATAAACGTACCCATACCACCATCTGAAGCTCATTGGCTATCTGCAGCAGCAGTCTGCGGAGCGCAGGCATTGAGAAGTGAGTGGCTGACTGCTGGAGACACAAGCACAGCAGGAAGGATGCGGTCAGTTTGTGTGCACTCTCTGTCTGCTCAACCACGGCAAATATCTCCTTGAGGACCCTGGACTCATGTTCCACATCATAAACCAGAACCAGTTCCTCTCCATTAGAATCTCTAAAGCAGGGCAAGCCATTACTGCAAGACCTTCTCTCTCTCTCTGATAACCCACATGTCTTACAAAAAAGGGGCCGTCTGCATGCGTGTAACATCTCATTCTTCCAGGGCAGGGTAACAGTAGGAGGTGAAGTGGGGTCTTTATACATGAACAGGTAATGATCGCCCAATCCGATGATGTCTCCTGATTGCAGTTTAGTGTCTTCAGTGATGATAACTCCATTCCTCTTTACTTTTGCTCCGTTAAAGGGTTTCAGGAGAGCAACACCTCCTGGAGTTGAGTCCAGGCGCTGGACACAGCAGTGCTGGGGGAGGATCTCAGGGTCCCACAGGTGCTGGACTTCTGCATGACCCACACGCTCACTGCAGTTGTGTTCAACACACTGTCCAAACACAGTGCAGCTGCCCATCAGTGTGTAGATGACAAAATCCTGAGGAAGTATCAAATCATGCTTTCACTACAGTGATGTATGAAACCACATAACCTTAAACTATCCTAATATTAAATATTATAATACATTTGTAATGTTTTAGGTACGTTTTGAGAAAACTAGCAGCTGCAGGTCTAAGTGGAGTGTTATGTACAATAATAAAACAAGAAGCATTAGGTGATTTATGACCTCAATATCTGAGCAACCTGACAGCTGGATTCTGGCACAAGGAGGATTTTTATAAGATCTTTGAAGTAATTTAGGAGATTTTAAACATTTCTTGCACTTGTAAAACTGTTGACATAATGTCATGACTATATCTTGTGATTAGTGGAGTGCCATTTTGTTTAAGTTAAAGTACTTTTTTCTACAGAAACAGCAAATCTGTCCATTATTCCAAACATACCCCCAGTGTATATATCCATGTTTGTACATGCATGTGCATGTGTGTTGTTTTGGGGTTACTCATCATCCTGTGAGCATAACTAATCTGTCAGGAAATGTGTCCACCCATCTGACACCCTGCTGTGAACGCACCACTTCCTGTCCAGTGTTAACACTCTGTCTGTTTCTGCATACGTGGTGATTTTACATGACATTTTTCCTCTGTTTGGCACATTCTGTTATTTTCCAATGGAATTAAAGGGATACGGGATCATTTTTTTCCATAGTGCATTGACGTCACCTATCCAGTTTATTGTGGGGGAGCATGAGTTTTAATTCTTTGAACAATCATCTGTCATTCAGCAGTTTAACATCACAGCTAAAATTTCATTTAATTCAGACCACAGTCATGTTACTCCATCAAACATAAACTTACAACACTGGGTTTTGTAAGATCAGTTAAAAAACTAACTCACCCATAAATGTACTTGTGTGTCTTTGAAAGCAATTACAATGAAGGAGACTAAAGGTTCCAAAAAAAGATTCAGAGGCACCATAAATAAGATCCATTCAGCTGGAATATTCCAGATCTTCTAAAGTCAAACAACAGCCTCATATATGAACTCTTTAGAGAGTCTGAACTGCTGTGACTGGAGTCTCTGATGTGTGAACTGATCATTCAAACTGGTTTTACGGAACTAGATTTCCAGCAAGCATCAAGCTCTATAATGCTATACTGCTCTATAATGATAATTCAAGACAATTCAAGATAACTCAGCTTGAATTTTATTTTTTGTGAGACTGTGGTCACATAAGAACTCCAGAAACACTAAAGCTTCTGTTTGATGTCATATACAGAGCAAAAGGGAGCAAGAAGTGAGAAATTTGGAGATCAGGTTGGTGTGGAGATTTAGTAGGAATTTGTCCTACCTGTGTGTAACTGAAGCCCTGCAGAAGCAGGAAGTAGGGAAACTCGAGGGGTGGGTGAACTGAATACTGTGTAGAGCTGTCATCACTGCTCTCCGTCTCCTCTCGTTCATTGGCAGAACAGTGTGTTTTGTAGACCCCAGCCTGTGGCTCTTCGCCCTGTAGCTGGTTCTTGCAGTTTTCACAGGTGTCTCTACAGGAGAGACTGCAGGTGCTTTGAGAATCAGCTGTTATGTTCATGTCACTTACACTCCTAAACAGATTGTGTGTGCTCTCCTCTGCTCCATCAGTTACACTCATGTCCAGAGCAACAGATTTCCCTCTGGAGCGTGTCTTCTGCAGCCGCCGGGCCTGTGCATTTATGCCTGGAAAATGAGCGCATTGAAAATATTTAGTGTGGCAGGCGGCATGTTTCTGTGGCTCAACTGGTAGAGCGGAATGCCAAGGAATCCCCGATTGTATTGTATGTAGAAACCCAGGAAAAATGTATTCCTGGAATGTCTTGGAAGTTTTGCTTTAGATAAAAGTGTCTTTGTGATGTTAATGCCATGAAAGGGTTATACACAGTTGTGCTGAAAAATCAGTTAATCATCAAGTAAGGTTAATATAAACATGAAGTAGTCAATTTAGTGCTTCAATCCTGGCTGCCATGCCTCTTGCAGACATGACAACTCCATAATTTAGAAGTACAAATTGATACAAAAGTAACTCATGCAAATGTCATTATTAAAAGAGGGATCTTGTGCAGTTAACAGCCATTATGAAGAGTGACAGTATACCTGCTGTCACTGTGTCTTTATCTCTGGAGTTGTTCTCTTCCACGGTGCTCTTGCGCTGGATCTCGAATCGACGGGCGTATCCTTCTTTGGGTTTCCAGAGGGACTGCAGCAGGAGGGGCTTTTCATTGTCCCCTATCACACGAACACATTCAGTTCTCCAGGTATGATCTCCAATACAGCCAATCACGTCACACAGCACATAGTCATCAGTATCTGCTTTACTTAGGGAGTATCTGAAAACAAACAAACAACAAAAAAACAGAGAAAAAAGATATGCTTGTTGTAGAAAAAGTAACGAGTAGAAGAACAGAGTATCTTAAAGGCTAACTCAGCTTGCGTTCAGCACTGAATTTATTTCATCATGAATGTCTCACATAGCTGAAGCAGATTAGTATGAAAACGGCAAGTGCATACTTTAATCAGTGCGCACAATAGCTGTTTTGTGCATTCACCTAAATTCCAAACTCTTTAGCAAATCCTTTAGACTGTTCTGTACAGAATCAGGAAATTAAACAATCACAGCCCAGTTATTTGTATTTCATTTCACACAATAATGAATATACAGTGTTCCTTATGATGCATACATTAGAACTACACTGCATTAGACATAAAATGAAGAAAACAAAGGAGACCCTTTTTCAGATCCTATTACAAACAGAACAGCATATTAAGAATGATGTTACACAAGATTCACAAATACACAGATTCACAAAAAAAAATGAAAAATGTCCCGAAAAAACATTTGTCCACTAATTCTTGACAATAAAGTTAGTCTCACCTGGTTAAAGCTTCTTTGACTAGTTCTTTAGCGCTGGAGTGTGTTGTGGCCAGTACACTTTTGTAGTTAGCTCCTTCACAAATCTCAGTGCCAAAGATTTTCAGAATGCCTGGGGCCGTGATATGATTGGACAGCTCGGAGGGATCTTCTGTCACCAACACTTCCTCTGCTGAAGCGGCCATCTCTCCAGAACTTCTCTGTGGGCTGCGGTTAAACACAGCAGACAGACGATGCTGGTGCCGGCGGATCTTGCTCTTTGCTGGTTGCCGGATGGCCACACCCTCTGTGGCTGTGCCACTGGACGAGCTGGACCTGGGAGGACAGCATAAGACAGACTGCTCAATTCTCCAGCTGGGTGGAGTGACTATAGATGCAGCACTGAAGGTCTGACTGTATCCAGCAGCAACTCCTCAGCACGTGCTGTTTTACTTCTGATTACTCTGGTTGACCATCATTAGACTTTCTGTGGCCAGTTGTTTTTCATAAACAAATAGCTATATTTGTAAAATAAATAAAGGTGCTTATAAACATAAAACAGAGAGACTTTGTACTTTGCAGTACCTCTAAATATTTTGAAGATTATGCCTGAACCTTAAAATAAGTATAAAAAAGCACATTTTAATTCAGCGTCACAAAACTTTGTACTGCATCACAGCCATACAAACTTACAAACATACTTACATGTTTGTAAGGAACTAAAAACATTTTTTAAAAAGAACACTTTATTTACCAAATTTTTTTTTCACTTATCAGACCTATGGAATAACACAAATGTAACTATGGGAATTATGTTGTAACTAGAAATATCCCAAAATAATCACAACTGTTATATTTGTGCGTCTTCAATGAAGACACATTGCTTACTGATCTGATGTTTTTAATTCCCCATCTATTCTGGCTTTTCATCAGAGTTTTTCTTCATTATCCAAATCTTTTATTTAAACACATTTTTATTTTAGTTTTGTAATCAAAGACCTTGACATGTCACAACTATACTTTTGTCTATTAAACAACTTTCAGACATGTAAACATATGCCTTCAGATTTTTAAGATCATGGTGCCAGTCAAGGGTTTGAATGAAACTTGAATCTTGTAGTTTAACAAGAATGATTCTTACTGGACGGATCCGTTGCTTTGCTTCCGACCGACCCTTGAGAATCTCCTCTTTGATGCCGCCGCAGGTGAGGCAGCGGTCGGTCTGCATGTCTGAGAGCTCCGCTCGGTACCGATCATCGTTCTCACGGGCTTTCCGCGCTTCGATCTGTTGAAGTAACGGACCCGTTAGAATGACTGACACGTGCCACACCGAGACACCGATCATACTACAGAAAACCAGTCAACATCATCACAGCAGCTGTCTGAACCGGTCCTGTGTGTAGAACTGACACCACGTTCTGCTCTGCGTGTTCTTCACTTCTTCTGGGCTGCGTCTCGAAATCAGAACTTACTCAACTGATGACGTGAGCAGCGCTGTGGGGCATCGTGCGCGCTCCCGCGTTACCTCAGCTGAATGCGTTGCACGCGCCTTCGTCGATTGCGCGCGTCCACAATGCTGCCTAAGTGTAGAGCTCACCGGGATTTAAAAACACAGCCATGAACTGACTGACTTAATTAGCGCTGAAGAGAGGTTACACAGGATAATTATAGCCCTACAGAAACACAGTCCTACAGCTAATCTTTAAAAAGATTATTGGCCTAAAAATAAACATTCTTTCATTTACCCTCATTGTCGTTCCAAACCTCTGTGTCTTTCTGTGCTAGAACACAAGAAAATAAAAAGAAATTAAAAGTTGCTGTTTTATTCATACAATAACTGTGTAGTTATAATGTGAGTGCCTAACAATCCTCGTGTTCACTGAGGAGAGAAAGTCACTCAATAATGACTGAATTTTCATTTTTGGTGAATTATGTCTTTTGGATGAAGGCCACCATTGTATATAGAGAGTTGCTGTAAAGCCAGTCCAGATTTGCCCCTGTCAAGTGTTTGGACAGTATTCAATCTAGGGAACAGTCGCCCTCCAGTGGTACGATGGCACAGCAACTACACGCACTGCTGGCTTTCGTGAATGTTTGTGGTTAACACACTGATTCTCAAACTGCGGGCTGCGGCCCCCTGTGGGGCCACCAGATGGCGTTAACGGGGCCGCATAGAATGTTTTAGTTTAGGAAATTGTTTTAAAACCTTTACCTGTATGCAATCAGGATTGTGCTTTGTAAAATATTATGTATTTAAGAAGAAGAAATGTTTACAAATAATAATAAAATATTTTTATTATACGCATTTTTAATATTCAACATCAGAGAAATAAGGCTACAATGAGAATTTGTGTTCCGGCATTGTATAGTCATTTGTTTTTGGTTAATCCAAAATTCTTAAAGTAAAATCATAAGTCTGACAATGTTGTCGTCATGAGTTTTCTTTTGGTGGCCCCAAAAGGATTCGCCTTAAACAAGGGACCTCCTGCCAAAAACGTTTGAGAACCACTGTGTTAACATACTCTTCACATTAGTCACATTAGTCTCGTGTTTTTACTGCTTCAAAACATTCCAAACATTATTGACCATATTCATGTAACTTTGATTCGTGAAGCTGTTGTTTTTAATACTTACTTTTTGCAGACATTATTTAAATTCTTGGTGAACACCGAGGTGTCATGACGATTTCACGCATGGAGTTATAGGCCAGCATTTAGAGCCGCAATCTTTTGCCGCGAAATCGGACCCGACAGCTCAACTTATAAATGATTATTATAAATTTACCGTTGTGAACCGAGACAGGAAGATCATGTTGAAAACTGATTTGTCATGTACTTAATATAGAAAGTTATGAATTGTAGCTTTAACTTAAACGAGTCTTGCATTCAAAGATTAAAAGCTGACTATTTTACGCTTCATTATTTCGGGGTTAATTTACTGTCGAAACAACTGAACGGGATGATGCTCGAGTAGGTGAGTTTGCATACTTGATCATTAAGCAGATCATCTCTTTTAATTTCACACATTAGAGGTTTATGTGAGAGGGGTTTGAACTAACACGTTGACGGGAAAATCTCAGCCAATAACAGCACGGCATTCACTCACGTGATCTTTATCCATATTTCATTAGAGAATCTGTTTATACACAGTTAATAATGCTTAAATGTATATAAAATGTATGTACTTTTATAAATGTATTGTATATTGTCTGAACCACACTTTTAATCATAATACATTACTTATTTGAATTGTGTTTACGTATGTTGACTCTTAATCAGTTAAACCCATAGGGCATAAATATATGTAATGATGTTTTTGTAACTTACATATATCATTAGTTACACATAATTTAACATGACGTTATCTAATATATCTGTGAATATCTGTGAAGTTTAAAGTTTCTGGTCCATGTCAACAGCAGGTGGCGGCAAAGTACAGTTAGTTGCTGTTGTCTTTCATTGAACACGGTCTTGATCAGACATGGCCTCTAGGTTTAGCTTTTCAAGAGCAAATGTAAATTTATGTTCATTTTCATTTTCCTGAAATTACTAGCAACACACAAAAATAAAACGAATAAATTAACTAATAAACAACAAGGGGTCTTCCTTGTCCAACTGAGCTGTAAACAGCTGTGTCAGCAGAGTCTTAATGTCAACTTCTGGAATATTTCACTTGTTAAATAGAATTTCTAAGCTGTGTCGTGCCTCGAGGGACTCTTATATTGCAGACAGTAAACAGACAATAAAGTGTTGAATACACAATCATAATACTGAGATTACTGCTGTACTAAATAGTTGAAAATATTAGATGTAAAGCTGTGCTGAGTCATAGTTGGTCAGCAGTCTCTGGATTTTGGCTTCTGCTGATATTAAGATATTTATCGAGCAGCCTTCCTCACTTCCTCTCTTATCTTTTGCTGTCTGTATCATAAGCAGACAAAATGCCACAATACTTTAACTTTATCTCATGCTGCAGTAATAATCTTAATTCTTATCAACTGGATTTCAAGCATAATTCAGTTCAGCAGAAGACATACAACAGCGGAAACAGTATCTAAGAGGCAATGAAATATTGAGGAACGTAATGAACAGAATTATAATGTTAGCTCTGGATATCTATAAGAATGTATATAAGAATCTGTGGAGGCTTTATGTACAGTGTGTATGTGTGTCTTCATTTTGCTCTGGTGCAGATGAGCTGTTCCAGGAACAGATTTTAATGTGTGTAATGAGACCTGCTTTATCAGAATCCATCATTGAGTTACGCTCCCCTCATTGGCAGGAGTTTTACATAGATTCATGAGTTTTGCTGTTTACTGCTTTATTTGTGTAAAAACAAACGCTCCCATTGTATTATCATTAAGAACTATGTGTCAAACTGTTCAACATTTTAAAAGCATGTAACAGGCAAACAGTGGCTGAGTATGATGATGATACTAGTGATAATGATACTAATGATAATTTGCATAAATGAAAATATCTAGTAAAAGTATTATTATGTCTCCGTGGGGCATAAAAATGCAAATAATCTACAGTGTAACTAAAATACACACGTGTGTGTTTGAGAGAGGGAGGTTGGATAAATATGAATTCATATCATTTGGAAAAACAAATGAGAGAAAGCAAATACATTAGTGTTCTTTAAAATGATAAACAGTGTCTTAGTAAGGACTGGAAATCATTTAGGGTGAGTCCACAACAAAGTCTCGTTTAGACAGAGAAGCACACGAGTGTGCCTGTGTGTTTGATGATGTAGGTATATTTTTGAGCACAATTTGTTTGACAATATTCCTCAAAATGAGAAGAAACTATTGCGGATTGTTCTCAAGAACAAATGTTTAAAAGAAAGGCTGAATAGGCCAAATGTTGTATTTAAGGGTGAGGGTTAATCTACTGTAATTATAAATCCAGATTTAGATGTCAAAGTGTGTGTGTGTGTGTGTGTGTGTGTGTGTGTGGCTGCGCGCTTGCGATCTACGCAAGTAAAAATGGGCGGACGCTCGTGCCATGACAACCTGACTTGTCTGTACTGTACTGAGGGGCAAGTAAGTAGTTTTGCGCGTCATACGCGCACCCCAGGGAGGAGGGTTAGGATCCCGCCACACAGCTTATAACAGATTATCAGTCTGCCCGTCGATGCAGTTAGTTTGTTCATGTGTGTGCGTGTGATCGTGAGTTTGAGTTGCATGCAAGAACAAAAGAGAAGCAAAGAAAAAGAGCCACATCCTCTCTCGGTGTAAGGAAGAGATCCAGAGCGCGCCAGCAGCCATGGAGCACTTATGCGGGTCCGAACTTCCATTCTGGGTAAGTTCACATCAACTCGTGTGTATTTAAAACAGAGCCTGACCTCATCAAATCCGTGTTGTGTGAGAGGTGTTGATGCGTTAAGCGGGTGTAGCATCAGAACATCATGATTTTCCTGACACCCCATGAAAGCCAAGGTGGTGTTACGCACAAGTAGCCTGTCTGTAGCAAATAATACTCAACCAATATTAATACACATTTGTGTTAGAATTAAAGGCCCTGGGTGCTTTCGTGTAAATCGTACAGTAAATATGTATGTAATGTATGTATGATGCAGCCGCAGATTTTGCTCAAGCTGTCATTGGCTGTCATGTGAAAATGAAGAGTTCACGTGCAGCTTCCATTAGCAGCAGCAGTGGGTTGAGGTGCATCTCTCCCCTGTTCATACAGTTCAAGCTCTGGAGGGAATTTCTGTTGTTTACGAGGTTATTCAAGGTAAAATGTCATCCTTGTGCCTGGCCTACTTATTACAGGGACACAGTGAGGGCTTATTCCCCTGGTCATTAGACTCTCTGAGGGGCCGTGCAGTCGGTCAGCACCACAGCGCAGAGACATTATGTAGGTTAAGAAGAAACACAGAGGGCTGCACGTTTTCCCTGTTACCTTGCTTGACACCTGTTACAGTGTGCGGATTTGTGTCATGACAAAAATCTGTATTTACTAGAACAGGGCTGATGTTTTTAATCAGACGTATCATTATTTAAATATTGAATAATAATAGTTCATTACTTAGATGTATAACCAATTAAAAACAGAGCTAATCCTGAAAATGAGAAATTCAGAGTCTTTCAATGTAAATGTAATCACACAGGATGCATTATGAAGTCTGCACTGTTAAATCTTTAACCTCCCAATAGTTTCATGATTTCTGTTTATATTTGACTCCTCTTTCCTCTTTGTATGATTTCTGCCTTTGTGTTCCTGAGAGCTCAGCGTATACAGTGTATGTTGTTTATGTCATATGGAGTAATCAGAAAAACAGCCACGTATTTCCTTATACAATGCAACATCTGCCTATAATCACCTACAGGATGTAATTAAATGTGGTCTGTTGATTCAGAAGGACATGATGTCATTTAGTACATACTTCATAACATATGGGACACAAGTCTGTCTGTTGAACAATAATGAAAAAATGTTGTGATGAATACAGGAAATGCATTCATGAGTTTAATAAAGCACAATGTAATAGGGTTTGATGTAAGCTATCATACAGTGTTGTTACAGAGGGCTGGGTGAGAGACTGGGTGAGGGTCTCTGCATCTGAAGACATGTCGATCCTGATGTAAACCATACCTCCGCATCTCCAGTGAAAGAAGTAAAAAGGTTCAGACGTCTCTGTCTGGCTGAGTTCAGCTCATGTTATTCTGCTCACTCAGATTTAGATTATCTCAAAAGCCACAGGGCATGTAAGGTAACCGGCAGATTGTTCCGCTTCGCTCCCTGAACGCAGCCCAGAACGTGTCAACACGCTCCTCAGAGCATATTCTTGAAGATGGCCTTGTTCATAGGGCACAGTGAAATATATTTTTCTACATTTCCGTCTCATATTGCTCTCCTGCTTGAAATCCGTCCATCTTGTATGTAGCGCATGCTGTCTGTGTCCTCAGATGTCCTCGTTCATTTCTGTGACGGTAGGAAAATGGCTACACTGCTCTATTTATATATGAAGCAGTGCAAAATCACAAAAGACTTTTTATTAGCAGCAACAAAATCGTCTCTTAGGAGAGATGATTAATTTGTATAAGCACAACATTCCATAACAGAAAGATGACAGTATCATGTCCAGCGGTGTAACAGTGAGATTTACATGCTATAAAAACCTTTGCTAATAACAGATTCACAGTGGCTCAGTTTTATTTATGACACTGTTTCTCCGATAAACACACAGACATTTTAGTTATAACCAGTTTTTTGTTTTGGTTTGCATTTTATTCAGATCAGGCAAAAAACATGTTATTTTTAAAACAAACATGTAAAACATCCATCACATTTTGCACAGAGACGATGAGACTCTTAAAAGTGTCACACACTGGTGTTCATTTAATGTTGTGCTGTATCTGTGTGCTGTTGAAGGCTTTAAGTTGATTTCATGTTTCATATGTGGGGTAAATTCCTCACACAGAAAACTAAACAAATGGGTCAATTGTAGCAAACTACTTCCACCAGAACAGTTACGTTCCTTCACTGAGATCAGTGCCCGTGAGTTGTAGCGCTGTGGTGTCCCAATTTCAAATGAGCCTAAAGTAGTTAAGACATCAGATTACCACCCAATCTTTCATACAGAATGTTACTATAATGAGAGCTAAAGCAATTATTGGTGTGTGTGAAATGTCAGGTAAGGTAACTCATTCCAGGCCATGACATGTTTTTGCTGGATTGCCACCGTTTTATTTCAGATCTGTTGCCTCTTGTGACCCATTTGTTTCACTGGAAAATCTTAGATTACATTTTTGGCCTACTGTAATTTGACTGGATTGTCTTATGACCAACAGTGGCATTGAATTTGTCTGTTTATTAACCAGGGCTTGAATTTGTTAGGGCTGCAGTCATTTCACCTGTAGAAGTCTGACTGCCGTTACCTCACAGATTCTTAAAGGCGCTGGGTGTTAATGTTTGGAGTTTACATACAACCGTGTCTTCTGTTCCAGCTTGATGTGTAGAAACAACTGTAATAAAGCTGGAAGTGTAAATACCGGCTGTATGGATGACCAATAGTTTCTTCCATCACTAAAATCCATTTTGTGGCATTAATGGAAAACACATATTACCAGATCTCAGTACAGAGGTGGGAAAATGTCTCGATCCAAATGTAGCTTTTCAGTTTCACTTCTTCATCAAAACGATCAGAATTTCCCGTTCTGCAGGGCTGACTCACGGTCAGTGCTGATAGTGTGTCTTATGATAACTTCAGCAGGAAATATGGAGCTGTGTTTGGAAAGTAAAAGTTGGTCCTTGTGTTGTAACTTCCTCTTGTAGTCAGCTTGTTTTTCTAGTCATTGTTCACTCTGAATGCTGAAAACCAGATTCCTGCTCTCACACTCTCTGTGCTGTACCTTAAGAGAATGTGATACCCCCACTGAAATACAGTCACAAAGAATATATATTAGTAGTAGAACAACTTACAATGTTAACTTCAGATGTACTCGGTTTGACAAAACTAGACACAGTTACTGAGCAATGGCGATAATTTAAACATGGTCAAGCATGGTCAGGTTAGTCAGTCTGGTTAATCTATCAGTCTTTCTGTAGAATATATTGTGTGTGTTATTACTGGCTCGTCAGTCTTACGCTGAGCTGTACCTGAATTACACACACCTGATAGAATGATCCATTAAGTTTGCTGGATAATCATTAACTGTACCTTTTCTCCTAGTGATGTTTGAGGTTTTGGAGAACAGTGTAGACCGTTGTGATACTGGCTGACATTTTCTACTGTATATATACAGTGTTGATAGTGTATCAGAGCAAACGGTGATAAGCAGCATGGCACTGCTGTACAATCACAGTAGCAGATGTCATTCAGCGTTACTGTGACCCTTTGAAATGAACTTTTCTTTTGTTGCTGCACATTAGGAAATGTCACCTTACCATGTGACGTGCTGAGTGCTTCTGTGCGGCTCTCACATGTTTTGAGTTTACTGTAGTGTAGAATATTTATTAACAACTCCTTTCAATAACAGCCTCTCTGCAAAGCCTGGATTATTATGTGACAGGATCAGATAACAGTCGGTGAAGAAATCTGCTGTTAGTTTCGCATCAGACAGAAAACAATATAAACTAGTTTTTCTGGCGTTCAGGAAAAATAGCATCTATCAGAGTTTTATCTTTATCACCTCACTGTGACCGAGCAGAACACGTTTCTGTTGCTCTGTGTTGCATCACAAAGAGCAGAAAAAGTCTCTATTAATGGACTCAAAGGTTTCCACTTCTGAAAGTTGCTGTGTGTACATTTTGCTTTTTATCTTAAAAGATCAAGTACAACATTCTAATATGACTCCTTTATTAATGCTATCAGCTGTATGTACTGCTGCTCACACAGACTGTGCTTTCATCCTGATACACGTCTGTATTTAATTACACTTAGAAACAGCGGCCACCTCTCCCCTCCTCCCTGCTGAGCTTTCTCCGTGGGAATAGTTTGTGGTTGTCAGCCAGTATTTTTCAAACAGTATGTCAGTGCACAACTCACTGAGGCCTGTAGATTCTGATTCATGCTGATTCTCTCCGTGACCCCTCTGCTGTGTGTGCTGTATTCATTCTGTACTGTGTGTGACTTTATTTTTTGTTACTTAGGGTTAAAACAGAATGACCTAAAACACTACATAACTATTAAAGCTAAAATAAGTTTATATCTAATTTGTATACCAACATTTTTGTTATTCTCAATTCCTGTGCATATAATGTGATTTTGATTATTTGAAGTAAAGCATTTTGATTAATCACTGTGCACTGAGTGTGTCTTTGTATTTTAGATTCACTGTGGAATGACCCTATGGTTATTATACAATGATCATTTTGTCATTAAGAATAGAGGTCTGAGTTTGCTTATGAAATATGGAAAAAAGAATCATTTCAACAGAACAGAAAGGAATTGAAAACTTTCTTACTGTGACACTTTTAACATGAATAGATCTTCTGGGGTTAAATGCTATAGAATTATTCCTCCACCTTTCCCCTCCTACACTGTAGATTAAACCCAGACACATAATGGCAGTGGTAATCTCCAGCAACAAAGACCCTTTGAAGTCCCGCTTTATTAGTCTGGAGTGAATTATAACAATTTAGAGTCTGAGACCGCTAGTGGAAATACTTTGATTTTACATTGCTTTGTTTACATTTGTTTTGTTACAAATGATCAACGTAACAACTGGAGTGAAAGTTAAACTGGAACTCTGACAATATAGACACAGAAATTACACTCCTTCATTATCAGTGTCACATGTGATTAATGACCTAGAAAATCATTCACAATCGAGTGCACTTAACTTAAAGTTGGTTTTCAGGTTTAAATAAAAAAAATTTTTTTTTAATGTAGTCTCACACTTTTGGATCTTGTTCATGTTGTGTTTTTTAAAACGTGTCTTTATCTTATCTTTCTCTGTTAGTTCTGGTTGTGTTTGATCCTTATGCAAACATTATAATAGCACAGTGTAAACCCATAATTGTGAACAGAACAAGGAATTAAAATTCATATTTATATGCATTTCAATAATGGAATGTAAATATTACATGTATGTAGTTGAATTATAGTCTTCTATACATTTGTTTTAAGAATGTTTTGAAAGCTGGCTTGCTGGGACATCTTTTCTTTGAGATCTTCTGGTAGTTCATCAGAGCAGTTATTACACTTAGATACACAGTTTGCTCAGCGCCAGATTTCAACTAACATATCCAAACACAAAGAAGTTGAGCAGCTGTTTTATTTCCACTTAATACTTGTCTGCAAACTATAACCATATATGGTGTTCCTTCCTGACCCCACTTTGAGCAATCTATGTTTTCCATTTATATTTGGATTCCTCTAAACATTTATGGAACGGGACAAGCATTAACTGTCAACAAAGAAAGAATGTTTTCACTTCATTGTACTTCTGCACGCGTGTTCTGTCAGCACACAGAACTGATGTAAGACGGGCTTTTGTGCTCTGGAGCCTTTTGTGACTTTTATTTTCAGAAATGCACGTCATTGCGACCTCTGACCCTACCTTTTCTTGTCAACACTTGCCTTTTCAGAAGATTGTTGAAAGATTTTTAGTGATAAGGGAGACTTGTCTTATTTGTGAGACTTATCTTTATTAGAAAAACGTACCTTTAGTTTGTTTTACAATGTTAATATACTGTATATATAATGTCTAAAGTCTAGCATTATATTTGACATATGGCCCATAAAAAGCATATAAAAGTATGCATATACTATAAGGATGGCTTCAGGGCACCTACACAGCAGACCACGCCCAGATGGAGTGCTTGACCGACAGGAATGTGTAAGATGTGTTTTAAGGATGTTAAATGAGGCGGCTTAGTTGGAAATTAAACCGGAATGCAGGACACACATTTGTGAATAGATGTCTACATCAGAGCACATGGTAACACAAGTTAAACTGACCTCTTAAAATGCCCTTAATACTTGTACCTGCATGCTCCCCTTTATAAAACTTAACCTAAACAGGAAATACACACTCCAAATTTCCTTTAGCTTGTGTTTTCTAATAGTAGTGCCTGCAGAGGTTAAAGAGAGTGAGAGAGAGCAAGCAAACGCTGATGGAATGTTCCTCTTCCGGTTTCTGGGTTCCTTTAATGGTGTTTGTATAAGTCTGTGAGCAAGATGAATAGAGGTATGCCAAGCAAACACACTGAGATCTTGACCTGCAGCACTGAAGGAAGTTACACAACCCATCTGTCTTAGGTCTTGTGAAAGTGTGAACTGCTGATGCTTTAATATGAAGAACATCATGTCTGTTCTTCTCACCTCAGCTTCTCTTCCATGTAAACGCTGCTTTACTTTAATGACAATAAAACATGCTTGCCTAATGCTACGTTTAGAGTAATACTCAAAACTAGTGACAGTGGTGCATGAAACATGTTTTGAAACACAAAACATATGGTGGGGTCCAAAAGCTTGACGCCACGGAAACATGTTTATATTTGCATATTTTCTGACTGTTGGTATGAGGGAGGTGGTCACATCATGTCACATCTGATGAATGGCTTAGTGAATAATTTATATTTATATTAACTTTCTTTAACTCCAGGTTTAAATAAACAAAACAGGTTTCAGTCTTTTGAACCTCTGCAGGATTCCACACACATCATTCTAGTAGATGTTCTGCTATCAGTTGTGTTCAGTGTTAGGTAGAGTTCCTCCCTCACGTTTGTTCAAATAATGTTTTTGCAGTATCTGTCCAAGTGTCCCACCCATGTTCAGACTGATGAGGCTGCTGAGAGACGCAGAGAATCAGCGCAGCTGTGTTTATTCAACAGAAGGCAGTGAAATGTTTACCTTTAACCTTCTCTCAGTTAAGCTTGTTAATAGCTTCTTCTCTTGCTCAAGTGTGTTTTTAACACAAGATGTTAACAGATTTTAGATGAAATAGCAGAGTGTGTTGTTAAATTTATAAATAAAGGCAGTCAGGCAGTCATAGTCTTGGTCATGTCAGTGGTAGTTTGCTTGTCAAAATAAAACCTGATAATTAGTGAAGTTGTGAAGTTAACAGGTTTGTGGACTTTTGAGTTTCTCGGTCTTTTCAGATTAAACCTTTGTGGTGTGTAGACTGATAGTGATGCAGCTCGTTAGAAATAGTTACAGTAAGTGTGCATTGCTCAAAACATGTGTTTGTATTGCCCATTCGGGTCAGTTGTGGCCACAGTTTGATCAATCGAGTTTCCATTTACAAGGACAAACATGCTAACAAATGTATATCTTGAATGCACTGTACGAGACTTTGGATAAAATGTCTAAATAATATCATTCGCTGTGTGGTTTAATAATAACATATTATAAATAGTGTAGTTCACGAATCGAAATAAAAAGTTTCGTATTTTATCACAGCACGCACTTTTTATGACAGAACAACGAGTTTTTGTAAAAAAAGATATAATGAATAATACTAAAGCTTAAAATAATAAAACATTATTTATCATTTCTATGTATAACTGTAACGCGGAGACGTGAGGATCCATCTGCAGCACTTTTCTTTGTGTCGAGTAACAGGTGAGGGTCAAACCCAGAAAACGGTGATATAAGAGACTAAGACAGTGAAACAAAGACGTAAACAGTATAACAGTTAACTTCTGTCAGGTAAAAATGATCTGTTCAGTGGTTCATTTATCACAGTTTTCTTTCTGTCTTTTCTTGACCTAGTAAAACATTTACAGTAAATGACCGATCAGCAGTCCACTGTGCTACACATACTGTAGTATTTAGCAGCTAAATACACATCATACAGTTTTTGGTTTTTATAAGAAATTGGGTTTCTGTAATACGAGAAAGATTTAAGGTTTAACAATGACATGCTTGTTGGAGGATCATTTTAAAGGAATTTCCCAGACAACACAAGCAGCTAGTGGAGTTTCAGTAGAGCTGGAGTAAGAATATCTGGCACTCATCAGAGAGGTGGCATTGATATTCGGCTGTTTGTCCTTTTATCTGCACTTCTAGGTACTGACCATAATGGATCAACATACAGAAATGACCTTTATTTGTTACGCGGATTTGTGCTCAGACCGACTTTATAAGCATGTATAAGCTGACAGAGTGGAGGGTGTCTTCCCTGTTAACCACAGACCACATCCTATACGAGCACTCGACAGTCGTCTCCTGGGTTCTTGTTTTGACAGCACAACCATGCGGATGAGCTCTTTTGCCTGCCAGTCATTCATTACCCTCAGATTTACAGGGGATGTTAAATATGTCCAGCATTGCCTAAACAATATGGGAAATAAGGAAGTTGTAAATTGTAATGTGACATTACACATCTGTGTTTCCATTTTTAAATTCTGTGTTAACAAGAACCTTTATTTCCTTTCAAGGATCAGATCTTGCTTTTTTAAAAATATCTTCTTTAAGGTCCACTTGTAAAACTTTGTGTGCCTGTAGCTCAACTGGTAGAGCAGGACATTAGTAGTGCAAAATTTGTATACCTCATATGTGAACCCTATACATTTTCTGTACAAGACAAAAATCTCTAACAAAAGTACTAAATCTCTAAATACTAAAGTATCAACAACTCCAGCATTTTGAAAACTACAGTACAGCTGTACTGTATATGTTTAAGCTAGAGACTGATCCTAAATCAGCTTGACAACCACCAAGGACACAACAGTCAGTATATTTATGTGTTATACAGATGAGCGACAGCCCACCCCCAAATTCTTCAGTTACACATATTAGACATGGTTTTGGTGAAAACAATTACAAATGTTCCCAAGAGTGAAGTTACTTTGTGTTGTGTGTATTCTTTGAAAGCATGACAACAGTGAAATCAGTCCAAACTCCATCAGTTAACAGTGTAATCAGAGAGCATTAACTGTGTGTACATTAACTGTACATACCACACAGTCATCAGATGGACAATGGAAGGAAATGAGTTCTGTGTTTATGGTTGTTAGAGGACCTCTCTAGAGATGTCCATTATCTCTTTTATAGTGATTGGTGCCACATTGTCGCCTCTGTGACCAAAGATGTACACTAGAGGACCTTTGTGTGTTAAATGTTTAATATGTAAGACATTACACAAACACATGTTATTTTCACTGATTCTTCAGTCAGTGGACTGTATAATGGTAAAGGTACATTAATAATAAACAAAATGCAAAATAAAGATAATATATTCAAAAGACAGTACTACTTGATGAATCTGTTAAACGGGAGGTCGACCAATAGTGGAACAGCCAATACGGATAACTAAGGTGGCAAAACAGGCTAATAATGGATTAAATAGGCTTAGGTTTTTAAAATCAGTAACATAAAACCTTTCCTCTTAATGTTCAAGTGCTTTAATAACTTTTTAAAATGTAATAATGATTTAATCATGAGAATGTTTTGTAAATATTAAATACATTAAAAACAGAGTTAAATCCAAACAGAACAAAAGCTAATAGATGAGAGACAATCTCCTGCTTCTTCTATTAGTCAGTATGTGCACACACAGCAGATAAATAAATACATTTTTAAACATGTTTAAAAATAAACAATGTTTATATGTTTATAAAATGTTTATAAAAATAAAACATGTTATCCAAAAGAATGAAAAATCGATCTCTGAACACACTCCAAATTACAGGGTGGTTTTTATTGAATCGTAACAGACAGCGTTTTTAAAATGTAGTGCACCTCTCTGATTGATCTGTTTCATATAAAATGAGTTGTTTGTGAACAGTAAATTGGAGTTCATCATCATGCTGTGTGTTTCCTCCAGGAACCCAATCTCACACTGTACACAGACCTGCCCGACCTCCCAGAATGCTTTCAGATGTCAGTACTGCCGTGGGCTCCCTGTATCTACCTGTGGCTGATCTCGCCCTTCTACATTCTTTACCTCAAGAGGAACAACAGAGGCTACATCACCATGTCTATATTAAACAGAATCAAAACAGTAAGAGACATCAAGTCTTCCTGCAGGTGTGCATGTGTTTTTTGGCTGTTCTTCCTGTTATCTCTTTGTAATGGTGGATTATGTCTGTTCACAGGTTCTTGGCTTGATTTTGTGGATTGTTTGCTGGACAGATCTGTTTTCTGCATTTCACGAGATGAACCAGGGTCACCACAATCCCCCTATATATTTTGTTACACCTTTAATAGTTGGCATGACAATGGTGAGAACAGCATACGTAGTATGTGTCAAGTATTTAAGAACAATACAGTTCAGTAAAACAATGTTTTACCTTAGTTCTTTACTGACATCCATTGTGGTGGTTTGGGGTGGTGCAGTGGATCTCAGTGCTGTGTTAAAGCTGCCTGTGGTCCAGTCGGTTTTGTTTCACTTTAATAGAATTAACAGTATCAAAGTTTTCTCACACATGCACATTAAAGTGTGCGCAGTTTCACAAATATACTGCTATCAAAACACTGTAAATGCCACAAATTTCTGAAAATAACAGGTGTTACCAACAAACTTTATGATGTGCAACATGTCACATCTCAAAAATGTTTGACAACATTTTAAACTTTCTCTGTGTGTCTCTCCCTCTCTTTCTGTCTCTTCCAGTTGTTAGCCACCTTTCTGATTCAGTTTGAGAGGCTGAGAGGGGTGCAGTCATCTGGTGTGCTTTTCATCTTTTGGACCATCTCTGTGCTGTGTGCCATCGTGCCTTTCCGCTCCAAAATCATGCACGCAGGTCAAGAGGTCAGTGTCACGGAAACCAATCAATCTCAAAAGCTCAGGGAAAACCAGGAATTTGTGTAGTGAATTGACATTTGAATTGGTTCGTTTCAGTGAATTAAACTGACTCACAGAAGAGTCTCAGTGAATGATTTTAGGAAAGATGTGTGCTTACAATTCTTCTCCAAGAGACACAAATGATGTGTCTCCTGGATGAGAGAGAGTCATGGCAGTGATGAGAGAGGTCATGGCAGTGATGAGAGAGGTCATGGCAGTGATGAGAGAGGTCATGGCAGTGATCAGAGAGGTCATGGCAGTGATGAGGGAGGTCATGGCAGTGATGGGAGAGGTCATGGCAGTGATGAGAGAGGTCATGGCAGTGATGAGAGAGGTCATGGCAGTGATCAGAGAGGTCATGACAGTGATGAGGGAGGTCATGGCAGTGATGGGAGAGGTCATGGCAGTGATGAGAGAGGTCATGGCAGTGATGAGAGAGGTCATGGCAACTGTAACTGTAATAGACGATTTGTTGTAGAGATTGGCTCTAAAATAAAGTTTTGTACTTCCATGTTTCCTGTCTGTGTTAACTGAAATTGTGTTTCCTCATTTTAAATAATAAGTATTACATGTTTAACTTAACTTAAAACCAATTTTAAAATGATATTCACTGCATACAATCTGTCAAATGTGGAGTGACTGTCGACAATAATTCATGAAAAAGTTGCTTGTGGCACACTAACTAGATGTTTATATGTAGAGGTAAAAGAAGTGTGTGTTGATGTGGATTGTAAGACTCATGGATGTGATGATATAACAGGATAGAGTGAAATGAGGACTTACTCAGGACTGAGAGCATTGTTATGTGTAGAGAGATGTTATGGTTTGGTGATAAAGTAGCGTTCTCTGTTTTCAGAATGGGGTCAAAGACAAGCTGAGATTCACAACCTTCTACATTTACTTCAGCCTCACCCTGCTGGAACTCATCCTGTCATGCTTCAATGAGAAGCCGCCTCTGTTCTCCAGTGTGGTCACAGATTCTGTGAGTGTGTGCAGGCTGCAGTATCTCTCATTGTCTTTATCATGCTGTCAGAGATTGAAAAGATGGATTTATAGACACAATCTTTATCTGGATTATTCAATGTTAAAAAGTTCAGTTAGAAAGGTCAGATCAACAAGCTGAAGTGCCTGTGGTGTTTTTGTTGGTTTTTCAGAATGCATGTCCCGAGACAACTGCTGGATTCCTCTCAAAAATGACCTTTTGGTGGTTCACAAGGTGAGCATCTCACTGGGAGTTTGATATTGCTTAGAGACAGACAGAAGCGCACAAGTATAACTACAAATTTTTACGTTACATTTAAATTATACAGACTACAAAACACGCACCTTCTGCACTGCTACAGAATTATACTGTATTTCATTGTTATACACAGTATAAATGTCTCATGTTTCTGTTCTACAGTCTGGCTGTGAAAGGCTACAAATCCCCGCTGGAGAGTAAAGACCTGTGGTCACTAAACAAGCAGGACAGTTCAGGGCTGGTGGTGCCCAGCTTGCTCAGTGAATGGGAGGTGGAGAAATCCAGAGCACACAGGTACGCTTAACAAATCCGCCTTATAAAGCAGACCTGTATTTTAGTAAAGCAGACCTGTATTTTAGTAAATCAGACCTTGTTTTCAGATTGCAAGATTTTGGTTGGAATTCCTAAAGTCAACAAGAGATTGAAACAAACTCCCTTAACTTTCTTCACCTTTCTTAAAGAGAAAATAGAAAAATCTAGTTATTTTTAAAGTTTGGTGTCACAAATGAGGAAATGATACAATTTAACTTCAGTAAACTCAGTTTCAGCTTTTCAGCGTGGTTGCGTTTATACTATCACCTCTCAAGTGTGAAAGCAACAGCCGAATTTATTCACTATATCATTTGTACCATCAGAATGTAAGAATTTCTAACTGTATCCTCCGAACAGTGAACAGAGCGTGAAGGAGCAGGCCACATTTTCAAAAGCTGCCACAGGCCCTGAAAACAACCACATGGGGAGCAGTCCTGAGGAGGTGGAGGTTCTGCTGTCCAAACGAAAAGAAACTCAGCAGCCCTCCTTTCTGTGGGCCCTGCTCAGAGCCTACGGTCCATACTTCCTCATCGGATCTGCTTTCAAACTACTGCAGGATCTCATTACCTTTGTCAACCCTCAGTTACTCAGGTGAAGCTGAAGGGAGGCTGTATAATTCACTGATAGAACCAAACACTATGGTTGAGTTTTCATTTTATGATGAGGAAGTTTGTGATACTGTATGTGGCCAAGAAATGTGTCATATGTGCTTAGAATGCTGCCAGGAAATGATGAGGGATGTTTAATCAGTCTGGTGTGTTTCTGATATACAGCAGGGCTGTGGCTGGCTGCCACTGTTTTTATACTGGTCCCTGGAAAGAACTAATGTAGAAATCCATAATTCTTCTAGCAATAGCACTGTCACATCATACCCACACTGGTTTATTTTGTGTAATTTAACAGGCAAAACAAGCATGAAATATGATAATTAGCTGGATGGGGAGTGTTATATACGCTGATATATAATGCTGCTTGTCATAGAACTCATTTGCATGATTTTTGCTTTCACAGTTTTGGCCTTCTGTGTTTATATATCCTTGCCAATGTTTTACAATGCAAATGGAATATGCAAAAATATTGTTCTGTAGTTTTTCTTCACCCTTTCATATGTATACCTCATACAGTACAGCATTTAAAAATACAGTATATGACCAGAGTGCTTAAAACCAACAATACCTCGATTAAAACCATATAAATACACATAATCCATCAAGCTGTGGTTCTAAAACTCCCCTCATTTCCAGGCTGCTGATTGGCTTCACCAAACAGTCAGGGGTTCCGGCATGGTGGGGCTACACTCTGGCCTTCCTGATGTTCGGCACGTCCCTCCTGCAGACGCTTATCTTGCACCAGCACTTCCAGTACTGCTTTGTGACAGGCATGAGGCTCCGTACTGGAATCATAGGGGCCATCTACAGGAAGGTACATACTGCTCCCTCTTCCAAAAACACTAAACCAGAGCTCCTAATGTAGTTACAGCAAGTTATGTAGACAACAAATGATGCTGATTATGTCATACATTCATTTAGCAGATGGTTTTTGATCCCAAGCGACATGCTGTTTGTTTGAAATGATTTAAAGTTCAGGAGTGTGGGAAAGTGTCGTCAGCTCCTAGTACAAACACATCAAATACTCAAACTGGAACTTGAACTTGTTATTATTGTCATGACTGTGTTGTTTTAACTGTCATAAGCAAGAGGTACATTTACAGAGAATGTTTTGATTAGAATGTTTTGAGAAGGAAATGTTCTGAGACGGTTATCATAAGAATGTATTCCAAAATCTAAACTATTTCAACCTTAATACATGCCTGCAGGTGACACAAAAGAGCTCTTTAATGCTTTCACATGACTGTACAATTCAAGTTTAGAATTCAGGTCCTAACCACAGCCCTCATTTGTATTAGCCTTTTTTATTTGAATCTCTGTTATCATATTTTCTGATGGTGTGTAAAGACCGCATGAGTCACAGATTTAGCTGTACAGGTGTAATAAGCATTAAGTGACTTTGGCATGTGAAAGCTCTGTAAGTTAAAGGTTGATAATACAGCAGGGATTTTGTGCTCGTAGGTGTGATAGGTGTGGCTGCCTGTTCAAACACAGTTGTGCACCTTTACCCAGAACTGTCTAATACTTTAATACTGAACAAGTGCATTGTCATAACTGTGACTTAATCTAATGCTAAATATTACAATGTAGAAAATGTTAACCTAATAAAATGTAATAACTTTAGGTTAATCTAAAGTTAATGTTACTGCCTTACATTTTAAATCAAAGAGTTACGACTCGCAATGAAAAGTTAATTGTGCGTTTTCAACTAAAAAAAGTGAAAGTTTTTTAATAAAACAAAAACTATTGTGATAAGTTCAGTGGATAAAAACAAAGATATTCTAACGTATGATAAAAACATTTATTTTTCTACATGTTTGATGTGTCTGCTGAAGGCACTAGTGATCACGAACGAGGCCAAGCGTTCTTCTACGGTGGGGGAGGTGGTGAACCTGATGTCAGTGGATGCCCAGCGCTTCATGGATCTCACCACCTTTCTGAACATGCTGTGGTCCGCTCCACTGCAGATCTTTCTGGCTCTGTTCTTCCTCTGGCAGGTGAATCTTCACAATATCACCCTGTGCTTCGTTCCTCATGAGAATAATTATCTTCATTCACACTGTGTTTCTCTTAATGCAGCAGTTTTCAGTTGGTTGGTCACAACTCGTAGGTCGGTTCTGATTGGACAGTGTGGAGCAGGGATAAACAAATGTAAAGCAAATGCTGGTTAAAAGGAATTGAACTTCCTGATTTAATTTATAAAAGGAAGGACATACTCCTCCCATACTTTTGTTGTTGATGGTGAAGGCTGTGTTTAGTTACACTCAATAGCATTTAGATCACTACTCAAATGACATGGACAGGTTGTGTGAGGTGCCTTCATCAAAAACCACAGTGTGTTTTATGTAATGAATTATTGTTTGTCAGGAGAATTAAACTCAAAATTCAAGAGAAATTCATTTTCCTATGCTTGAAACTTCATATTCAAATTCAAATTTGTTTATACTGTATAGAGCTTATCACAATGTTGCATTGTTGCAAAGCAGCTTTACATATTAAAAAGGAAACAGGGAAACTAGGAAATATGTAAAAAACATATAGAATACATGATATTATTGCAGATTTTGTCTTGTAAAAAACAGAAGCACCATTTAAAACATGCAGATGTGTCAGACAGATATAACATCATGCGTTTGCTTGGAAAGCGTCTAAAACCATCGATTTTGCTGGTTTTGTTTCTTCAGAATCTGGGTCCCTCAGTTCTGGCTGGAGTGGCTGTGATGGTTCTGCTGATTCCATTTAATGCTTTTATTGCAATGAAGACCAGAACTTACCAGGTTTTGTGTCCTCTGCAGATACTCATCTGTGTCTGTCTGTTAGAACAACACAATTATTTTTCACACATATTAATAAACAAAGCACCTTTTAGCAACTTCCTACAACATATGCAGCAGTTATGTAAACCTCTTCAGATTCAGTCTGACTATAGAGACTAATATCTGATATTGACTGAACAAATGGATCAAATTTCATCCCTCAGTGCTGTAAATGGTTTAAGACTCATCGTCTGATGTCACTTCCTGTCTGTACTCTGCACAGGTGGAGCAGATGAAACACAAAGATGACCGCATCAAGCTGATGAATGAGATTCTTAATGGCATAAAGGTGTTAAAGCTGTACGCGTGGGAGATCTCATTTAAAGACAAGATCCTCCAGATCCGACAGAAAGAACTGAATGTGCTGCGCAAGACCGCTTACCTCAGTGCTCTGTCCACCATGGCCTGGACCAGTGCGCCGTTCCTGGTAACACGTTGTTCCATCCTCTCTCTAACTGTGTAGCTACAAAATGCTGATCTTTGATATGCGCTAGATTCTTATCTGATAGGGCTCGTGTTGGTGACATATTTAAAGCGCATTAGTCAAATGTAGGAGACAGTTTTGTTTTGATGCAGAAGATATGTAAACAGTTGTTTGTATATAGAGCACCATATATAAAAGGAATATATAAAATAATATATAGTTGAAGAACTACAGTAAATGTGTATGTGTACAGTAATAAATGATCAGAAGTGCTTCTCTTTGATAACTCTGCAGGTGGCCCTGACAACATTCGCTGTATTTGTGACTGTGGATAAAAATAATGTTTTGGATGCAGAGAAGGCTTTTGTGTCGTTGTCTCTGTTCAACATCTTAAGATTCCCTTTAAATATGCTCCCACAAGTCATAAGCAGCATTGTGCAAGTGAGTAATCACTTTTCATTAATATTCTACACACTGTTGAAAGTAATATTACAGGTTTAAAACTCTCTCACTGGTGCTGTTGATTTTACACATTTTGGCATCAGACTGACATGTCAAAATTCCCCAGTCTGAGTTTATTATACATACTGTATACAGTATATTTTACATTGAACAAAGTCCATTTACAGAATTTGTATCATGCAAAACCAGCAAAAAGTTAAAAAAACAGTCCCTCAAAAATGACAATTCAGACACTTTTTATACATTTCTTTTTCATGGAATAATTTAACACTATGGCAAAAATAAAAACTTCACTCATATGCTTGTATACCTTGTGGTACAATTGTTCTATAGTTTTTTTGTTTATTGTAAAGCCAATTACAGTAAATAATGAATCAAAATAATTTTCTGTGGTAATCAACAGCATTTCTCAGATGAAGAAGTTTCCAGAACATTTTATTACATTATAACACATGACATTATACATTATTACAATCCATTCTGTATTATGTGCTCATGATCATGATATATTTTCAATTGACTAAAACCATTAAAATCACTTTCTCAAACATTACAGCATATTTTCTGTTCTGTTATTACCATACACAAAATCACAGAGTACAATTTTCAAAACACAAAAGTGTATTCATCATATATACACTTTGTGTCTCATCAATGCAGACGTTTCATTTACAGTAACTGCTTGTAATAATATTATTGCCATTAAACTCTTCATTTGAATTCTTTAGTGTAACACAAAACTATAATGAAAGCAGATCCGGTTTTAAACAACTGACTGTGTTATATAATATATGGAATTATAATATAAAGAATAGATATAGTTTGAGATGCAAGTTTGAGTTTTGAAGATTTATCACTTACTTTTGAAAGTAGTATTAAAGCAAATAAAAATGTGTAACCAGGAAGCATTTGGCCTTGTGTTCAAATACAATGTCGCCATTCATCTCCAGTATTAAGAAACAAGATTCTTTAAGCAGGTTAGTCTGTGACTGATGCAGATACAGTTCTAAGCTTGTTGAAATGATGATGTAATCAGTGCTTTCAAATGTGCCACATTGTTGTTCTGCAGGCCAGTGTGTCTCTGAAGCGCATCCAGGACTTCCTGTCTCATGATGAACTGGATCCAGAGAGCGTAGACAGAAGAAACAATGCGTCAGGTGACTTTTGATACAGTAGCTGGCGGATTAAAACATGTAAATGTACAATGTCATGCTGCTGGTTTCAGTTCTTGTGGGTGTGATTATTTTGCCGATTCATGGTGAATGTGTTTCTGTTGGTTTCCTGCAGAATGAGTCATCCTGTGACTCACTGTTGAACTTGCTCATGTTTCTCTCTCCTCAGAATATGCGATCACAGTTGTGGGCGGGAAATTCTCATGGGCCAAGCAAGACCCAGTCGCTCTTGAAAAGTATGAACACACACGAGAGCATGACACACAGTTGTTGAGTGTCCTGCAGTGTGACACGCTTTATCTTGCTAAGATTTCCTGTAGCGCTGGTAGAGAAATGCGCAAGCAACACTAAAATCATTCATTACCCAATATAAATATAATTAATATCTCTCTGAATTAATGTGCATTTAGCTTTTGTGACCTCATGTTAGTTAGGAGACTAAAGTGGAATATTAATTAAAAGTGTAAATAAGTGTAAAAACACAGTAAAAGGTATTTGAAACACCACCGGACCATTTAAAATGAAGGCAATAGTAAAACGTTCTCCGATTCATGTGCGCGTTCCCTTATTCATTAAAACATGAATCTAACATCTTGTTTTTAAAATGCACCCACACTGACCCAAACGTGCATCACTGCAACACAAAAGCTCTAAGCACAATGATGAAAACAGAGATGTGCTGACAGTAATCTTGGATGTGTTGGCAGCATTAATGTGATGGTGCCTCAGGGCTCCTTACTGGCTGTGGTGGGTCATGTGGGCTGTGGGAAGACGTCTCTCGTGTCTGCCCTGCTTGGAGAGATGGAGAAGCTTGAGGGTCAGATCTCCATACGGGTGTGTAGCATCACTCCAGTCATACCTGCTGATGATCAGTCGAATGACAGGAGTCTTGTTTTCCATACATTGTTTTTCTGTTGATTTAGGGATCTGTGGCTTATGTACCACAGCAAGCTTGGATCCAGAATGCCACATTGAGAGACAATATCCTGTTTGGCAAGTCCTATGTGGAGCAGAAGTATCGCTGTGTACTGGAGGCCTGTTCTCTCACCCCTGACCTGGAAGTGCTTCCTGGTGGTGACCAAACAGAGATAGGGGAGAAGGTACTTGACATATGACTTTCACACTCCGTTGTTAAAACGATGTTAAAATGTAAACATCACTTTAACCCTTTTAATGCCATTTTTTTTATAAAAAAATATTTAAAGATGCTGTAAAAATGTGAGTTATGATATCAGTTCTGCGTAATGTTTCCCATAAAGAATTTGTACATAAATGTATTTTATAGTTCAATGTCTCCATGTAACAGATTTTAGCTCAACTTTTGTAATAGCTGTGGTTGGATGATGGTTGTGTTGTCTGTGCACAGGGCATTAACCTGTCTGGTGGACAAAGACAGAGAGTCAGTTTAGCTCGAGCACTGTACAGCGAGGCAGACGTCTACCTCCTCGATGACCCTCTGTCTGCTGTGGACGCTCATGTTGCCAAACACATTTTTGACCATGTCATTGGTCCTGAGGGAGTCCTCCGGGGCAAGGTATCACTTCAGACATCTGCAGCCGCTGCTCTCCACATAATTTGATTGGACAGACAATGCACAACAACAAATTAAACCACAGTTTCATATGTGGAACAGACTTGTGAAAGAAGCAGCAGTTTGTGTTTCATTTTTAGATCTTTCCAGGAAATAATTCTGTGAGTTTTATTGCTATGTTGAGAATGGTTTGTGTTTAGTCACATTGATATGTACATTAGCAGAGCAGCAGTGAATCAACGTCCTGTTTTCTCGCAGACGCGCATACTGGTGACTCATGGCATCAGCTTCCTGCCTCAGGTGGACAACATCCTGGTGATGGTGGACGGTCGAGTGTCAGAGATGGGCTCCTACCAGGATCTTCTCAAGCAGAATGGAGCTTTCGCAGAGTTCCTCAGAAACTACTCTCTGGAAGACATCATAGAGGATGATGAAGTTACTGGTGAATAGACAGCAGTATTCATAAATGTCATTTACATTTGATTTATTTGATGTGATTTGGAGTTTTTTCTGGTTTTTCTGCATGTCTGTGTAGTTTTTAATTAGTGTTGTTTGTTAATTACAGTTTCGGTGGTTGATGAAGAAGAAGAGTTTCCAGAAGATGCGCTGAGTAACCACATTGATATGGTGGATAATGAACCTGCAGTTAACGAGGCCCGCAGACAGTTCATGAGGTCCACATGAACATTTAATACTTTAAAAGCAGCTCTCTCCCCGTGACAGAAATATGTCTATTGGCAAACACTTTGTCTCCTTTAATGTTTGCATGATGTGCTGGTCTCTGTACAGTCTAAACCGTTTAATATAACATCCACTGAAATATTAAAAGAAATGTTGACAGTAACCGGTTGCATAATACACATGATGACAGCTGTACGTTCACCATCTGGTGTGTGTGTGTGTGTACACAGATGTGTGTACATGCTGCTGTAATATAATTTATACATCCATATCACTACATCACAACATATCTGCATTATCCAGAATTTAGAGTTTGTTGAAGGTTTCTGAGGTGATGGGGCTGTGGAGTCCATAGCAACAAATGCTGGGAAACATTTCATTATTTGCTCTTTCGTTATATATATCTGACTGTAGTATTTTCTTATTTGATGAGGTACAAATGTAGGAATACAGTAGATTTGTGTAAGGATCAGACAAAAGTTTAAAACATCCACAAACTTCATTTATGTATGAATCATGACCTGCAGGAGTTCAAAAATAATAATTATAAATACAGTATAAGTAATAACATCAGTTACTGATTCTCTGTCCAGCCTGTTTTTCAGACCCTTTTCTTCTGTCACTTGTAGGCAGATGAGCATCATGTCCAATGATGTGGAGAACCCAAAGAACAAGTCCATCCGTCACCGGCGCTGTAGCGTGAAAAAACTTGCAGAGCCTCAAGCAGAGAAGAAGGAGCAGAAGGTGGAGAAGCTCATCCAGGCAGAAACAACCGAGACTGGGCAGGTTAGAGACTCATGACTGCCCCCATCTGGAGGACAGGAATGAACACAGTGCAGTATTTTTGAATCCGAGATTATTTTTATTCAATTGTATGAATTGTATAATTTAAAAGCATACATATGCATTATAATACCTAAAGTATCTTAATTTAAAGTACATAGTGTAGTGTAAGAGTACAGTATATGGATGGCTGACGTCCAGAAAAAGTCCAGAAAAACTGAACGGACCATAAATATATAAAGTGTAAACACTTGTTTACACATTGAAATGTTTGGTGAAATGTAGAGCAACAGACGCTCTGAGGTACAGGAACACTTTTAGCATGACGGTAAACTGCATTTTCCCGATCTGTCTGCTTCCTGTTTCAGGTGAAGCTGAAGGTTTACTGGGAATATGCAAAAGCAGTGGGGCCTCTGCTGTCCCTCTTCATCTGTTTCCTGTACGGCTGTCAGAGTGCAGCTGCGATAGGAGCCAATTTCTGGCTCAGTGAATGGACCAATGACGCCCAGCACAACAGAACAGAGGAGAATGTAGAAATGAGGGTGGGGGTGTACGCGGCGCTGGGCATTTCACAAGGTACCACAGATGTCTGTCTCTCTGTTATTTGCATAATGTTACATCATCTGAGTTAGATGCAGTACACACAGGCCTGTTAATCTAATGGAGTCTGGTGTGATTAGATTACAGCTCTAATCAGATCCTTAAAATAAAGGGAAATAACCATTGACGTGTGTGTGCGTCAGAGGAAAACCTGCTTATACATTTCATTGATGTTAGAGGAAAACCTACTTATACATTTCATTGATGTACATGTTATTCTTTGTTCAGCCACATGTCATAAACAGCTGTTTCCGTAAAGCACCAAAGTAGAACGTTGTGAGAATCTTTGAGCAGCTCTTTTTCAAACAGCAACAGCTTCATTTATAAAATGTGTGTGTGCACAGTTTTGATATTACAGTGAAAAATCTACACCAACATTCAGATTTATATAAATTATATATATCTAAAAAAAAGCTCCTTGTCAGGTTCTAAGCAGACATACACACTTTTCCCTGCGGCAGAGTCGGAGGACGGCAGGTAATTCAAAGTCTAAGCAGTATAAAACTAATAGGAAGAAAAGGTCTGTCTGGACAGCGAGAAGGAAGATCTTTCACATTTGAAAGTGAGATGTATGGACATTGTTGTGTGTACAATCATTTTTCTTAAATCACACACATTCGAGAAATTGTCAAACAAATGTAGGACAGTTTCTACACAACATTTTATAAATGCCCCCCCATATCTGTCCATTGCCAAAATGTACAAAAAATAAACACCATAAATCAGCCCATGTGAGTTCTGCACCGTGTTCCAGGTCTTCTAAAGTCATACGATAGCTTTGTGTTGAAAAACAGACAGACAGATGTTTTTAATCTGAAATATAACTTCAGAAGACACTGTACTTTGCGTGTATTTGTTGTGAGGCATGTGCTCCTAAACATGACTGTTGCTTTGTAGCTCTCCCTCAAATACAACAACCCCCAAATTTACCCATAACCCCCTTATTTCCTCGCAGGTCTGTGTAGTGTGTAGTGTAGTGACCCCCTCCTCTCGCTCTGGTCTCTCTAACACAGGCATCCTGGTTATGCTCTCCTCCTTTACTCTCGCCCTGGGAAAAATCCAGGCAGCACGCAAGCTGCACCAGGCCTTGCTGGACAACAAATTTCACACCCCCCAGTCCTTCTTTGATACCACCCCCATAGGCCGGATCATCAATCGCTTCTCCAAGGATATTTATGTGATCGATGAGGTTCTTCCATCCACAGTCCTCATGTTCCTGGGCACTGCCTTTGCCTCTCTGTCCACCATGATTGTTATCATTACCAGTACACCCATTTTCGCCCTGGTCATTGCCCCCCTGGCTTTCATTTACATCTTTGTGCAGGTATTTGTTCAGTTTTTTTTTGCAGCTCTACAATCTGTTCTGGAAGAAACCTGGATAATGTTCTGATTTCTGCCCTTTGGGCATTTTTCTTATTTAAGAAATCCGTTCAGAATACGGTACAAGATGACAAAACGCTTCCGTCTTTCTGCTTCTGTATTCCCCTTTTCTTTTTGCCTGTGTCATGTGTCTCCCACCCTAATCGAGTGCTCATTTCCTGTTTCTCCACTCAGCTGGCGGCCGGCACACTTCCTGCTCTGATTTCTGCTGCTCGTTGGCTTTCACACTCACACCCATTCATGAGCACAGACCATCACACAAACACACACACAGTCAGTATAGATGCATGGCAACTTTACTCTGTCATATGCCTGTATACTCATATGAGTTGGTTCAGTTTACATATGGCCTCGGCCTCATTACCCTGCAGCTAGCTCACTGAATCACAGTGTTTGTGGTGTTGTAGCGCCCTCTGGTGAATTTGTTGCAAAAGAGCTTGAGCCACTCGATGCAGTTTGTCAGCAATAGGTTGGTTGTATTAAATTGCACATGCTGTACATGATCTTTACTGTTGAAAGCAACTCGTTAGATAACTCGTTAGATAACCTTGTTGCCATTTGTTAAGTATTAGTTATTTTATCCATCTATGGTTCATGCGCACAGCCCGTGGAAATAGTACATTTTTATATACGTTTAAATGACATTTGATTGCATATAGTACATTTGATATATTTTTATATTTCATATAGTACATACCTCAACTGTTTCTCAAAGACAGCAATGAGATGAAATTGTCTTCTGTTCTCACTTGTTTTCAAAATTTGCTATGGTTTGGCAAGTTTTGGCTGAAGTGAGAGAATTTAAAATGAACTCCAACATTTCTTATTAAATTCTCCCAAGACCAAATTATCGGTGCTAAACATTAATTCTGTATGTCAGCAATTGTGTTTTGTTTATTTCTTGTTAAGACTTTTAGGAGAAACATCTGAGACACACTTAATTAAAAAAACATGAATTCTGCAATGTCTCGAGATATGAAAGAACAATTAACAAAGAACCTCGAAGCAATAAAACTTTTATAGTAGAACTTTTTGAGTATGAGCAGACTTGCAGCAGAACGTCTGTGAAGCACATACCAAACAACTCTTATTCCACATCTTCATTTCTGTCTCATTGTGAAGCAGATCAGCAGCACACAGGCAGAAAAGCTGCTTTCTTATTGACTTACAGATGAGTCTCTTTCTCTTCTAGATGTGTGCGGTGTGATGGCACAAGGACAGCCATCCCATAGTGCCAGTTTCCCTCAGTATTTATCTCCTACACGTCACACACACTAGCAACAGAGCATCGCCCCTCTGTAGTATCTTACCTGTAGCTCAGTGTCAGATTATTTTAACTGCTTCTGTCAACCAGAGTTTTTGAGACACGACCCGAGCGAGGGTGCGTGACTAACCCTCCTCTTCCTCACTGTTTGTTATTCTGCTGCCCCCCTCAACAGGTGCGCTGATTCTGGCTAATTGTTTACTGTGCCGGGCATACAGCATGCTGAAGGCGGCCCACACAACCCACCTCAACATGCTCCACGCCATTTTGAGGGCTCCCCAGGCCTTTTTCGAGGCCACACCCTCAGGGCGGGTCTTGAACCGCTTCAGCAAAGATGTGGACACAATAGACTCTCTCATTCCAGAAAATATTGATATCTGGATGCGCACTTTCTGGTACACAGTAAACGTGCTGATCGTATGCTCTGCCCTCACCCCTGTGTTCCTCATAGTCATAGTGCCGTTAATGCTGTTCTATTGGTGGGTTCAGGTAAATAGGAACACGTCTGCTAACTCATAAATACAGCATGCTAACATGTTTCATATGTTCTAGCTGCATTTTCACTGTTTTAGTGTTGTAGTCCTAGCCATCACCATCCTAGCTAACAATTTAGGTGGTAAGAACGTTTCCCTAACGTTTCTTTTGAGAAACAAAACATGTTAAAAAGTTCTAGGAGCATTCAAAATGTCTAGTGTTTTAGATGTTTTATTAACGTTATTGTTTGGTTACAAGAGCCATATGTTTCTGAAACATCTCACTAATTAAGAATTGCGTTTTGATATATGATTTATAATGTTAAAAAAGTTGTACTACGTCAAGTTACGTCAAGAACATTTTTGGATTACTTTGAGAAAACATTAGCCAATGTACTGATAACGTTCCGTGTTAGCTGGGATGTGGTTTGGTCATTTAGTTTCATTGCAGTCCTGGAGCTGAGATGAACATAGAGTCTCGACCCCTGAACTGCAATAGCTGTTCTTTACCACGACACCTTGAGATTTTGAGAACTTTCCAGAACTGCATGATTATAGTACACAGCAGTACTGTGCCATGAGCCACTCAAATAATTAACAAATACAGTGGGGTCTGAATTCTGAGACCAGTATATTTTTACAGAATTTTTTTAAGATGTCCCACTTTTGTGTTATTGTGTATGTTTAATAGAAGCAAAGTAAATTTGTATGAAGTTACACAAAATAATTTGCTTCCTTTTGGTTAGTGACTTGCATGGTGTGTAAAGAACAGCTTTACTGTAGAGTAAAGAACAGCTTTACTGTAGAGTAAAGAACAGCTTCACTGTAGAGTAAAGAACAGCTTCACTGTAGAGTTAGCGTTTGAGTAGAGGGGATTTCATTTGTCTTTGTAGCGTTTTGAACATGATTTTGAAGCTTGTTGCTCTGCTGTTTCTTCTCATTCCATCAGTCCAGCCTTCATGCACATCAGTATTCATACACTCCTTTACCAATACCATCTCTGAGTTTAGCTACTAATGCTAGCACATTTACATTTATGCATTTGGCAGACGCTTTTATCCAAAGCGACTATATATAGGTTATATATATAATTATATAAGTTATATAAATAGAAGTTAAACATTTTGTCAGTACGTGTGCTCCCCTGGCAATCAAACCCACAACCTTTGCGCTGCTAACACAATGCTCTACCAGCTGAGCTACAGGAACACATAACAGGCAGTTCTAGTGGACTTTCCTCTTGTACGTGGCATGAAGTTTTGTTATGTACTCATGATGAGAGGGCACATATATAAGAGAATAAGTACAGAGTACTTTAACAAGTGAATTAAAATCTGTGGATTTGGTGGTGCATCTGCAGTTAATGAGCTTCGCAGGTGGTTAGGCTACTAACAATTTTGTGTTAATTTCTATTTAACCAGTTCAGATCCTAATTACCAAGCCAAATAAAATGGCATCACGGTGCTAACTTAAAGAAGTAGTGACATCATGTTTGAGTAGGACACAGATAGTGTTGTTTAGTGTTGTTTTAATGGGCCTCTGGTGTCATTTCATTAGGGCCTGAGGATCTGTTTTGGTCTAGTTGTTCTTCTGAGATCGTCAAGATATTTCCTCACATCTGTCCTAAAGCATCTAGGTACTAAAGCTCCGATCTCTCATATTAATAAATGACTCAATCTTGCATTCGTCTTGATCCTTGAATTGAGGTTTTGGCATGGCTCAGGCTTTGCATGGCTCAAACTTTCTCTTCTAATTGCACTTTATTTTACATGCGAATGTGAATGAAGTCCTCTGCATGCGCCTGAAATATCAAATCTATTTCTTTAAACTTTTCTTGATTTCATTGTATACACACACTTTCTGGAAAACTATTGAGTCATTGAGGAATGCTCATCACCAAACCAAACACACCAACATGATCAACGTGTTTGATTCATTTATCATTTATTTATTAATGGTGAGGATTCTTGAAATGATGCTAACAAAAATAACATTTGTAAGATTTTGTGATTTGTCTCAATGCAGGAATTTTAAAATAGCCTAAAATCACATACAATAGCATTTATTATGATTTTCATAGAACCTCACATTAGACATTGATGATAAAACAGACATAAACGTTTATTTTTTAATTTAAAGAATATAAACAAGCTCAAGACAACTGTTAATGCAACCAGGTGCACTTTAGTACATTCATCATTTTGTTTTAATGAGTCATTTTTAAAATAAGATTTCAGACAAACACCCAAACATCCAGTTTTGTTCTTCATGTTATGAAAGAGAAACTCTGCTTTAATTATCACGCTTTAATTATCACGACCTGCTGAGACAAAGCAGGAATGTCAGAGCCAGAAAATGAACATGTTTTCAGTTCAGTGACGTGACGGCTGTTTTTCACTCTTTTGTATGTAAATATGTTTGTTTCTGTTTGTTGCTACTGTTGTATTTTTTTAAAGCTGTAATAGCAGGTAAACAGAATGTTTGTTTCTCTCTGTAGAGGTTTTATGTAGCCACGTCTCGGCAGCTTAAGAGACTGGAATCTGTCAGTAGGTCTCCTATATATTCTCATTTTTCGGAGACCATCACGGGCACTAGTGTGATCCGGGCGTACGGCCGAAACGGTGCCTTTGTGCTCATGAGTGATATGAAAGTGGATGAAAACCAGAAGAGTTACTATCCTGGTATTGTTTCCAACAGGTACGTTTGGTGTCACATTTGGAATCATTTCTGCTGATTTTGTCTCTTTAGTGCTTGTTTGTTGTGTTTTTATTTTCATTCTTGACTGTGTGCTACGCAGGAAATGACATCTTCGAAAGTAAAAATAGCATCACTGCTTAAAAGCGACAGCTAAAACAGGGCTGATCTGGTTGGCTTGCTTAGCAGGTCTTAACTGGTTTTCAAGGGGTTTTGACCACGTTTGTAGCTGGTATTAGCTGTTCAGGCTACTTCCAGTGTAAACCAGCTAAGGCCAGCTAACCGTCTTAGGCTGGTTCTGGCATTTTCCGTCAGGGATTTCAGTCAGGCAGTGATGTGGCCGCTCTGCTGTGCTGCTGTTTGAATTGTAACAGTGTTGTGTTTGAATGGAAACAGGTGGTTGGGGGTTCGCATTGAGTTTATTGGGAACTGCATTGTGTTGTTTGCTGCTTTGTTCGCTGTCATTGGGAAGGATAAACTCAACCCAGGCTTGGTTGGGCTGTCGGTGTCATACGCTCTGCAGGTAAATAAAACACAACACTTTTACATCCATTGTGTAATATGTTGTCATAGCATGAGGTCATGTGACTCTAGACAAATAACAATGAGTTCTCATTCACAGCTGTAATAGTTTGATGCTGTATATTCATGCAGTGTGTTCGTTTATGCTGTTTTCATCATTTTCTATGTTCTTCAGAAAATGTAATCACTCATTCTTTTATTCTTTTATTGATTAGGTCACAATGTCTCTAAACTGGATGGTGAGGATGACCTCTGACCTGGAGAGCAACATAGTAGCAGTAGAGAGAGTGAAAGAATACTCAGAGACGCCAACTGAGGTGCTGTTCAATATATATTCACATAGTATCATAAAATCAGTCATTTCCTCACGATTTGAAATAAGGCCCAAGACTTAAAGACCCTGTAAACTCAAAGCCCTGCATCTCTGTGAGACGTTCTTAGAAAAGTGCTCAGTGAGTGTCTGGTACCTTCACTTAGAAATCATGTCAGCCAGTCATAGTGAAGCTTATGCTTTCCACATTTACTACTACATTTAAAGCACTTGTAGACCAGTTGTAGAGATAGTCCCCCCTTAACTATTGAGGCACATATATAAGTAAATAAGTTTTGCGTTCATTTCCATTTAACCAGTTCAGATCCTAATTACCAAGCCAAATAAAATGGCATCACGGTGCTAACTTAAAGAAGTAGTGACATCATGTTTGAATAGGACAGATAGTGTTGTTTAGTGTTGTTTTAATGGGCCTCTGGTGTGCTTTCATTAGGGCCTGAGGATCTGTGCTGTTGGTTGGGACTATATTTATATAAAGCACTTGTAGACCAGTTGTAGTTGTTGTGCTCGCTCACCTGCACTCTCACTTCAGCACATTAGAACTAACTATGAACCTTTCCCTGACTGCTTAGTTTAGTAAAGCTGATGTTAATGAGCATGTTTTAAACAGCTGATGGATGTGACTAATGTCCACAGGCTCCATGGGTAGTGAAGGACAAACAGCCCCCAGCAGACTGGCCCTCTCAGGGAAACGTGGAGTTTATTGACTACAGTGTGAGGTATCGAGAAGGCCTGGACCTGGTGCTGAGGAACCTCTCTCTGAGGGTGAAGGGAGGAGAGAAGGTGAGAAACATCACAACCTTCACCACTGATGCTGGTTCAATTGAGTCACATATCACAGAGATCTGAAAACCTGCTTCTGCTACAGGTTGGCATAGTGGGAAGAACAGGGGCTGGGAAGTCCTCCATGACACTGTGTCTGTTCCGTCTGCTTGAGGCAGCGGCAGGAGAGATTGTGATCGACGAGCTAAAGATCTCTGAGATCGGCCTTCATGACCTCAGATCCAAACTCACCATTATTCCTCAGGTTGGTCTTCAGCTGTGTTGGTGTGACATCTGTTTTAATTTAAGCACAGCTTGAAAAAGGTGCTTATCTTTATATTGGCATTTCACTCATGTTGGGTTTACTGTGTCAGCAAAACAGGCTAATTTCCCCATTCTGTGCCATAAAGCAGTAGATTGTGGATTTCATCCTGGCAGTAGAAGAGGCCAAAGAACCTTCAGGCTTACAAAACAGTGGCTAATTAGCTTGTTCAACTGAAAACACAATTGTGGCTAATGGGTTGTTAGCTCGCGTCCAGATACTTAACATTTTCGTTTTTCTTTCTTGCTAGTAAAACCAGTTCTTAACATAATTTCACCTTTAGAAACATGCTAACATGCTGCATTTTAATTGAATGTATTTTGCTCTGCATAGCACCATTTACATTTATAAAAGGTTCATTAACAAAATTTCCCTGACCAGTGGTCACCAGCTTGTGTGGCTCTTTAGTATAAGAAGCTGGTGTTCTGGTGTCGCTTCCAGGTTTCTTTGCTGCTTTATCAAAGACCATGTTGGTGGACCAGGATTTTTTGCTAGTGAACAGCATAGATATGCTGGTCCACCATGTCTAGTCCAGCACCAGTTTAAACCAGTTTAATGGCTAATCTGATCTTTTAGGGGGTTTCTGTTTATTTCTTTGAATGTAGAGAAGAATTGTCCCCAGGCACAGTTAGTAAGGCAGTGTCTGGAACTCATACTCACTGCGTGATTGATGTGTTTTGTAGGAACCCGTTCTGTTCTCTGGATCTCTGCGGATGAACCTGGATCCCTTTGATAAATACAGTGATGAGGAAGTTTGGAAAGCTCTGGAACTGTCTCATTTAAAGAAGTTTGTTATCAACCAGACTGCCAGACTCAATATGGAATGCTCAGAAGGAGGGGAAAATCTCAGGTACAGTACAACACAACCTTACAGTGTTGTTCTAATCATAGTTTGTTCTGTACAGTCTGAGACCACAAATGATACTTTACAAAGTATTTGTAATCTCAGATTATATTATCAGATTATATTATCATCATAATTACAGTGAGTTGAAATGAACAATTAATATTGTATTTTTATGTATGTAACCCCTTTTGCACTCCCATTTTGATAGCGTGCACTTGATCCATGATGCAATGTGATAATTTTCCTTAAAGCATCTTGTTTGTGTTTTGAACAAACCTGTAGATTTGAAAAAAGGTGCTCCTGGAAATATTTCCCACAATGTGTTTGTCCATTCATTTGTAGCATTATATTTAGAACCATTAGCTGTGGCTTGTACCGTAACATATGAACCTGTTGCTGTTTGTTTAGTGTGGGTCAGAGACAGCTGGTGTGTCTGGCACGTGCTTTACTGAGGAAGACTAGAATCCTCATCCTGGATGAAGCCACTGCAGCCGTTGACCTGGAGACAGATGATCTGATCCAGTCTACCATTCGCACTCAGTTTGAAGACTGCACAGTTTTCACTATAGCGCACAGACTCAACACCATCATGGACTACACCAGGTACTGTTAATACAGTTATGATGCGATGTTTATATATGATCATTAAACAATTAGTTTACACACTCACAACAATATACACAAACAAGCATCTCATCCATTTCTTCAGTTAGATGTATCATTTTAAAAAAGAGAATAAAACCATGCTGGTGTCTGTGGTTCGGGGGGCGCCTGTGTGGGTGGTCTGCGGTCAGGTACAGGGTGTCCCTCAGTCTCATGTGTGTATGTGGTAATGAAAGTGATGCTGTGGAGGTGGCACACAGGAAATGAGGTATCATTGCAGTTACAGTCAGAATTAAACCCACAGTCAACATAGCTGCAGCTTATATCCCATGAGCCATTGAGCCCTCACACCGTCCAGCAGTGCCTCCTGTGTACTGGATAATAGTTGGAATAGAGCCGATACATAAAAGTCCTGCATTCACAATATTTTAACCTGTGGTTAACCTGTGGTTAACCTGGTTACCTGTGTTGTGACACGTATCTTTGGTGTACTTTTGTAGAGTGTTGAAAGTCTTTAGACTTCCGAATGATTTAACACTGATTCATGAAGAGTATATACAGAGAATATGTTAAACACTACAAAGTTCTTTATGAATATATGTATATCTTTATGAATATATGTATATCATATCATGTATATCATGTTTTTATGGCAGTGCAAGTTCAGAGGTGAATGAGTCACATGTCTTTCTCTTGTCACAGAGTGCTAGTTTTAGACAAGGGACAGATCGCGGAATTCGACACACCGACGAACCTGATTGGTCAGAAAGGAATATTTTTTGGAATGGCGAAGGATGCAGGGTTGGCATGAAACCATTATGCTGTAATAAAGCCACGAGTGCCTTCACTCAGTTCCAGACTGAATGCCAGTGAATGTCATCTTCTGTTTTCTGAACAGTGAGCTACATGCAGGATATTATTGCTACCTGCGTTCTTTTTCTATAAACTACAGTGCCACTGTTACTGCAGTGAGTCAGTTTCATGATGAAGCAGTCTATTTTTGTACTGTATTATTTAAGTCACTTTTTGAAGTTGTTTCATAGGGAAGATTTACTGCTCAGTTCAATGTATGATTCTTTTTATAAACCAAATCTGTAAAACTTGAATTGTGTTACCTGAGTTGGCGTATCATTGCATTTATTAAAAACATAATGCTGTTTCTGTTGTGCGTGATTTTTGAAGATCTATTTATTACAAATGTTCTTTTGGTCTGACTCTGGCTTTGGAGCAGATAAACAGCTCTTTTAATACTTAAAGTATTTGATCAGTATTCAGTGTTAGTAGTGAATTCTGATCAAGTGAGCCATAGTTGACTGATGGCTAGCACTCGCTGTATGTGTAGTTATACATGTCCTCACCACCAGAGGGACCACCGCACAAGAAACGTAGTGTGACACGCTGCCCTCTTTTTCATTAAACCTGTTCACATCAGCCTGAGTTTTTAATACATTAATTGTGCCTTAATTACACTTATATTCAAAAACAACAGACATGTGAAATGATCAAGTGTGTAAATGCTGAAGGGAAATGTGATATGTGGATGTAAGATTCAACATAAAGCAGGTCAAAGGGTGTCATTCCTATCATACTGGACACAGCTGCTGTCTGTGTTCCTGAGTTTTCATCACAAACCGCTTTGAAGAACAAGTTTTCAGATGAACACGGGCTACATCAGATCTGAGGGTGAAGCGTAACGCTCCTACAACAACACTCTCACCTCTCAAATACAGAGATTTTAATATCGCTATAAAAGTCAGAACACAGACTTCATTTTATATGAATAAAAAAGGGTTTCGCGTTTGCTCAAAGGGCAGCTAGGAATGTACATTTTTCTCCACACTTCAACCTAAAGTTTAATTTTCACTGAAAATCTGGACTCTTCTTGACATGCTTGTGTAAATTCTGCAGCAGCAGACGGATGGTCGGGTGCTTTTGTTGACTCAGTCAAGTTATTTGGACTCTTTTGCATTTAATGTTTTTTTGTGTCTGACTGAAGTTTAAAAGACTAATTGCATGTGAATAAAAGCAAAAAAAAAACATTCTTTAAAACTTTCTCCTTTTGTGTTCCATAGAAGAAAGTCATACAGATTTAAAATGACATGTGGGTGAGTAAAAAATTGAACTATCCCTTTAACAAAATTGCTCAATTGAATTACATACCCCCCTAAAAATCCTGACACAGACACTTTTAGATCAGAGAACGTGCTTCATCACGAAACCTCTCCTAAAGGCAGAAAACAAATCGCATCTCTTTAAACATCTTCTGTTATGTGGTTCTCCGCAAGTGACAAACACTGGCAGAGCAACAGGTGTCCTGGTAGGAGGGCTGTTTATTCCCATTAAACCCAAACAAGACGCCTCATGTTCTGAGGTTTTAAAAGTACACGGGGTGGAGCAGACTTTAGTTTTGCAGTTTTCTTAATTTGGATCAGTGATGTTGCTTCATTTAAAGACTGCCGTCTCATCCCTGCTGCATTGTTGACAGATGATCAACCCAGAATCATGAATAAGGTGTAAAGTGCCAGGTTGCGAAGCAATTTCACTCCCTCAGGCTGAGCCACATGAAATATGGATGGGTTTGGCTCTTTACCTGGCAGATCATTTCATGCTGCCGGCAGAAAGATCAGAGCAGAGGCAGGTATGTTTAGATCAAGTGGTGACAGAGCAAGATGTCTTTCAGATAGAAAACAAAGCACAGGTTTGTTATCAAAGCCCAATTTATCTTAACACTGTCAGTGTGTTTCCCAATTTAGATGTCAGCTGAATTGATGACCAGTGGCTTGTGAATGATTCCTGGCACACAAGATGTTCTCTGGGCAATACATTTCTCAGATCTTCTGTCTGCTGGTGAGAATCTGACAGAAAATAACTAGGTTATGTGAAGAGTTCCAAGATAAAGATGAAAAAAGAAACATCTGCTGTCAGATTTAAATTCATTAATTTCTGATATCTATAAAGGTGAATTTAGGAGGACTTTTTAAATGTACGAATTTGAAAGGTTGGTTGTTTATAGATTTACAGGTTTAAAATTAGCATTAGGCCAGTTATTGATTTTTTAAGACCATAACCACACAAACAGTAAATCCAATGTTAACAGAACACGAGGGTTACTTAAAATATACAGTTTACTAATGTGATCGACTTAAATTGCCAGTTTAATAAACTCATGTCTGCATCAGAAAGTAATATTGTCTTTCCATTATTGTTATTTTCAGCCATTAACTTGTTAGTATAATCTGCTTGGTGTTTAAAAAGTCAAAATGATTTTTGATAAGTGTGGTCCTATAAATAGACTCTCCAGTGAGATCTTCATCTTGTTCAAAAATTACCAACCCATTATCGGAAACCTCCAGCCTGAGGCCATATCAGTCCTTCAGCCTGACAAGAGTTTATTAGTTTTTGCTCCCATTGAAAAAACAACTGCATCATGTGTTGCCTTCATTGAGGGCATGTAAGGTAATGTGTCTTTAAAGTATGCTAGTGAAAGAACACACTGTGTTGTAGCTACTCCTTCAACAATCAATCAAAGAGGGAGACGTTGTGTTGGTGTTGCAGTATGTTATCAAAGTTCCAGCGGTTAGAAGCCGCCTCATGAAAGATTTCTATAACTGCCTCAGGCGCGTATAAAAATAAATGAAACAGATTTTCTCTGAAATGCTTCAAGAAGACACTGATGTGTTGTTAGACGTTCCGTTAATGATATACTTGGATCCAAACACCTGAGATTATAGGCATACTGTTTATACAGACATTTCTCAAAAAAACACACACAATAGAGTAACTCTTTCTTGTACAGTATTCTTAATATGATACAGTACAAACAGTACTGGTGAAACTTCACTTTTTTATACTTATACTGAGTGACCAAGAATGAACAAAATCCTACAAGTTAAACTAGTTAAGTTTTAAATAACAGCAGCTCTTTTCTGTCATAAAGCTTTAAACTTGTGGTTCAGTATTGTAATTTATGAAGGAATCATAAATGCATGTTTTCCTGGAGAGAATATGTGAGAACGGGTGAGATGTGCTTGAGTTTCTTCATCAGAGCTAATGAAGCACACACAGGCTCTGTTAAAGTTACAGGGGTAATGTAAGGTGAAAGCTCTCGCGCAGCACTGCATACAAACCTCATACAAACCCTTCAGAAGCTTCATTATGTGTATTTTACACACTGCAGTTGTGTAAAAGTTGTGTAAAAGTGAATTAGTAAAACATTTTTAAACTTTGTTTCATATCCGTGTTGTATAGTTTAATATTAGTTCTCTCTTTGGACACGTAAGAGCGCATAGTAAACGTACATGTTGAAGATTTTGATTTTTTAGCATGTGCTCAACTGCATTGTGCATAAATATGATCAGGGCGTTTTGTCAGTGTTAATAAGCGTTACGTAACCTGTTGATGTTTATTAATCCAATGAATGTTACAGTTAATGCAGAGATTAGAGTGTTCTTGTGTGTTTTATGGCTTCATCTTAATCAGAGACACTTTCATTAAGATATTGCATATTTGTACAGTTATTGGCCAAGAGAAACACGCTACACACGTCGTCACATATGCGCGTGAAAGCAATTGATTACATTCAGTTCTAGCTCATTTCTGTCCAACATATTAAATTCATGAATGTAAAACTACATAGTAATTATCACTGACAGTAATATATGTCCAAACAGTGCACAGTGCACGGGCGCCAGATATACTGAAGCTCAACCCGTTACGAGCGCTCGCAGCGCGTCGGGTGCGCGCATTCCGAGGATAAAGGGTTAAATAAAGCTACAATACTTTTAAAGAGAGGCAGGTGTTCCAGTACCAGCCCAACTGTGGGCAGATGTTTTTAATCCTCTCTCCAGAAGCAGAGTAATTCATAAGTGTCATTTGCGCGTAAGGGCGAGTTTGGTGGTGAGGAAAATAGCCGCAGTTACTGAAGAACTGAAAACTATTAGAGTTGAAATTCTGAGATTGAAACTCACTCGCCACACACAGTTTTCACATTATCTAGAATATTTTGTCTTCTGCTGTGGACCTCGCGGCGTCACATTTGGCTCAGCTGTTTCAATAACATTAGGTTCGTTACAGTAACTAGTAGTTTTACTGTGCCGAGCAACATGTGGTGGATGCTGTTTCCTCGCTGGATCTGGTTCGTGGCGGGACAGGTTTTGTTTCTGTTCTTGGACAGGCAATGCGTTAAAGCCATGAGTTTGCAAAGAGCTGCATATTCCCACGCAGGGATTTGTCCAAACGACATGAATCCAAACCTGTGGGTTGATGCGATGAGCACCTGCACGCGGGAGTGTGAATCTGATCAGGTTTGCCATTTCATTACCATCATTTTCACTGGAAAACGTTATGAGAATTTAACCCTTTTTTATATTTGTTTGCATGTGCGCAGTATGTCGTTTGCATTACATACCTCGTCATGAGTAGCTGTCAGTCATTTGATTATAACAAGCACCAATGATTATAGTTTATAGAGAACATTTGATAGAATTTAAGTAAATTTATGGCGCATTTTTAATCTGTAACATTATGTATTCACTCTTTGTTCTACAGGAATGTGAAACGTTTGAAAAATGCTGTGCCAATGTTTGTGGAAATAGAAGCTGTGTGGCAGCCCGTCACATGGATGTCACAGGAAAGAAAGGGCCTGCGAGTGTGCCACAGGAAGCAACCTGTGACAAGTTCATGTGCACTCAGCAGGGCTCAGAGTGTGCCATCTGGGAAGGACAGCCTGTGTGCAAGTGTCGAGACCGCTGTGAGAGAGAACCAAACTTCACCTGTGCCTCTGACGGCATGACCTATTACAACAAGTGCTACATGGATGCAGAAGCCTGTTCCAAGGGCATCTCCTTGTCTGTGGTAACATGCAGATTCCATCTCACCAGGGCCAACACCAGTCCATTGCCTGCAGGCACCACTGCCCTCCCCACCACAGCCCTGCAGCGCACCACCCCGGCAGACGTGCACGCTCCTCTCATGGTGGGCAATCCCTCACAACAGTCTGTGTTAGCTGGTGAGACGGCCAGCTTCCTTTGTGAAGTTGCCGGCCGGCCAAAGCCTGAGATAACCTGGGAGAAGCAGCTGGAGGGGCAAGGCAACGTGGTCATCAAACCCAACCACGTACTTGGAAATGTGGTTGTCACCAATATTGGTCAGCTGGTTATTTACAACGCCCAACCGCAAGACGCGGGTATCTACACCTGCACTGCCACCAACACTGGAGGCTCCATCCAAGCTCACTTTCCACTCTCTGTAGTTCAGAGAGATCCAGTTGTAAAAGAGAACTCCACAAGCTTCCCAGCTGAGGACTGTCTCAAGATGCCTGACAGCGATGACTGTGGAGAAGAGAAGCTGAGCTGGTTTTATGAGCCCCAGAGGAACACCTGCATCACCTTTACTTACGGCAACTGCAACAAAAACCAGAATCACTTTGACACATATGAGGCATGTGCGTCAGCATGCGGCGAGGAACTCGCTGCCCCCTGTAACCTTCCCAGCTATCAGGGGCCCTGCAAGGCGTACGAACCGCGATGGGCATACAGCGGCTCTCAGCGCCAGTGCCAGCCCTTCATTTATGGTGGCTGTAAAGGCAACGAGAACAACTTTAAGACCAAAGAAGCCTGCGAAGATGCCTGTCCATTTCCCAAGAACCATCAGTGCAAACCTTGTAAGCCACGGCACAAGATGGTGACCAGTTTCTGCAAGAGCGATTTTGTGATTCTGGGCCGCATGACGGAGCTGACGGAGGACCAGGACTCTGGACGTGCTCTCGTCACAGTGGAGGAGATCCTGAAGGATGAGAAAATGGGGCTGAAGTTCTTTGGGAAGGAGCCCCTGGAAGTGACATTGCAGAACATGGACTGGACCTGCCCGTGTCCTAACATCACCACTGCTGATGGTCAGATCATCATCATGGGTGAAGTGAACAGTGGTATGGCCGTCCTGCAGCCCGACAGCTTCATCACCCATTCCAGCGTCAGACGTGTCCGAAAACTGCGTGAGGTCATCAATAAAAACACCTGTGACCTCTTGAAAGAGTTCATTCAATAGACATTCACACAGCACTCACAGCGCTGATGTCATCTTCATGAGCTAGAGACTAATATAAACTGATGATGAAATCATTGTGCCATTGTTTTGATATGTTTATTATAAGAATTGGTCATTCATGAACAGTTCTTGTATCCACACAAAATTGAGCAATATTAACTATGATGATTTTTATTAGGGTTGTCTTTACTGTATCCCTTATGTTAATGTAAAGGATCATATTTGTGGTCATAGGATGCATTAATCGAATCCATCTGTTATGCCAGAGCACTTACATTCCTGATCTCAAACAGAGCTCCATGTCTACTCTACACATGTAATGTTCTGCACTGGTCAACATTTTTTGGCACATTTTTGTAATGCTGTCTCATAATTTTTATTTACGTAATATAAAATTAGTTGTAGTTTTTAATTAACTTGCACCTCACTCTCTGCTTATCAAAACTCCAGTGATTGTATTATAATAAATCAGCTTCACGCATTTAAGTAAGTTGTATAATATTAAATATAAGCTCGGCTGCAACAGGAGAAAAGAATCTGTCTGTCTTTTCTTTGAAGCTTTACTTTGTGTAGAGAATCTCAAGTGTATATGATTTAGAACAGAACGTCGGTATTTTTAACCTATTTATTTTGAATTTTTCTTTTTTTTGATGAACATTCCCTGTGATGAACCAAAGAGCTGTTTGCATTTTTTATGAGCACGTACATATTTTTACAGTTCTCTTTTTGTAATCTTTCTGGTTCAGTGTCTGTAATGATTTGCTTTGTAAAATGACACCAAAATAAAAATTTGAACCTCAGTATTCTTCTGCTTTTCTAACAGTAGCTACACCAGTTATGCAAGTATTTTAATATTTTCTTAACCAACAGCTTAAATGAATCAGAACTCCAGCACTGACACAGCATTCACAAAATGAATGAATCAGCAACATTTCACTGTAACGTTTATCCTACAACTGTCACATTTTTGTTATCAATAAAAACTACAGAAACACCAAATACCTGTTTTTATCAACATAGAAATGATTAAAAATGTTCTGTCGTAAATCTTCTATTAAAGGACTACAATACTTTTTAAAGCGTCGTAAAAATGTATCTAAAAACGAAGAAGCCATGACCTTATCTACACCGAGAGGGAGAGCTGAAGCTTTGCTGTCCCAGGCAGAGAAGGGCCCCTCAGTTCATTCCAGCAGACGATCACACACGGCCCTCAGACAGAGGGCCATGCTGAGTTAAGGGGGGAGCTGGGAGATGAAGAACTGTTTGGATATGAGGTTTGAACATTTGGGACTTCTCTGCCAGAGATCTAATGTCCTAACAGATGGTTTCCTTATAGTTTTCAGGGTGGGCTTCAAAAGATGCCTGCCGCAGGCGGTAGAAAGCAAACCTGACCTTAGAGGCAAGGAGTGGCAGAGTAGAAAAATGTCAAAGTTGAGACTCATTTTTTGCTGTTTTTTATTAGATGGATTGAGGGTAAGGTAAGGTCTGAATCCATTTTGTTCATTGTCATTTATACATACACGTTTAACATGTATTTTAATCACAAAACTGCCTGCGAGGGAAAGTTTACGGCCATACATCAGAAGAGACATGTGATGTGTCCTGGAATGGCCTGTAGTTTTCAGGTGGGTAATAACTTCAGATGGAGCAGGGAATACCTTCCCTCACCCAAAGGAAACATATAGGCTTCCCATAGCCCTGTAACTGTTCCTGTTGTAAATACTGCAGTGCAGAGAGGGTTCATTGTAGCTGCAAATCCTCCTGGCATCATAAAAGACAATTTATGGCACTGTGTGTACCATTCCAGTTCAGATTAATGGAAACCTCACACACGTCTCTGATCTGCCAAGTGTGTGCTGAGTTATGTAAAGCTTGTTCAATGAATTTAAGCTGGTGCTTCCTGTTCTGTTACTTCAATCTGGCCCCCACAGACACCAGAGACCCACAGCGACGCTCCTGCATTGAACATCCAATCATAAAGCAGATGCTGGCCAAGGTAATACACAAAAATACCTTATGAACAACATTTTAATGGCTTTTTAATATTGGCTTGCTAGTAAAAAATGACATAATTGTTTGATAATTAGGAAACAGGACTGGTTTCAATGAGATGTGGAGCCATAATTACAACAGAAGTAATGTTGTTTACACAGTGGGATATGCACCAAAAATGTTACCCCAAATAACATTATGGAGTCTGTTCAAAAAATTGTAATTGTATTTATTTACTTGTTTGGCATCAGAACCAGCATATTTTGGCCAGAGAGAAAAACTTAGTATGCACAGCACAGCATATTTGCCCATGTATTCATGATTTTTAGATAGATCCTTCCTGTTGTTTTACATTCAAGTGTTAAAAATTTTTCACTGCTCTGATCTCTGTTAATGTCTGTGTTTCCTGTTCAGTTGACAAGTCCTGGTGATCTTTGTGTTTCAGCCTCTGATGCTTCCTGTTGCGTAAAGAAAACCAGAGACAAAGCGACACTATGTTTAACAGTTTCTACACTAGTCACACTAGTTATGTTACATTTGACCAATTCTGGGAACACACACTGGAGGGTAATAATCGTGTACCACAGCTAAACTAATACATGAACTAATGGTTATTAAATGTATAGACGAATCCGAGACTAACCTTAACTATAAATGTATTAGATGGGGATCTAATAAAGTTCCTCCATATTTAAACAGATGGGTGTTGTGTACAGATGCAGGGATAATTGATAAATACTTTTTGGGTTTTGGTCATTTATTCAGAAAATGCTTAACGTAAACCTATAAAACGAACCCTAAACATCTTTGATATATTAACATTCTCTACCTGTGTCAGCTGCAAGTAAACTAGAAGTCAATCTAACAGTCATGCTTGCGTGTCAGTATTAATGGTGAATGAATGCTGCTTTCTCTCTCTTTTTCCCTCACTGGCCTCTTACATTTGTACTGGTGCGAGAACTCTTTGACCAGGAAGACATTTCTGCTTGACTCACATCAGGTTTTTAAATAATCTTTTTTTGTTATTGAAACTGTTTCTTCTTTACAGTGAGATTGTACAGTGAGTTGTGCATGTATCATGCACTGATATGGACACTGTAAGATCAATGCATTAAATTGCATTAATGTTGTTATAAGTATTATACAGTGTTACAGTATTATGACAGCTAACCGCATAACCTCTGGTGTCATTTGTTTTAATCAGCTCTCGCTTCCCTTCACTTCTCCAAGACAATGTCCTGTAAACAAACATCTTGCTCTTAATAGCAATAATAATTATTAAAACAAATTAATGATTAAATAAAGTTTCATTCAGAACCCTGTCAAATGTTGTCCCATACAGTTTTCTGCAGTACTCGAAACAGATCAGCAGGTGTCAGCATTGCACAGAGTATTGTTTACGACCTCTAGTGTTGCAGGACTTGTATTCCTTCTAATAGTGATCGTTCACTCCAGTTCAAATCCAATTCATCATAAAATAATTTAAAGCCATGATAAATAATACAGATATGAATTTGTAACTGACATGCATTATCTGGTATTTGTCATATGGTATGTTCACTCTTTGAGACACCATAAGTTCACTTTGTCGACGTTGTAACTGTGTTTCATTGGCTACAGTGGCGGATAAACGCTTCCAGTAGAGCTTTACTGGTGACGCTTTACTCACTGTGACTACAGAAATGCAGATAAGCGTCGGCAAGTAAAGTTTGCTTTTCATGTAGAGTCTTGAAACCTCCATGTTTGAATCAAGATGCAAAGAGTAGAATTAACTCCACTGGGTGACGCTGTTGTTCTGTTGGACTTGAACTGTTTTTGCAAATCCATTATCTCTAAGCAAAGAATTACGTTGAGGTCACCAAAACACAACACTGCAGTGTGTGAGAGGCTAGTTATTGCATTTTATTTTTGGAACCACGCACAATGTATTCAGGAACAGAGTCCGTCAGAGCAGAACGGCCCCAGTGTTTGTGTAAACATAATCTAGTATGTCCAGACCGAGGCACAGGAACACGGTTAATCCAGCAGGACCTCACCGAGACCATCAGAACCTCTCCATGTGACACTCCAGGGTGTCTTATTACACCCATACAAGCATGCAGGCTCTGCCTCGCTACCCCTCAACCTGAATTCATCTCTGCTTCACTCTTATGTAACTCTCTTATGAGGGTTTGTGGCAAGCTGCTCCAAAAATCCACTGGCCTTTTAACTCCAATTATACAATCAGCTTTGAAGTTCAAGCAGGGTGTGCAGGACAGTATGCAAGGCCTGCTGAACCTACCGAAGGCCTGCTGAACCTACTGAAGGCCTGCTGAACCTACCGAAGGCCTGCTGAACCTACCGAAGGCCTGCTGAACCTACCGAAGACCTGCTGAACCTACCGAAGACCTACTGAACCTACCGAAGACCTGCTGAACCTACCGAAGGCCTGCTGAACCTACCGAAGACCTGCTGAACCTACCGAAGGCCTGCTAAACCTACCGAAGGCCTGCTGAACCTACAGAAGACCTGCTGAACCTACCGAAGGCCTGCTGAACCTACAGAAGGCCTGCTGAACCGGTTCAAGTTTAGGTGATTCAATTGAATTTTGTCATTTAATTTGTACTAAATGCTTATTCTTGTTTTCCAGCAGATGGTTGATTTAATAGTTTTTTGTTTTTATATTTTTTGGGTGACTGTTGAGCAGCTACATTGATTAATGGATAATGTGTTTTGTGGTGCAAGTTCACTCAGAAATGTACAGAAAGAGTTTTGTGTAGGTTTCTACAGTACAGGAAGTTCTGTACAGGAATTTGTACTCACTACTCACTTAAGTTTAAATAAACTGAAAAAATACACCTTTATTACATTATACTTTTATTTCCCTATATTTATTTTTCCATCAATCATAACCCCAAAATACCAATAAACTGCACAGTGTGTTCATGTACAAATTGGACTGAAAATCTAATTGGGATTTCTTTGGGAAAAATCTGGGGATTAAAGGGTTAATCAGCTTTATTCAGAGGGTTACTCCACCTACTGTTGCAGATATTTCTGGTTGTGTCAGTCACTGACTATGCAAACATAGAAACACTCTAAAAAGACTTTCGGCTGCATGTCTGGATGAGCCGAAACTACATTTGGAGCGATCATGCTGATACACGGAGCTCATTACTTCTGCATGTTCTGGGCATGTTTCTCAGACATACTGTTTTGCAAGAAAGATCATGTATTTGCTGTTGGCACATAGTTCTACACAGTGATGACAACACAGAGACAGAGGCCAAAACAGTCAGTGGATAATTAACAGTTCACGCAATGATTATTCACTGATAATCTTCTGTGCTGCTTAAATGAAAATGCAGTTATTTACTCACTCTTGTTCCATTTAAACCTGTGTGACATCAAATTTTTTAAAAACTATTGTTGTAGGTTTTGAGCAGTGGATTATGACACTCTTCTCAAGCTTCATAAAATAATGAAGTCCAATATTGAAAGTGTCTTTATTTTAGGAAAATCTTGACCTGTGATTTGAGACCTATGGTGGAGAGGAAATAACAAATCATGTCAACATGCTACATAACCTGTTAATACAGGTCATTGTAAGTTGTAAGTTAAACTGTCCCTTTAAGAAAATCTACATGTTTAATATGAATTCATTTAATAGCGTAATTAGTGTGACTCCTTGTTTTCTAGGAGCAACTCAAGCCATGTATGATATGCTGTACCCTGTGTTTATGTTATGTCATTTCTATGAAACAGTAATTTTACAGTTATCTAAGCCCTGTGACGCTCTCATCCAGCAGTGTGCTGTTAAAAATCACCTCAGCTGCCTCAGAGAGACGAGGATTGCTATGGTTTCATTTAGCTGCTTCATTGTTTGCTAGTTCAGAGTAATTTGTTCATTTTCAGTGTAGCTAAGCCTGTTACAAACTGATTTCCCCAGTATATTCACTCAGAATAAAAGTCCCTGTATCACAAACGAGAGCCTGCCAGAGGCGTCCGGGGAGGAGGTCCGACTCAGAAGAGCTGCTTTGAAGTACAAATTACACAAGCACATTTGCCAGGTGTACAGACACTGTATAAAATCATGTTTCAAGAAGTTGGAGAATGTTTGAAAGAGTAAAGGACATGATTTCCAGGATCTGGGAAAGCGAGTTTCTGAGCTAATGAAACTGGTTCAATAGACAATTTATTAGAAATTCATGCAGAATTTCATCACACAAAACCTTGTTGTGGTAAAAATGCTGGAATATTATCATTGATGTCATTGTGTTTTTAGTTTAAACACGATTAAACAATTGACATTTCCCCTGTAAATTAGGCTTATTATTATTATTTTGAATAAGTTCTTCATTCACAGAACATATTTCTATTGGACCGGCACAATGAGTGTTGCACTGTTGTCAGTTTTTAAAACGTATGTGTGGTGGAGAGGATCTTTAGACGCAGTTGTCTGACTGGTTAACAAACGCTTATGTTAACAGCTGAGCATGTTAAACTCTATTGCTCTCTGTGATGATACAGGGCAGGTCACAGAAGAGTGAAACGTGCCTGTCTTTCTCAGTCTGTCTGTTGATTGCAGTTCAAACACATTGTAATTCTGTAAAGCTGTCTGATCAGAGGAGGGTGAATCTCTCGCTGGGCTCTGATCAGTTTGATTCAAATAGCAAAGTAGAGAAACACTGATTTGACTCCAAATTGTGTTTCAAAGGTATTCAACAAATAAAGCATGTTTTTCATATCTTCACACAGAGAATGAGAGAATAAACATTTGATCAAGTGAAAGTTCACAACACAAGAATAACTAACAGGCTGTTTCTCATGTCTGGTTCAAGAGCTAAAGACATATTACATTTATGTCACTTATCTGTTCTATTACACTAGTTATTTATCCTGTTTGTATGAGATGGCCACTATATATTTATTTGTAATTCCAGTATGTTTTTCAGCTGGAATTAAAAAAAAAAGCAAGTTGGGTTCTTCTTGCCCCAGTTGCACCAGCTACTGCTTCTCAATCCAAGCCAGGAAACTTGTGCTCAGCACATCATGTACAATACAGAATGCTGGTCCTTGCTGAGACGCAGATATCAACTCAGCTGTGAAAGCAAAACTGAGAGAGTCTGAAAGTGAAAACACAAGATGAGTAACTGAATAATGTTCGCATCAGATAAACACACTCTGCAATGACATCATCTGTCTTGATGTATAACATGCAGAACTGGCATGTAAGAGGAGGTGAACTGCGGCAGATTGCATCGTGTTTGCACACTGACAGTATTTCTGTTGCATAACAGCCGCAGCTTTCTATTAAAGTATTTCCTTTACCAGTATCCATACATTATAAAACATCTCCACTGAGCTGTTGATTGTAGTTTAAGTGTGTGGTGAAACAGGGTTCAGAATGCAGTTATGAATCTGGTGCTTCTGAAAGGTGAAAAGTTCTACACCATCAGCTGTGTGACATTGCAAAAAAAGCCACTCGGACATGTAGAACATTCTGAAAGCGTCACAGAGACACAGTGTTTACATTGTTACTTTTTACATCAGTCTGTGATTGGCTTACTTACAGTCGTCTCTGCCTATTAAACTGTGATGGTGAATTGTTCTAGCTTTGAACAGCCTGACACACTGTAGCACTGAACTGACACTGATTAACACAACATCTGTGAAACACAGAGTCACACATAAATCCATCTCATCCACTCACATGAGGGCACGGTTGACCTTTACCCCCGAGAAAGCCATGAGCTCATGTTATTTACATGTTAGTTACATGTTATTTAACTAAAAATGAACAGAGTGTTTTACATTTACATGATTATTTAAACACATTTAAGATGCTACACTATGTAGTCAAATGTATACAAACCTTTGCTTTCTTTGTACAAAACATTAGATGTTCACCAGAAGCTCTTTGAAACATTTTAACTTAGAAAAACAGAATTTATATTCACACACCTTGAATGGGTCCAGTGTAACAACATCTCTCAGTTTTTATGTGTGCATTGGTGAGCAGTTAGAAAGCGTTTGTGTGTGTTTTTATGGGTGTACATGTGTTCACTAAATGCATTAAGGCAAACATGCTTCCAGTGATCAGTGCTGCTGATACGGATGACTCACCCAACCTCTCTTCTCTATTTCTGGAGTTTATCTCCAGGCTTTTAGCCCAACAGCCAAAAAAAGAGGATGACGTGTTGATGAGGGTGCATGGAGTCAATTAAACCCTGGACGTTTTGTTCACATCTCACAAGGCAGCTGTACATCCACTCACAACGCAACACAATTTGGGCGTAAATGACATGTTTTTGTATGCATGTATCAATGTATGACTGCATGCTGTTGAGTGTAGACTCTTTATAATCGTCGCTGTTCCTAAAACCCATGGCCATCATCATAGTTATGCACACACATCATCAGTGACTTCTGCTGACCTGGAAGAATGTGACAGATCTATGATCAACTACAGCTCTATGATCAACTACAGATCTATGATCAACTACAGCTCTATGATCAACTACAGCTCTGCGTTCAACACTATTGTCCTCTCCAGGCATGTTGCTCGGATCTGGTCGGGTTCTTTATCTTCCAACAGCTTCTTGTGCTGGAACCGCAGACCCTCAGATCCTTCATTATGGATATAAGCACCAGATCTCCAGAGGGATGCATGCTGAGTGCTCGTTGCTATTTTTCTTTACTGTAACCACATCCCTCTCTACAGCTTCAAGTATATTCTTATGTTTGCACATGACACCAGTGGCTGCTTTAATTACCAGAAACGATGAAGCAACCCACAGGAAATAAACTACATTTCCCAAACACAATCTTCTTGACTAATGGTTTGTGATTACAATGTGCGAGTGATCAAATTAAATATGTAATGTAGTCTTTTTCCTAAATAGCTGCATATATATATCTGGTTACTATAGTAACGGTGTCAGCATGCTAAATTAACCTCCATCCACATCACTTATGGTTGATCAATACCGCTTCTCTGGTGAAAAGATACATCAGAACATATATTACCCGCAGGTCAAACACTCCAGCTACCTGCCCAGCTGCTGTAGAACATCAAACACACAGATGAAATAATCCTCATATATATTCATACTAGTCAGAAATCCAGTGGGTGATCCAAACAGCCCAGCACATCACTGGAACTCCACTGCTGTCTCTTATTAAAGACGTCCACACATCATTTGTCTCACATAGACAGACTTTGACTTTTGACTTTGCAGCATTAAGTCCTTATCAAAGCTGAATCTGCTATCTAACATGAAATATTTCACAATAAAATAACAAATTAAAATTAATTAATTAAATTAAAATTAAAGCACAATAGTGTCAATGAAGGGTTGTGGAAATATCACTGAGAAAATGTGAATGTGTACAGACTATTCATCAGAATATTTCAAAATATTGATATATTTTTTAAACTGTACAAAAACTTTCCAACAATACACAGTGAAGCATATTTTAGAAACACACTTTTTCATTGTGATGTAATTTACATACAGTTAAGCTTTTCAGTTCATTTATTGTCAGTAATGATTGTTCTAATTATTACTGTAGAAGTTGTACATGTAGATTTGCTCAGCTGTAACAGAAAGAATGCAACAGTGCATGAAAATGGTCATGATCTTGACAGCTTCATTTTTATGTAGTAAAATATATTTTCTAGTTTCTCTTTCTTGAATGATGACCATTGACTTTTCCCCTCTATGATTAAAATGATATATGCTTTGCACATTGTATATGAAAGTTAGCTATTGCCAAACTATAGTGAATCATTTACTTGCTGAGCATGTTGCAAACAAATGATAAGAAATGTTTCTTCCAGCTCTTCCAGATTCCTCCAGACTGCGTCTGACTGGATGGTGTGTTATAAATCTGTAAAGATTCACTGTATTATATGCACTTTGTCTTAATCAATAACTCTCAGTAAAATAAGCCACAGATTAATCTCTATCTGTACAGATAGCCGACAGCTCAGCTGTCCTAAAACACAGTTAGCAGCTGATTTTGGAGAAGAACTGCAGTAGATCCCTTATCAGCGGGCAATTCATGAGTAAGCCATGGACAATATGAGTGTTTTATTTCTCTCAGATAATCAGCCGAGTTTTATAACCAGAACTTATGAAGGATCTAAGAACATGGACGTACTGTAGACGGCTGTTTGCCATTCCAAGAAACAATTCTAACACAACGTATAGCTCCTGTTGGAAACTTGAAACAAACAGAGATCAGCGACAGGACCGAACATACAGCTAAATCTGAAGTGTTGGAGAGCTATTAACATTTTTAGTCAAAGATTTAACGTTTTTGACAGTCAAAGTCAAATGCTCTCTTTTAATAACTGCTTGTGTCCTTCTGTACACAACTGACTGTCTTTCTGAACACAGTCTCTCTCTCTTTTATCTGTCTTTCATCTATTTTTAATAAAGTTTATTAAAAAATAATAAGTTTTCTATACATTTTGTGAGGTTTGTAATTTTCATAAACTTTATTTAGATATATGTATATAATGTTTAAACAAAAAAATATTTAGTCACATTTAATTCATATTTAATCTTGGGAACAAATTTACCAGCAAGGGATTGTTAAATATGCCGCACACACACACACACACAGTTATGTATCTCCCTCAATATAGGGCATGTCACATGGTTGCATCATTGACACCTGCCCTGTGGGCAGCAGAGGGAATAATCATTTCACTGACCTTCATGCATTGTTTGTTTGCCTTTCTGCATTACTGCAGCTGCAGTGGGGTACTGTGTAATCTTTCCCTCTGTTAGTGGAGTATTAGCAGAACTAACTGTGTACTGTTAGACAAGCTACAGCCTTGGCTAAGCAGATAAAGTTTCTCTCTGGTTCTCTCCCTCTATATTATCTCTCCGCCAGTGTTTAGACCGCAGAACATGATATGACTTACCAGCATGTGACCTCGAGTGAAAAACACAGTGCCTCTCTGCAGCGTATAGGAGGAACTCCAGGCTCTCTTTACCAGCTGTGATTAGAGGAGACAGATTTGCTTAGTTCATCAGGTTTGTTTTAACCATGCAAACAAACGTAAATAATATATTACAGCTGAATTTAGAAGTGCAAGATTTGATTTTGTCCTGTGATTTTAATTACCCTGCTGCTTGCCGAATGCTTACTGATTTAGTCTCTTGTAAGATATTGTGAAGAAGGAAACCTTGTTATATGACCATATTATTAAAACACACACGTTATATAGCATAGTTACATTACACTACGAAATCATATATTTAGATATTGTACAATTATGTGACATTATGTGCCATGTGAAATCTGTAGCATATATAATGTGTTTTATGTTTTCCATATATCTGATTTCTGTGTAAGAAAAGCTGATTTATAACATCACAAATGACGCTAATGCTTTAAGCCTCTGACATCACAAAGTTATATAATTTCTCATTTCTTAGAGCTGATAAGAGACGGCTCACTGCAGGCTGGGCTTTCAGTCTCACAATGAATCATTCAGTAGAATGGGCAATCCTGTCCTGCACAGCCTTACATACATCAGCTCGTCCTGTCTGAAACAGGAATTCTATAAAGAGCTTCAGCAGCCGGTTTGTTTGGAGCTCAGCAGAGCAGAGTTAATCAGACACAAAGACAAGCTCTGTGAATCTTAATTACATTCCTATTAGCCGACATCTTTTCAGAAATACATAACAAATGAGTCTGAATATTCAGAGCGTTCTACATAAGGTCTTCATTCTTTGACTCTAGCTGTCCTTATGTCAACTTAGCTTGTGTTGATATTTAACCAACTACATTTGTTTATACAGGCAGTAAAATGTGTCCATATACAGTAAAATATACTGTTCTGTACAGTTTATTATTATTATTTTTCTTAATCTGTTTACTAACAAACATGACTGGTTGGAATGAGTTCAACTAGCCAACTAGCTCAAGCTGTTTGGCAGATCGTACATTTAACTGGACCACACATGAAAATCTATTAATTTATGACAAACTGTCATGTGGCCACTAGTGATGGCCGTTTATCATTCACCTTTGTGTGTGCTAGTTGTGTGTGTGTGTTTGCAGGAGGTGACGTGATTAATAGCCAATTTTGCATATAGATTGGATTTGGGCTGAGCTCACACCCATGGCAACATTTCATGTCAAAACACTCTGTTAGAATCTCTGCTCTCTGGGCTTTATTGCTGGGCATAGACAGATATTACATAAGGCAATCCCAGTAATGCATCCCGGGCTGCTGGGATTACAGAGCCAGATAAAGGTGGAGGCAGAGTGCTAGTTACTTAACACTGGTCTGCAGGCTATGGCCTTTACCTGACCTGCCAACAACACACATATGAAATGATGTATGTGCAAATAGAGAGCAAAATAAAAGAGGCTTTTTATTATGATGATTATTTGACGCATATGTTCATAAGGCAGATTGGAAAAAACATGATACAATTCAGAGTTATTTTGTTTGTTTGAGAGATAAGTATATTTAGAGGCATCAAACACGTTCAAAAAGGCCCTCTCGAATTTCTGAGCTAAGTGAATTTTTTTAAATAAATTACCATTAATAACCATAAATTTGGTCAGTCTGAATTAATTCAAACCTTCTACAGATCATTTATTTAAACTAAAAATTCTGTTATTATCTGCCCACACTCATATCAGTTCAAAGCTAGTGAAAAACTGAGTGTTTTTCCTGTGCAGCACTAAAGAGGCTGAAAAAAGCTGCTGTTTCTTATATAATTGAAGGTGCATAGCGAACACTGACTGACAGCTTCAGGTGCTAATTTGCTTAGGTTTACTGAATAAAATGATTTGGGTGTTTGGATTTGAACACTGAAACAAAAGCAGTGGCACAAGGCTGACATGTCCTGCACTCATGTACAGAACTACTGAGCAGATTGAATATTAATGTTTATTGTGATGGATGCAGATGCTGTTTTTCACATGACCAACAGTAGCATGTAAAACTGCAGGTTTGTAAGAGTGTGTGTTATTTTAATCTTCATGCTTGTTTCTGTTATAATGGACTATAAAAACAATTGAATGGCTATTACGTCACAGAAACAAAAAGCTTCTCAATGTGTCAAGGAAATGTGTCATTTTCACACTGCCATTGCCCTTGGTACTGCACATCCCTTATCTCCATCATTACAATAATACAAACACACATAAGAAACATGAACATCACAGCTGTTAATGCCTGCATTAAGAATTTGCTGAATATTTACATGCGTTAGATTTGGGGTGAAGGATAAGTATGACTCCACTCATCCTCTTCTGCTCTCCTCAGAGAGATCTTTGGGTAGATCTTTAGTGCTGCGTCGATACTGATGCTTTGACCTCGTTTATATTATGGAACATATATTGGAGCCAGGATGCATTGGCTGCGTTCTCATTCACAGCATCACCGTGCAGTAAAAGATCACTTCATTGAACAAAATGTGTTTATTTTGTTCAATGCAATGTTTTGCAGCACTTAAGGGTTTTGGGTACGTTGACATCATTTACTTGTGTAAATAAAAATAAATGACCATTACTTTCATATATCTAAAATTTAAATGACATGTCCTTTCCTTTATATAGGATATATATGGATATAATATTATTGTTTAAGGAGTAAGCGAGATAAATAGTCACGGCTGAAGGTTATTCATCAAGTGGAATGTTTGTAACTTCTCTCATGACCACGTCTACAGACGGAGCACATGTCTACAGATGGAGCACATGTCTACAGACGGAGCACATGTACTTCTTTAACTCAGAATCTCTTATAAGACAGCAGAACTCCCACCAAAACACATGCAGGACACTATCGAGTGATTGAAACATTCCTTTCAGTGACATCACAGATTCAGTGTTGTTGTTTAGATTTTGCATGTTTACATGAGTTGCAATGAGACTCAAGTGATGTTCAAACTTAACAAATATAATGTAACTAACGTAATATCTGATAGATGAAATCCAAAGGTTTCCTGAGCCAGTCTCATCTCTTCACTCCACTGCAGGGAATGCTCCAGCATCTCACATCATCACTGTCTCTTACTGGGAAAATTGTGATGAATTCTTTCCAATTTTACTTTCTGCTGTGTGGAATTGTACTGCAGGAAATGAATACAAATTAGGCGTGAAATGAATGTAATCTGTGAAAAATGGGCGCTCTTTACCAAGAGAGATATTAGAATATTTCATGAACAAATCTAAATACCACATAGTTTTAAATAGCCTTTTCTAAAAGTGAGCATAGAAAAGGCTGTGTTCAATTCCATATCTACTTTCTCATCTCATACATAAGCAAAAATCTTCAAAACTGGCTTTCCACATTAAAAAGCCTTACGCATTAAGGTTACTTTACAGTCATAAGTCGTATGTATTTATTATCCACGACCCACAAATCCCTCTGTTACAGAATAGTTTCTGAGTAGTCCACCCCCACCCCTCTCTGCATAGGGAGTAGGTTGTAGGGAACAGATCTGTGATTGCACAATGACACTGCTGCTCCCTCAGGAAGGTCTGCTTCCATAAGACATGATGTGATGCAGCTCTATCTGTGTTTGGGCCCAAGAGAAATCCGCTTTAATCAGGCATTTAGAAAATGACCCACACAATCACTCCGTGACACAGAAAACTTTGAGTCTGAATATACAACGTGAATAGGTGCTACATTTCAAATGAATGATATAAATGAGCAATTAAATGAGTCAAGAACAATACAGTGATTTTTATTCAAATGTATGGTCACATTCATCTTTCATTATTTCTTTCACTATTCAAGTGCATTTTATTTACAGTATATTATTATCTTTATTTTTGTTGTTTTACTCTTGTCCTAAAAAAATCAGAAATTGTTGGCATGTATTTACTGTCCAGTGAACATTGTTGGTAAACAAATTAAAACAAGTGGGAGTGTAAAAAATGTGTTTTAAAATAGTTCCAATAGAACTTAGGGCCAAAAGCGCTTGAAGTTGCCATAGCTAAATAAAACACCCAATTATGTTCAATATAATTGTTAAATATGTTTTGTATTTACATAACATGAAGCTGCAGTCACTGCGTCTCATTGCTGAATCACAGCAGATCACCCGAGGACTGCGTAACATATTACACACTAAATAATGAGTTGGAGAACAGCAGTAATAAGCGGAGGCAAACTCTGTCGTTGAGTACACACAGGAGGGTGCTGTCTATATAGGGCACCATCACTTTGGTGTTGTCAGGAAAGGGGGTAATGTGCATTATAGTGAACAGTAATGATGTTTGAGGGCTTGTGCTCTGTCTCATAGGTCATTCAGGATGGGATGTTAGATTCCAGTTCAGATCTGTGACATTTGCTGGTGTCTGTGACACAAGCACACTAAAAATAATCAGATGAACAGACTTAACCAGGTGCTCAAGGGCAGCGTCTCATACATTCCTCCTCCACCTCACCTCAGACGGCTCACAGAGGAGGATATGCACTTTATTTATATATATATGACAAGGCCATTTAGAGGACAGCCAATCACATTAAAGTAATGCACTAGATAATCATCTGTTTATGATTGACTAACAGTCATCCACATGCAGTCAAACGCTTCTGATCATAGAGGACTCTTTTAATAAAGACACGTCATTGTTTATTCATTTGTTTGAGTTTGTGGTGACATGACCTGGCCATGGTTTGACAGGTCTGGTTTTAATTACTATATATTCAGCTGGTGATTGTCTGATCTCACTGCTGTCTTCCCTAATCTCGTGTTTATATTATAACATTACATTTACATTATTTTATTTTTCAGAAGTACTGCTAGTTTCTTATAAGAGGTAATGCACTCTTCTCAGTAGAAAACGTTTATTAGTTCATTTTAACGAATGACGTAAAAGCTCATCGTTTAATTTTCACCATTCACGCGTTTACGTGTAATTCACATTCATGTTTCAGTCTTTCGGTGTTTGCAGAGTCTCTGCTGGTGTCTGAGGTCACATTAATGTCCCGTTTATATTCCGCGCTGCGCTACTCGCGTTACCCAAAACAAGCCTGCGTGCGCACATACATGCGCGCGGCCACGCTCGCTGTTTAGTACGTGCACCGCGCGCACTCGCACCCAGAAAACAAACAGGAGTTAGTGGACGAGATCTTTATTACCCGGTCAGCCTGACACAACTGTGAATGTTAGACCCACCGCTGAAATTAAAGCCTAAGTGACAGTCCAGCTCCCCTTTACGCAGCAGCAGCAACACGGAGGTAAAAGAGAGGAAAAACAGAGCAATGCTTTAAGAAGAAATAACGCGTTTATCCTAAAAGCTAAGAGATGTTTAAATAAAGTGGATGACCAGTAATTCAGTGCTGCATAAAATTCATAAATCATGCCTGAAGTAAAAAGCAATACAGAGGACTCAGAGAGAACATCTAAATTTAGCTGCAAAGGTACACAGAGACCAAGAGTGAAGGACTGCTCCCCCCTCCAGAGACCCCTCTTGACTCCGCCCCCCGGCAATCATGGTCATTACATTTACATTTAGTCATTTAGCTGACGCTGTTATCCAAAGCGACTTACAAATGAGGACAAGGAAGCAATTTCAACAGCTATAAGAGCAGAGGTTATTACAGAGGTTTTACACTAAAAAGCATTTTATGATGTGTGAGACCTTTGAGTGAGCATAGAGGAAAGAGATCCAAGACCAAACTAATCAACAGAACCCTGCAGAATTTAGACATCATCTATCATCTATCTAAGTCCACAACATGCTGCCCCATCCCTTTTAAAACAGACATATTGTGCACTCATAAACAAAACAATAAGCAACACCAGAGTATTTGCTGAGTCTCAACATTGACTGTTAAATGGCATGCCCAAAAATATCCATAGCCTGAGGGATTATGATGATATCAGCATTAATAAGCAGTCTTAGAGCTCTGACACATTGGGGGTTGTTTTGCTGCCCGGTTCAGGTCCACATTGTGCTGTAAACTCAGTATCAGCAAGTGAATGGAACATTCCACCCTATTCTGGCTCTCTGGTTACAATCTGCTGCCCTGGACCTTTGAAACGAAGGCAAGAAACAGGAGCCCAGCAGTTAGTGTGTGCTGTGGTAATACATTCCCCACTAACCTTTCCTGTAGAAGAACAGATACTAGAGCTGGTGTCAGTACTACCATTGTGTTGTTTTATTGTAGGCAAAAGTGGTTTAAAGATACCACACCATCTTTCAAATAAACAAATCCTCACAGAAACCTCCCATAAACCCATAATGGTTATTAAAACTATTAAGGCTAGTTTACATGCAAATACGTCCCTGTTTATTTTGCTTATGTGCTCAGCTTTAATAATATATGAGCTTAATCGCATCTTGTGTGATATTTGCATCACAACTGAAAAGGATGAATAAAAACAATAACAGGCAGATGGTTTTTATTGCTTGTGCAATGACAAACATCATTTGTGCTGTTATGTGGATTTAGGAAACTACTTTATAATTGATATATTCTAATATCCTGACATTAAATCAGAATGAGTTTAGGAATGTTCAGACTGGAATGTTGTAGATTCCATAAAAGCTTTATTATGTGCTGTACTTTACTTCAGCTGTGGCCTGAGGGAGATGCGATTAGAACAAAGCTGTGTTACTTTAACTGGACACGACAAGCTCTGGTCAGTTAGATAAGGTGAGGACATCAGACCATGAGTTCAGTTCTACTGTGGACAACTGCCCTGACTATACACTTCAAATGACGGAGAATGAACAGAGGACCTTCTGTTAGCTGATACACATTTAGTATATAAGCTATTAGAGAGACTTTAAAGAGAGTTTAAACTACTATAGCTACAATCATATTTAAAAAACAGATCCACAAAATAAACAATGCAGGACGAAAGAACTGGATGTTTACAGAAAAGTGAACATGTAAAAGTAATTCAACCATTTTCATCCCATTCTAGTTAGAAAATCTGATCAATGTTTGAGTAAAACTGAACATTCAACAACAACAAACACATGCAGGGCGGGACTTAAATGTGTCCATCAGGAACTGATTGGATCGTCAAAGGTGTTCAGTCAGGTGACTGAAAGGTAAGAGGGATTTGTGTTGTTTCTGAGGCCAGACACGTCATAACACTTTAATAAAAGAAAACAAAGACTGTGTTTTTTTGGAAGAACATGTATGGATTTAATGTATTGATTTATAATGCACAAAACACCAGGAGCTTGTAAAAAAGGAAGAGGGTCAAATTGAGCCATTACAGCCAAATGTTCATATTTTCTTTTATTTTTAGAGCCTTTAATTAATTAGATTTTGTAGGAACATCTCTTTATTCTGTTGAGGTTTATGCCTTTATAAAGTTCAAAGCCCCATTGAGAATGTGTCAGGCATAACATATTCCAGCAAACGTTTGGCTCTGCTCCAGTTGTGGAGTACAGATGAGCTGAGAGTCTGCGTTAGTGCTTTTCTGCACTGCATTCAAATAAATATCACTCATCCAGTGATATCTGTAAAATATCTTTCTCTGCCTTTGACACTGACACATTTATGAAATGCAATTTTAATTTGTTACACAACTGTTTATTTTTGTTACCTTTAAAATGTTTCCCTTCTTTAACACTTTAATGTTTCATTATATTTAGCTGAGAGCCTATAATGGGGTATAATATAATGGGGTATGTACTGCCAGGTTCCCATATAACCACTTACTCCCAGTTATCTGACAACATGCCCCACTATTCTCCTGTCACGAATGATCAATGTGTTTAGTGAACTGTATCTTTTCTCCCTGGCCAATAACAGTACAAATGTTCAATAACCTTTTAGTAGCCAAGACTTTGTGCCTATACAAAACATATTCATCATGAGAAATATCTATAATATACCTTCTGTAATATGTGGACCTCTGCTGAGCTAGGTTACTAATTACTACACACACGTTTGTTCTCAACACAATACATTTTCCTGTCTCAGAGAATGTCAATGCACCTTCCTCTGAGCTAATGGAGAAGAGAGAAACCAGAGCATCGCATCATCAATCTGGAGTCAGAGAAGCTTTCACAAAGAGTTCCCAGCGTGGTCACAATTATCATGTGCTCTCTTTTCTAAGTAGTCCTCCGGTGACCTCAGCTGTCCTGCTGGCTGTTCGCTGGACCAAGCTGTGAGTTTAAGTATGTTACTATTCACTAGATGTGTGCTGAAGCCGAGCACTCATGAGCACCACACAGGCATTAATGAGAGATCTGAATAGTGACGCTTAACCGGTAATTCATCCCGCCTCAGCTGCTGTCAGGTATTCCGAGTTCTCACACACCTGAGATTCCCTGCATGGGAACAAGCAGGAAAAACACTGAAACACAAGGAGACAGATGTGCAACCGGATCCAAAACTCTGAGATCATATATGTTTATATTTTGCATTATTTTTCCAGTGTGAACACCAAAATCACAAATTTACTTACATTTTATTAATGACCAGGAATATAACGTGCAATCTTAAATATTTAGTTTACTTTGGGTTTTGTTCTTTTTCTTTGTGTATTTGAGGCGTATTTAAGCTTCAGTTCAGAGTCGGCTTCACACATCCATCTTATGGTGGAGCAGTCCATGTTTTCTGTTGTTTCAATAGAAATAGAAGCTTCAATGATGCTTTAAAATAAGCCATGCCTTCATTCTGGTGTTTATGAAAGCTCTCATGAATCTGTTGCAGAACAGAAACATCATGAGAGATTGTACAGGATGTGTTTGGTTCTCATATTTCAGGGTCATTATATAACCAAACACACCAATCATTTAACCGAACAACTCCCACATTATTGTACTCTATACCTCTATAATATACTCTACACCCCTATAATATACTCTACACCTCTATAATATACTCTACACCTCTATAATATGCTCTACACCTCTATAATGTACTCTACACCTCTATAATGTACTCTACACCTCTATAATATACTCTACACCTCTATAATATACTCTACACCTCTATAATATACTCTACACCTCTATAATGTACTCTACACCTCTATAATGTACTCTACACCTCTATAATATACTCTACACCTCTATAATATAGTCTATAATCTGTGGACTACAAACTTTACTAGCAATGATGATCATTGTGACCTGAAAACCTCTTTTGGCTTTTTCTCTAAATGTCAACAATAGGGTGAATGTTTGCTGTTTTTGCATGTGTTGTGCTGCTTATATCAAATTATGCATCATTGTCTGTATACCGTGAGAACAGGCAGACAAGAGCACTATATAGGGTAATCCTATTATATAGCCTATCATACAGTTTTCAGCTAAAGTAATTCAATAAATGAATCCAAAACATGGAACAAATCATAAAACAGCAAAAGTAGAAAAGATAAAATATTAAACCATCATTTCGGCCCATAAAATGACATTACAAGCAACATAAAAGGTGAAGATATCATAATTATAAACTTGATTATTTAATCAATTTATAAAAAAATTACATTTGAGACTGAAACTGACATACAAAAATCAGCTTCAATTAAAAGCTACAAAACTCAGAGCACATTGCTGCTAAACTATAATAAGCACAGAAGGAATTTACCAGTAAAATGAAATAAGATTAAGATTTATGAATGTCCTCTTTTCACACATACGTTCATGTAACTGGGTTATTTCAAATTGTACAACTTCTGATATTTGAAGTTTAAGTGATTCTCTATTAGTAGGAGTCTGGATTTTTCATCGCATTTATGACCTCTATTGAAAATCATACAGCACATCAGTGATGCCTTTTCTCTGCTGCTGAATAATTTAGACTGAGAGCTGCACTGATTTATTTACCTCACTGGATTCCTCTATCACATAGCAGTGTTAGAGCACATTAAGATGAGGTTTCCGTCTCTATGGAACAGGAGAAAAACAATAACCTTCAGGCTAACACAAGTCAAAAAGTCAAATATTTCTCACTCCCATTTTTAGCAGGTGATCAAGCTCCTAGACATTGAGGTCATGTCCCATAGTGGTAGATGTTTCCTACACAACACAAGTCACCTGACTGGAATTCCTTTGTCTTGAATCAGAGAGGAATTCCTGAGCTCTGACGTATGAGGCGTTTCCACAAAACAACTTTCAGTGGGTGTGAACGCATGCAGACATACAGCTCAGAGAGCCCCTAACCCCAGCCGCCGAACTCAAACCAATTAATCAAGACCAAAAGAACGGCTTACAGTGTCATACGAGTGAGCTTAATGTTTAATGTGTGTCAGCTGAGAAACACTGCTGTGACCCACGTAAAGCGTATTCACGTGACGAATGAAACACAACCAAATTCCTTGACAACAATGATGATGATAATGAAACTATGAACATAACATGTTCATATAACATTGTGCTTGTCCTCCACCCAACATTACACACTTAATTTACACAGATGACATGACTAACATCAGTAACAATAACAATAGATAAACAAACCACAGCTTACTGTACCAGAACCAAAAAACTGCCATTAGTTGAGCTAAAATATGTATTTTTTTATTTTGTGATAATTCTGGTTAAGTTAATTGAATCCACTTGATTAGCTGTCATTTCTTGACATTACTGCCTGATCTGATAAAGAGCTTATATAGCAGGTTTATTAAATAGGTTTTAATATGTCCCAGCTCTGACTGGGAGAGGGATAGAATTATGAAGTGGCACCTGGGCTGACCAATTAAATTTTAGGGGTAGCCAGAGCCACCCATTTGAACACACTCCTGTGGGAAGGAATGACAAAATGGCATTTGATTATCTCTTCTATGTTATCATAATGAAATCCAATATCTCTCATTACATTAGCAATGCCAAATTCTACTTGGGCTAACTTGTATTACCTAGGCAGAGCAGTTAATGAAGATACTGCAGATCCTTAGGGGCCAAAACAAACTGCTTTATCCCTCCTGAGTCAAGGTGACTATATTAGAAAAGACATTGTGTTGCCACTTTCTGCTATAAGTGCAAATGTTTATGGGTAAGAACTGGAGGGAGCCATCCAAGATGAAATTACACAGGCCAGGAACATCAAACACCTCAGGGACCAGCGAGGAGAAATGGCCCTCGCTGCCACAGACACACTCATAGAGAGAGACACCATAACTGTATCCACAATCCATCACACTGCACCAGTCTGTGTCCAAGTGCTGCTTGTCATTCATTGTGTGAGAGAGTTAAGTATGTAGCTGCAGTTGTATCACTCGGCTCATTTAAGCTTTTAAGCTTTGCTATTGTGTCCAGTTACTGACTGACGGTTTTAAGTTGTTATGCCATCTGTAGACATTCTGCCTTCTCATGCTTAAGTCATAACAGGCATGTACTTGAACTCAAGCAGGACGTTTATGTTATATAATGTTAAGTCATGTTCAGGTGATTAAGTGGAATATATGTAAAGCATTACAATCGCAGTGTTTGAATCATGCATAATTAAAATCCTCTAATAAGCTACATATTCAAATGCTTTCATTTTGTTATTTTCCGGACTAGAGTAAAGTCTGTTTGTGTGGTTGTGCATGTCTGACAGCTGTGTGTGTGTGTGTTGGGGGGGTTGGGTGGATGGGGGTCTCATACTGCCCTACAGAGCCAACAGCAGGATTTAGCAATGCAGCTTAAGTGTGCTGACCTGAACATGTTCTCACATTCAAATCTTCTCATATTTACTGAATATCTAAATTTGGTTTTGATGGACGGCCCACAGGGGAAAGACTCAGTCCCCGATTTATTACTGGAGAAAAAGTTTGTTATGCTTTAAGTTGTTAAGAAGTTATCTGTTGACTATACTTTATAGATCATTCATTTATAGCACGTTTTGATAAAAGAGGACCTGCGTGACTTTGATTTTAATTCACCAGCACAAGTTTGAATACGTTCAGTAACTTTAGAATAGAGGAAAATATATTTGGGTGATTAATCAAAGAAGAAAATTGAATGGCCATAATATCCCTTAAAAACTCTTTTGATATCTGTCATTATCTTTGATGACCATAAACCAATCATAGTATAACATTTTCTTTCTACAATTACCACATACTGGTTAACAAGAAAATCTTGTATTAACTAGCTGCTCCTGATTGTCAAGCTGTTTATCATACAGATGCCACACATTTCTGCTGAGGGTGTTAAACAACACGCAGCTCAGGCGTCTAATACAAACACCTCTGACAGACAATTACACAGTACCATCAACAGCTCCACTGCTAATAAAAAGCCACATTTATTATATGTGGTTCTGTCCCATATACCTTCAGCTGACCCTCACTTTCACTACTGGTACAGTCTGTTCCTGAACATTCAAATCACGGTGGAAAGATACTTTGAATGTGGTACAATGACTTAAAGTTTGACATCTGTGGACAATAAAATGCATTGGGCATATGCTTAGGCTTTACTTTAGTATTTTTAAAAATTGAAGGACATATTATATTATATTAGTTTATATATTGGTTTATTGGAGCTAAATACATTTTCTGTTAGAAGATTCTATCTTTGGGATGAATCCTGATACTCAGGAAATGGTTTCAATACTGGAAGGAATCTGCCTCATATATAAATGATGATGGATTTGTCATGGCAATACTCTGTGTCTCTTATTTTCTTTCATCATGTCCTCAGCAGATCTCACCACATGAGTCCAGGCTTGGAGAATCTCCAGATAACATGTTCCCAAGGCAGAGAATATGTGAAATACAGGTTACAGTAATGAAAAGCTGGTCTCTGGCCACGTCCGTTAACCCAAACTAGTCTAGTCTGTCACATTCAGAAACATATTAACTAAATAGTTTAACCTGACTGTTCTCATAGAATTTGTAGAGAAACATGTGATACCCTTAATTTGCAACCAAAATAATTCTCTGTGCCAAAACATGCCACACAGTCGCCCTCAGATGGGCAGATGGTGCTGTATCTGTGTCCACGCTGGCATCAGCAAAGTCTCAAACTGCAGAATTAAAAATAAACAAGCGTACATTGTGAATGCCATGACCACTCAAACCTCAGCTTTCCAGACAGCCGCTAAACAAGTGTACATCAGAGGCGTCATTGTTCAGCTGCAGCAGTTTGACCACAACAGAAATAAGCCTCTCACAGCAGGAGGAGAGATGCAATGCAATAAGGAACACGCGTGATTTGGGACTGGTAATGCAGACATGAACATACATGTTCTCACATGGCTGAACAACAGTTAACAGTTTAAATCTTCAGGAATTCATCAGTTGAAAGTCATGCTTGTCAGCAGAACATTCATGTTAGTAATAACATGGAAATGAATGGGACAATAAATCAGCGTGAGTCTCTATTCAGCTTTTAAAGGTCACCTACACACCTAAGTGAAACTACACACACTCACATACTTGAACAGATATGTTTGGAATGTGGTAAAGGCCCTTCATACAAACTTCACTATGCAAATAAAACTGATCACATTGTATCTTATCAGACGAGTATCATTTTCAAACCCATCCCTGCAGCAGGGATTTCTGGGTGGGTCAGAACAGATAAGATCATGGCTGATGAAAGCATTTTTATGTACAAATGTGCTCCAGTCGTGTTAGATTGACATCTTATTACAGCAGAATTAAAGGAAAGGGTTGATGGTCAAACCTCACAGAAGTGGTTTTGAGCCCCTCATATGTGGTCGTCTCATCAGAAGCTATTTTGTAATTTAGACTCGATAATCATGCTCAACTTGAATCATCTTTTCTCTACAAGTCTTTTAAACGTATGCACCTCAGAGATGTGGAACCATGGAAACATCCGAGCAAATCATGTGAAAGGCCCGAATGTTAGACACCATTCAATAACTTCCATTAAGAGAGTAACATGGTAAAACCAGCAACAAAAGACCTCAGAAGCAGCACAAAACTTCACTAAAGTTGATTCTCTAAAGAATCAGATGATTGGACTCTTGAATGATTATTGACATTCCATTAAAGAAATCAGAGAACACAGGAGTTCTTGCCTAAATGTTCTTTTATTGAAAAAGGCCTGGGTGCAAATGTCAAATAAAAAATAAAAGACAAGCATATATTTCAAGCATTTGAATACAAACTCAATATAAACCATTTCAGTCCCTCTTGACATGTAAGACACTGACTCAAAATACTTTGTTATATCATATTTTATCAAGTATTGCACAATGTAGGTACAAAATTAATATATACGATTACATTGTCCATAATATAGCAAAAATCTGTTTAACTCTTAACAGAAAATACAACTCTTTTTGTTTCAAAAAAGCAAATATTCCTACACTGAAATTTCAACACTAAGGATACTCTGTACACAATCTTTATAATTTTTGATCTATTTTAAAGATGAATTTCTTTAACAATTTAAAAAAGAAAAAGAAAATATATTAGAACATAAAGTTTCTGCAGCCATCACAGATCACTGGAGTAGTATAAAGATATAAATGCAATACCATGTTGTAGAAACAATATATATACTCTGATATTTTACAAACTCTGTTCTCAATTAAATTATACAATTAGAAAAAAAAGACCACGTAACCCAGATATATGCATTAGTGCCAATTTCTTAAAAATCAGCCAAGTCTTACCAACTTTAAAATACTGTAAGAGGCCAGAACTTGAAGCTTATGTTTTTTCCAATGTTTTAGAGTACTTTTTTTCAAAAGGTAGTAAAAAATTTTTTTTTTTTTGCTTTATTGGCAAAACAGGAAAAGAAAACAATGACGCGTGTTGACTGAATGTAACCAAGCTTGACCGCATCTGTAACACAAGCTTTTAGTACAAACTCAAGGGGGCAGAGAAAGAGACTAAAGAAAAAACACCCTTGGGCACATGCGCTTATCATTGACTAACATCCACAGTTCCTTAAACTAATAGTCTTTAATGTGCGTCTTGCCTTTTTCCTTTTGCCAACAATCAATCATTTTTAATGTTAGTTAGCCATAACAGGCTGGAATTGCTGGTTAGAATACTGCATGTTGCTGAGACTGAAGTTTAAGCCATCCATGAGGGACTTGTCGTTGATGCTTCCATAGGCGGTGAACACATCGAAGGCATTGTTATACTGCAGAGGGCTGAGGTTAAGGGGGTTCTCGCTTCCAAATATTGCACTGGAGTTCCCCTGGCCTTGAGAGCTGGGGAACACAAACTCCTTGGCATTGGGAGAAAGGGCCGAGGCCTTCGGCTGCTGACTTCCTAGACCGAAACTGTAGAGCGACTGCATGGAGTTGGAGATGGCTTTCTGCTTGAGTAAGCTGTTCACATTGAGGCCCAGGTTGGTTGGAGAAGCACGTGCAGCTTTGTTGCCATTGCGGCCACTGTTCTTCATCTTGGTGGAGCCAAACTTGGTGGCGGCAAACGAGGCTGTGGTGAAGGTTAAAGGCTGAGTGGAGCGTGGCATGAAGGAGGGGCTGACTGCAGCGGACTGCCCAAATGGTGGGGATGGAGAACTGGACTCAGAGGAGACACCAACGGGGTCATTGATTGGCATGAAGACCTGAGCCTCTGGATTAAAACTGTTCCTGATCTCCTTGTCCAGCTCAGACATGTTCTCATTGTTATCGTCCACGTAGAGCACCTTCACAGGTCCCTTCTCTCCAATTTGGTAGGACACCTCAAAGGGGTCGATCCAAACACTGAGGTCCTGAGGCAAGTTATTGCGGACATCTTCAATGTCCAGCCCACTCTCTTTGGCTGCTTCTTCCACCACTGGATCCACCTTCTCTCCCACATGTATACACCTGAACCCGGATCCCTTGTATGGCCTGTCGGGGTACCAGTGACCCTCATATTTCTTCTTCAGCTGTCTCTCCAGCTCCTCGCCAAAAATGTTGACTCGTCGCCGTGGGAGTTTATTATACAGGTAAGAAATTATGAAGTTCAGCGCTACTTGGATTTCAAGCTGCATAGCTGTGTGTGTGTGTGCCGTCAAGAGCTGCTTTAGTCGAGTGTTGCAAAAACCTCCGAGGCAGTAGTGACCAGCAGTGAGCAGCAGGGACTAACAGAAGTGCTGCTGGACGTGAAAATGTTTGCTGTTCCCCAGGAAAATCTTCTCACGCTCCTTGAAGGGGAAAAAGAGGCAAGGTTTTCAGACTGGTATGACAGCAGACTACAAATCATCAATTCTCTCTTCTGATCACACATATGTAAACACAAACGCAAGTGCTACACAATAACAACAGAAAGTGAAACCCCTGACAACCAAAACCTTAGAAAATATTTTATTTAAAAGGCCAAAATATAATGAAACATGACAGCAAAAGGAAACCTGTGGGATTTAATGAAGAACTATTTAAATTTGCATTGTTTTCCGTGAGGGGGCTGTACACGCTCTGGTGACAATGTTATGGAGTTACATACAGTGTACAGGAGGCCACAGGACTCAAGTGCAATTACATAACACGGATTCTCTTCCGAACTTTTCCGTCAACTGTTGCGTAAAACGCTTTAATGCGAATATAGGCCATTTGAACACAATGCGACACATTAAGTCGACGTTGCGCAACAGATCGGCGGTCGGATTTCCCTGCGATCGCGACCAATAGCGTGACGCTCCTCTCGGGGTGTGTAGCTATAGCTCCTGTCTGGACTAAATTACTGAAGTATGATTTTTTCATAAACATTGGCGCAAAAATATGCGACTCTTTTCCCCAGTGTGAAAGGAACCGAGATACTTGATGGCCGCGACACATACAGCAAGAAAAACACAATTATGCGGCATTTATCCCTTCAGTGCATAAAGTCGTTTTGAGAGAAACGGACGCGGATTGTCGTAAAATTCAGTGAGCATCGAAGGAACGAACCCATGATGCCCATAAAGATTGTATGTGGGCAACTAGCGTGTGAGACAGAGACATTATTATTAATGGTCCCTTTTATAATTATGGGATGAGAACATTTTAATAAACGACATAAAATAATGAAGAGAGAGCTTAACATTCTCTGGAAATGCACCATGATGGTGCTAAGCCTCTGTTAAAACACATGACGACAGAAATCAATCTGGTTTGTCAAGATCGCAGGATTTCAGACGGACTGAACTTTGACACTAAATGGTGTGAAAACTGAGGAGAGGAGCTCACACGAATGCAAGATGTTAATGAACGCCAGATGCTCGTTTTACTGATAAAGTAATAACATGAACTTCTCTCGACATCTCTCATGTACCCCGACACCGTACTGAGCACCAGACACCCATGAAATCAGCAATACTCCGTTTGATCAAGCGACAACATGCACGTATTTACACCACAGTATACGTTTGCATAAACAAAACATCGATGAATCGACAGATACTTACATTCAACGACTTCACCGTGTTTGTGATCTCTGGTTGACTTGACAACAACCTTCCGCAACAATTCCTGGCTAACACTTATCGAATTGATTATTCCAGTTAGACTGCATGAATATGTTTAGTTGCTTGTTTTTCGGGGTATTACAAGATAAATATCTGGAGTTATTTTTCAGGCAATCCGACCCCCACTGCCTAGGAGTTTTTACAACTCTGCCCTTTAAACTCCGGACCGAATCTCTTTATAGCGCTCCTCCGCCACGGACATGATGGGGGCGGTGATGCGGTTTTCAGAGGTCAACACCTCAGCGACGCTTACCATTGGCCCAACGTACTTACGTCATATATTTTTCTTCCAAATCTCTACGCTGATTGGCTTAGCGCTAACGTCCATAATAAAAGAGATCCACCCATGACGCCGGCTCGACCAATAAGCGAAAAGTACATTTATGGCTGGCGTTCCTAGTTATGTATTAAGTGTCTTCCACCCACACGTAGGCGATCTACACGTAATAAACTGCCTCTTTTATTATGGTAATTTCTTTAATCGAGACTCCTCGCAACATTGTGCCGCATGCAAGACACCAATGAATCTATCTGGAGCTGAATCTCGTGCAGCTTTTAAACGATACTTATTCGTGTTCATAAATTGCGGTTGTATGAAGGTCGACTTTAATGTATAACGAATGGCTCCGTTAATTTCGAAACGATTAAACAGATCAGAAGTGAAAATACATTAAGTGAGAAACAAGGACAGCGCGGAGTGACTTTGGTCATGAGGCGTAATCTGCCCTTGTGTTGCCTGGAAAAATACTCAAAGGCTATTGGTTGCCAAGGCTTTCGTCATCACCGTCGTCTATACAAATATACTGCTATATACACTATGATGGTTTCCATGAATTTTACCTTGTTGTTCTGTGTTGTTCTAGGAAACTACTTTGCTGCCGTTGTAAAATTATGACCTATCACGTATCATAGTGAGCAGCATCCTGTAACCAAGGAAACGTGTAATGAATAAATATTACAAATTTAAGGATAACCATGTCTACCATTCTGGTACTTTAATTGTGAGTGTAAATCAAAACCCAATTATTCTGTTAAGTAATGTAAGAGGATACAGCCATGTGTTGCTTTTTCTATAGTATCAGGAATTGTATGCTTACCCCTAGTCATCTTATATTTCATTTGTTGGGTAAGTCAATCTCCCATATGCAAGAGGTTTAAGGTTCTTTGCATCATAAATTATTATAAGCCCAAGCAAGAATGGACTTTGCTTGCCCAATAAGCTCTGTACCATATGGATGAGGATTGGGAATGTTGGGAAAAAAAGAGGCGCTTTCTTTAAACATGACTGGTTGTATTTATGTGTGAAATGAGTCCAGGTTCTCAAAACAACAAGGTGAATTATTATAATTAATTCAGAGCAGTATAATGACAAATCTTGACAAGAACATTTGTTTTAACATGTTCTTCTCAAGCAGAACTAAAGTCAATTTGATCCCAAGTTGTATATTTTAGCATCTTTCCTCTGACACTGTTGTTTGTCTATGCAACATTTTTGTTGCCCTAATTACATAGAGGAGGAACATGCTAATGAGTGCAGAATTCTAAACCGGCAGTCAGGGTAAGCTAATTTGCTTAGCCGGGATATTGTGACCGTTCAAAGTTCAGAGAGGCACAGTGGAGGAATACAGACTCAGCCATCAGCCTGTTTGCTTATTGCAGTCGTCTTTAGTCACTGCTGATAAGATTTTTACTGAAATGTGACCTAGCTGCTTCTGGTTACATGTTTGTTTTAAAATTAATAACACAAGTTTGTATGGTGTCTCTAAATCCAAACACTCCGATTTAGGTTTTATGAGGTTTTAAGACCCCAATTCATAATTCAAAAGGTTTATCACAAATTAATCACTTTTTTGTTTTTAAATAGTTTAAAGGAAATGTAATACTGAAAACAACAACAAACTTTTGATCTTTACACAGCTTGTCGTGAAAGCGGTCTAAAATTTTGACTATTATTGTCAATATCAAAAAGGTGCCAACTTTTTTTGGTAGGTGAGTGGAAAATTTGATCTAGTATGATGTATGTATCTAAGTATGACATAGAAGCTGTAGCATAGCAACAATAATCACAACAAACGCCTGCTCTTCCCTGATCATAAGCATGTCAGCACTGGGTCACACCCTCGTCTGTCTTAAAATGATACAATGGCTTATTTCAGGAACTTGCGTCTACAGAGAGAACCGTTCTACGTTCCACACACAATTATTATTCCATGACTGTTTCAACAGCATTACAATACACTCATGATATAAACCTGTACATACACGCTGTGTCTGTTTACAAATGCTTCACACACCAGATATAGTCCACACACATACACACAGCAAAATACACATTGTTCCAGGGGGCTTGTCAGGGTGTGAGTTGGCTGAACAGGTACACAGGGGTAGTAGATCCCAGATTGCTCCTCTGCAGGGGTGTGACCAGAAGCACACACAAGACACTACACAAGCATTTCCAGCATTGCACTGACTCACATTGTGGAGCCCTGGCAGTGTGGCTGGAACAGACAGTTTTTGTGAGATAAGAATATTATGGCAAAGAAGGTGAATGCTACAACAAAGGCAGCTAAAGCATAAAGATACGATATAAAAGCTAAAGAAATCAAACGAATTGTGTAGCTTTTCTAGGAAAATACATTTTCAGAAATTAGCAATGACTTACAGCGATGCACTCACATTTTTGAAAACCCCGTTTTTGTCCAATAAAATGCATGTTTCCTCCCCCAATACCACTGACAATAGTACATAGCAAACCATGATTCATAGTTGTAATATAAAACTAAGGCTATTGGCTATTAATAAAGGGGGGAATGAATGCTCAGTTTCAGCTGTGCCAGTCAAGCTATTTAAAATGGATTTGAAAACTCATAGAAACACGAGTTTTAAAATTCAGACAGACAATCACATTCCATCTCACAGCACGTCCAAAATGTATTTAATGAAGTTCAATATTTTAATCACAGCTGCTACTTCCTCTCTTTTTAGCATCAGAAATATTAGCAGCCTGAAATATTTTTATATTGTCATTAAATTATATACCATTCAATTTTAACTCAATTTCAAACATACAGAGTATAGACAGCTTCAGCTGATGTTTACCATTGAGCAGTCTAAAAGAGGGGCTAGCAAAGTCACAAGCCTGTGCCAAGAGCCTGGAATGCCACCCGTACAAATTAAACAGGCACTCTAGATAATATTTACCATCTGTGTTGCAACCCCTTCAGATGAACTCAACTGCTCTCAGTTACAGTTTAGTAATTGTTCTGAGCTTAAGAAACTGATCATGACAGAGCAGGACACAGCGTACCAGCACTGATCTGAGAGAAGGGAAGTCAGTGGTCGAACTGAACTGAATGCTCATTCACTCGATTCCTCTGGGAAGCACACAGACTCTATATTTTCCACAGAGGAGAGGGACATTTTCAACATCTCATATTTTCATTGTATCTCTTCTCATGAATCATTCTCTTCATAAACAGCACTAAAGTGACACTGCAGGTGTAACAAGGAGGTAGAGCTGAATTTTGCTGACAGAGGTAACTTCAGAGAGAGAGAGAGAGAGAGCGTAAGGGAAAGCACATACAGTACTGAAAGGATGTATTCAGTATCAGCAGATTTATTCTCCTTATAGGGAATAACTTAGTGTTGGAGAACTATTGTACAGCCTCCAGCATAACAGAAACATCATGAAACCAGTTCAGATATACAGCAACATGTTCTCATCACTTGATTAGCCCTCAGTGTTTCTTCATGTTCAACTCCAGAAACATTGTCTGTTCAGGACCAGGACAGCTGTGCTGAAAATGTGTTCAGAGTTACAGTCATACTTCCTCCATACTGTCTGAGACCGCACAGAACTGCTAATTTCAGTAACTACTGCAGGTTAGATCAGTAAATTAGTTCATCATCTCTGACATATGGGCAGTGCCAAAATATGTTTGCTTTAACCAGATTCTAATTTGCTCAGCAGCCGCAACCATTCCAAGTGTACTGATTTTTGAGGGAACGCACAATGAATAACAATTAGCTCTGGTCACTGTGGCCTGACCAGCGTGTCAGGTTAGCTCTGTTGCTCTGGGCGAGTCCACAGATTTACATCATATCAGAAGGGCATGTCCGGCCAACCACTTTGTTGGCGATCATAGATGAATGTCTTTCACAAGAATGACCCAATTTATAAAACAAACACCAAGCAGAGCCCAAAACAAGCTGTACTACGTGATTGCATTGTTAGGACTACACTGCCTGATCCATGAAAATGTTTGTGTTACAGAGGTGTACACTCTTAAACCTGAAGGTTAAAAAGGGTTACAGCCTGAAGCCAAATGAGAGTTTATACATAGTAGAACCTTTTAAATGTCCACTGTTTATAAGAACATCATCTATATGCTGATGTGACTGAGAACCGATCTGAAGGATCATTATATATCTCCAATAAACCATTAAGTCACTGATCAATACAGCAAAACTTTATTCTTGATAAGAAGTTCATTCAGCGCATGTATGTTCAGCTGGAATATCAACACCATAAGCATTATTGACACTTTGATGGTTGCTGCCTGCATCCTTTCCTTTCATTCTTCTCATTTAGAACATGCTGCTGATTATAGTGTGTGTAAGTGTGTGTGAAGCGGGCAGTCTAATTACAGCCTCTTCACTGTAGAAAATGTCAGTAAGATTTATGAAATGTAAAGGGCTGCTCATGGTGCACGTTGTCTTGGCCTTTTTGTTTTGTTCTCAGATTCAATTATGCCCCTTCTGTCCCAGCCTGTCTTTATTAAGTCGTGATTTCAGCTCTCATGTGGAGAGCAGAGATTGGTCCACCAGCCTGCACACACTGACCCTTTTGTCACAAGAACTTTTATTTATTTCTCAATTTTTTCAGCCACACTCACAAAAAAATACTTTGTGTAAAAAAAACATTTTTGGCCTTTCATCAACTTCCACCAGAATGAGTGTTTTGTGCAACAGCACGTTCTTTACAGAACCATTCAGTCTAACAATGATCATTTTAGGAACCTTCACTTTAAAGTGTGTTTGTGTGTTATGGGGTCATGTCACATCTTGCCCATTTTCACCATTTCAGTTAATCAGTCAATCAATCAAATAGCACTATTCTGATTATACACATATGAAATTTGTGATATTAATAAAATGCCATTTAGGATTTTCTTTAATCCTTCAGGATCCTGATAATTTTCTTTTGAATTTAAAAATAAATCCTGAATGATCCTGAAATGACTTAAATTGCATACTGGGGTTTCAAAACCTGTTGGTTGTACATCCAGGATCTCACAATAAAAGCTCAATCTGACGAGCTGGCTGTTGTGTGTAGAGATGAGCTAATGTAAGAATGTTGCAGGGCTGTGCTGACGGCTCCTGGCCCAATGTGAACGCCATTCATCACTGATTCCACAGATTCCTGCTTGAATCAGACACTTCAAGTCTTTCCTTTTCTTCAGTCACTGTTCTTCATGAGAACTCTGGGTTTAGATTCAGCCCAAAGTAAACATGGCTTGTGCAAACATATAGCTCAACCGCACCTCAACAGACTTTTCTTCCTCCCATGAACCATCATGCAAAGCATCACCAACAGTAACTGGTTTTAAGGCATCCAAAGCAGTTAAACTGCTGTGTCCAAAAAAGACTTTTGTTTCACCCCTAAAAATAGAAGTAATTAGCAGAAACTTTTGTGAATATGTGTGTGAAACAGAGAGGTGAACAGAGAGTGTTGCCAGTGTTTCAGGAAACACATGTCAGTTGTCTATAGACCCATCTGTTCTGAAAACAGCTCTTACGCTGAGCAGTGTAGGAGAGAATATGAATATTTCATCTCTCCCAACAGAAGAGCAAAACAAACAAAGGCAATCTTCAAAAAGGGACGAGTCGTTTGACCAGCATCTTATCTTTCTGTTCCTCTTATATGGAATTATCTTTAATATTACACATTACATTACATGATCTCTTAACGCATATTACATGACTGTGTCATTTACATACAGTTTTAACCTTGACAACGTTCTGCAGCCTGTGTTGAAAATTACACTGTCTAAATCAGACACAACATAAGACAAGATTTAAAAATAAACATACATAGGACAATACATCAAAAAAGCTTGACTGATCTTTTCGCTATTTCTCATGTCTAGCAACTTACAGTGCAGGTCATAAGTGACTTGCTATTGAAAAGTGAATGTTAGATTTGTTTTATTCATGTGGCAAGTGTTCATGTGGTCTGGTTCTCATCTATGAGATCTAAGATGATCTGTTACAGTCATTACAATAAAAATGAATTTGTCTCAAAATGAAAGAGTTTCATGAAGAAACTTCAGAAGGTTTAAGTGTTACAGTCACAGGAAGCTTTAGTGCAAGTGTGAAAACTTTTGTACAAGTTATTTTTTTCTGTGTTCTGGAGCTTCAGAAAAAGACATTTTCAAACAACAGTTCACCAAAACTGAAGATTCTGTCATCATTTATTTATCCTGATGTGAAGAAAACTTTCTTTCTGTATGAACAGAAGAGTCTTAATGCAGCCACACAATGACAGTGATTACAGCAGTTTCATTGAAAACATGAAAACTGTTCATATGACTTGCATTAGTCCATACGTGCAACAGAACTCAGGCGACAGATTTTCTTTTTTAGGCAAAATATCCTTTAACAACTCAATACAGAAAGAGCTGAACGCTGCAGTATTTGCATTGTGTGTGTGTGTGCGCGTGCATATTTTCCCCTTTGGGAGGACGTGCTTCTCCTGTTTCCAGTCTCTTTTGGTTTCGGCCTATTCCAGAGTCCACTAATTAATCATGCATTATTGAGAGCCAGTGCTGGATGAAGTTTAACCTCTTGCTGTAGTTCCAACACACACATGCACAATACTGCTTGGACATTGTAATCTTCCCTCAGATGAAGGAAACAGGACTGACCGAAAGAACATTCAGGGTCACGTATGCTTGTGAAACATTATGTGTAACCATCAGTTCATGTCTCTGTTTACAAATCTCTTTGGATCTCATCATGTTCACCTAAATGAGATGCCGGTTGCAATCTGGCCCTGGCGGTCCTCCTATAACAGGTCAGATAACCTCTGTACAAATCTCCATGCAGAGATAGACTGATTATCTGTTGGAAATGTGAGCACTGGTTCGTTCTGTTCTTCTGAGAGTAATAGTATGTGATGCAGTGTGAAAGGCTACTTTCTCCTCCCTTGTGCATTGCTGGTAATGATCCAGGGCTAATCCCTGTTCATCACAGGCCCATATGACCGTGATGGCGAAGGAAATGCAAGCCACCCGCTCCGAGCAGCTTGGCATCACAGGGCGTCACCTGCACTTCCTCTGCTGACACTGGGCTCTCCACTAACTCACCGTCTGCTGCTGCACTGCTCACCAGACATGCTGGCTGCCCTGCCAAGTCCCTGCATCTCCTGCTGCATCTCCTGCTGCCTGCAGTAACGTGGGTCAGGCACACGTGCAGGAATCTGAATAGCAGCTCTACATCCCCTGACTCTACTGCCGTGCTGTTTCTCAGTATACATTTTTGTGTTCGGTGTTGGCTGTAAAGTTAGCGTCATTTGGCACCAGCTATTCTTAGACAATGAAGGGCGCCAACTTCACCAGCATGTTTCTAAACGCATTTTCCAAGAACAATCAACAAAAGCATAGAATCTTCATTTTTATTTACCAGCAACCATTAATAAAAATTCATGGACATTCAGTTAAAGACAACATGTAGAAAGTTGAATAACATATTCATCATGTACAAATTCTCAAGGTGTTAAGTGTACATCACCAGCTGAGAAAAGATCTTGCTTGTACTTATCAGTGCTCCCCAAGGTAAACCTCTGAATATTTTATTCAGGGTAGGCGCTCTGGATGTTACCAGACATACAGAATACTTTTTAAAAGGCTGTTTTGTTTGCTGTGGAAATTTGGTGAGATGGGCCGTACAAATGAACTGCATGAATATGGAAATAAGCAGAGCCAGAACGTCTCTGATGACTAACAGAAAAGGTGAAAAGTTCACAGCTGACAATCTTCCTTCCAGTTGTATTTTTTGGAGAGCATGAGTTGTATTTCTGGACAATTTTGTCATAAGCAGATCTCAATAAATCATTCTGGCACAAGCCTGTTGGAACAGCCACAGAGCCCTCTTTGTATTTGTGTAATTCAATCACTTTTAAAGACTCAGAATTTTGTGGTTTTCTCATCTCTGCCCTTTTATTTTTAACAAAATAATATCTTTTCTTTATAAAAAACAGACCAAAAATATCCTGCAATACACAGACTTTTGTCCAATCAAATGCTTTTTAGAACGAGAATGCCCCTCCCCCAATACCACCTGCAACCAACCAATCATGGGACATAGTTGTGACATAACTAAAGTGTTTAAAAAAGGGCACAAGCCTTGGAATATGTCCCGCCCAGATCTTCTGTCTCAGAAAACTCAACACCAAAAAAACACATGCTCTCCAACACAAATGCAACACAAATGCAAAGGGTTTTTAACTTAAAATGCCAGATTGATGACATGTTTTCATGGGTTCAGATTGTCATTGGTCTTATGAGTGTCTTATTCTTTTGGAGTCATATGAGAACTGATACTATCAACCCTGCTCGCCAAAACAGGAAGCAGTTGAACTGGAGTGTGTTCGGGTGTGTGTGTGCTGGATTTGACAGGCACAGGGGAAAATAGCACCTCTCACATGACTAACTAAGACACAAGACCCAATAAACACTCTTAACACGACCTCAACATTTGATCCATTTCACACGAGAGTCAGGGTTGTTTACTGCTTAATTCATGGAGCTGGGTTGGGTGTTTGTGCGGAGCGTAAGCTCAGGTCTGAGAAGGATAACAGATGAAGCAGCCCTGTGTATTTTTACGGTGGGGGTTGGTGCGCTTTCCCCACGGCACAAACAAGCTCTTTTTATAGCCGAACAACCGGCTGAAGACTTAGGATCAGCAGAATGCAATTTACAGCCTACGAGCTCTTAAGTTACATCACAAGACCAGCTGAGGATGTAGCCAACATCCATACACACTCATTAACACTCTTCTGTTGCAGCCTCCTGTGGGTGCACAACTTGACAGTTTGACCCCAAGGAAAATAAAAGCTCAGTTTCATGTTTACGCTAAGATTTAAACGAACATAAATGGTACATTTATGCAAAGAGACATGAGCCTTATAACACTTCTAACAGATGAATATCTGTTGTTGTTTTGCTCATAGGTTCAGTTGTGCAAGTTCAGTGTCAGTATTTACATTTCAGATGAGTGCACGGGACATCGATGCTGATGGAAAATATCTCAGGGCTAAACTGATAAATAATTTGAATTAACAATTAGAATGTTATTTATTACATGCAAGATAATTGAAATTGATTTATTCTGTTGCCTGTCCACATGCAGGAATTATTGTTTTGAAAAGCAATATAATCTCCAAGACAGTAACATAATGACCAATATCAATATGGAACAAGAACACACAAAAATCAATCCAGATGAAGTAATGCATGATGCAGAGGGACTGACCCTCAGACCTTCAAAACTGATTTCAAGTGTGAATGTGTCAGTTCCTCTCGCCTCACAGCAGTCAGGAGTCTCCCAGCAGCAGTATTTGTGTGCATAGACAGATATGGTGTCTTACATTACAGTTAAAATCACAAACAGCATCTCTTTAATATCTTCACAGGCGTGAAACTAAACAGAGAAATGCAGACTTGTGCTTATGCCACTTCTCTCATGCGCTCCTCATTTAAAGGCTTAATAGTAATTTTATGTCTCCTTTACAATCTCAAAACATAAATGTCTTAGAATTTGTAATCATTCAATATTCAAAATTCCAAGCGGTACTGAACAAATTTGTGCAGGGCAATAAATTATCTGCAATAATATTTTAACTTTACAATTTTCTAGCAGTTGTCAAAGTAATTCTCTATGTGGATGCCCTGCAGCCACAAAGCAGCCAGGCAGCATGCATACACTTGGTGATGGCGTTATAGGGCTAAAGCAAGCCCTCAGTATTGGTATGCTTCGCCCCCAAAAGCAAACATGAACAGGGCGGTTTCTAACATAATGATGAGGGGAAGAGATAGCCATACACGTGTCTTCTAGCCCTGGCATCACTGTGTACACATGCTCATCTGACCCCACATTTGTGCCACAAATGCCTCTTCATGGCAAATTTACGAGTTACTAAACGGCCAATAGCACTGGCTGTCTGCTGTCAATGACTCCGGGCAATATCTGTAACCAGCATTCATCTCTTAACCTACATGACGTGCTTGTGTGCTTGGTAAGGTGGCAGAGACAGACTCCGATTGCTTTAATATACATAAATAGTTCACAACATACACGTTAAGAAGACTCTACTACAGGTCCTCAGAACTGAATGAGAACAATGACAGCTCTTGCAGATCGATGTCACGAGAATCTGCCATAAAGTTGAGACAGAAAGCAGATACTCGTCAACTCGACCCGCGATAAACACGTTTGAGATCGCGCACCACGGGGTGCAGCTGCTGCCTCCCGCATCATTAAAAAGACTCGGGCGAGAGCAGAGCGCCGTCAGCGGCAGATGCGCACACTGAGGGCCGCCAGCGCACCTCCATCTACAGCTGCAGAGCATGCAGCGCACCTCCATCTACAGCTGCCGAGCATACAGCGCTGCTGCCGAACCGGACACACGTCATGTGCGCGTGACAGCATGCACTTCTTACAGCCTTGTTTGCTCATATTCACCCCTTCTTTAAAACTGATTCATTTTCTTTGCTAGCTAACAAATGGGTTTTTTAACTACCTTCACACACACAAACACAAAAACGAGCTTCTTAAAGACATAAAAGCAAATGACGTTGAATTCAGGCGCCTTTTAAGATCTCTGTGGCGCGCATTACCACGTCACATGACCTTGACATAGTCTATAAGTAAGCGTGATTGCGCGTGTTCAGACGTCTGGTTTGCGTTCACAAAGTGAAATAATGGCCATCCAGACAGTCTTCACAAATGAACTAAACTTTGATGAATTTTAAAGCCTGAATAAAATCACCAGATATAAGAAGCTAATCTTATGCTGTAAACAAACTACATTGTGGCCACTGGACTTTGATAAGGAACTACTCTTTGATATTTACATTTAGAGAACTGTCCACGCTGCATTATTTTACAGATGGCATTAAATGACCCCAACAGTGTCTGTAATCTCATTTAGCCTTTTAAGAAGTCATGAATGATGCAATTATGTGTGTTTGGTGTCATAGAATAAAAGGTGAAAATATGTTAAGCTTGTGTTAATCACAGACCTTATTACAAGCATTTAACCAAACTGAAATAGTTCAAAATATTGCAGTTTTTTTATAACAAGTGTGTGAATTCATAAATTAAAGCAAGATAAAGAAACCTAATCAGAGGAACCAAATGCTTAATACCATCTAAATAAAACCTCTGTAACTTCTGGCAGAATTATTTTGTCCTGGAGAAATCCTTTTATAAAAGGTGAAAGGTGTGTGCACGTGTGTGTGGGAATGAGTAAGAGCTTACGCAACTATCTTTTGGACCTGAGGGGGGATTATGGGTAACACTGAATTTACATAGCAGAGTGAGATATTCATGCATGTAACCTCTGTGAAGGTAATGCTGTGCCTTAAACTATATAAAACATCTGTCTGTGATTCTGACAGTGCTGTAAGACATAAGCATGATGAACAGAAGCGTGTTCTGTAGATGACTGTGCACACATGTCAGCTGACGCATGAGGTCATGGGAACATTGATTTGTTACAACAAGCGTGTTTAGAGTGAAACATGTTCTCTGTAAAATCCTGCTAGCTCCTCCCTGTGAAGCAAATTACTCAGCCACAGACTGGCATCAAGTCATTCTTGGATTCAACAGAGTGAATCTATTTGACAGAAATGTGTTTGAATTTGGTGTGAACTAAGATCTGATGCAAGCCACTGCAAGAATAAAGAAAACTTAAACACATTCATTTTGATGTGTCAGACTTCAGACACTGACTAGTACCGTACATGCATTATTAATGTATTTTAACTATTACTGATGGCCCATATAAAATTAACAATTTTGGTTTGGCAGATGCATTTTATCAAAGTTTAAGTTCTTTATCTGTTTTCTTGGAATCAAATGCATGACTTTACATTAAATATATATATAGGCCTTTTATTTTGTTGTTTAGGCCGTCACTGTATTTACATTAGCACATGCTGGGCTTACAATATATATATATTCCCCATGACATGACCCTTTAAACAAGTAAAGGAAGTTCTATAAGATAGGAAACTATAAGTACTCTTCAAAAACTTATCAAAGCCGAATGATGACAAATAAGAGCAGAACCTCTATTCAGCCAATGAACAGACGAAAAGGAATCTGAGCAGGTGGCAAGATCATTTCATCTGAATTCAGTCCATAATCATAGAAAAACCTCTTCATCTATCTTTCATTTCTCTCTCCCTCACTGTCCTCATTTTTCCCTTTAATTTAACATTCTGTCTATCATTTATCAAGAGTGGGAGTTTTGTTAAATGTGTGTTGTTGTGCATCACTCAGTGTTTTCAGGTGTGAGTGCTCCAGTAAATACTCATCTGCTTATTTGAGATGTGCTGCGTAAACACGTGCCCACTCGTGAGACAAAACATTGTTCAGCTGATCAAAGGTGCGATTTGCACATTAATGTACATAATAAGAGATGAATGAATGGAACACAAGCTTTGTTTCTCCATCTTGCTCTCATATACGTGGGCTCCTCATATCACTGCGATAAAGGCTGGACTGGTGCAGCTATTCTTGTTGCATTAGCATGCATAGAGATCTGACAAGTGCGTCAGTACAACCTTCTCTTGTGGGCATGACAGCAAATATCACCCATAGACAATGTAAAGGAAAAACAGCCATGGCACCTGCCGGGTTTAGCTTCAATCTAAAAATATCTCATGACTGGATCAATGTAATATAGGTAAATATCTCAATCCCTGCACATAGAAAGCAAACACAAAGGAGACCTCTTCAATATCTCATTTGTTTCTCCTAAACATTGATGAGACTAGATGGAGAGCAATCAGAGACGTTAAAATACTGTTTCTCAGAACGTTCTCTTCGATCTCACGTGTCTCCTCTAATTTCAAAGGAGATCTTAGCAAATCTGCACACAAGAGTTAAAATTGTGATTTCTGTTTTTTGTTTGTAAGCCCAGCATGTGCGATTCAAAATAAAAATAATAATTCACTGCATTTATTATTTTCTTAGTGTTTCCATAGTGTTAAATTATGGCTGAGAAATTATACTTTAAAAAAACATTGCTTTGAAAAGACTAGATCATTCCCTCTTGCCACCATCAGCCATTTAAATAAAGGAGAATAAAGCTGTTGTGCGGCTGAACCATAAAGCTAACGTGCCAGAATCCTCAGTCACATGACCCAAAGCCTTCCACTCACACACTGGACCTTCAGTGGCCAGTTAATGTTTTCAGAAGGTTCTGTGTCCTTTTAATAAGCTGTTTGACACTTTTAATAATTATTCACATTTAAAGCTACCAACTGCAATAATCATTCATAAACAAATGAAATGAAAGTGTAATATTATATACGGTGTAATATTAGATCTTGAACTGACATCTGTGTTCTATATCTGTGACAAACAGCTTTTCATACATATCATGTACATATGCAGAATTGAGCAGATTCTACATAATGAAGGTCAAGCAGTTACCAGCTGATTGGTTAATCAAAGCCATCCACTGGAACACAATATGTCAAGAAAGTCAGAATTACCATTTGATCTGAGCTATAACCTCACCATAGAGATGAAAGCAGTTTTTCAGGCTGGGGTTCTGGCACCTGCTTCTACTCTTCTGTTCTGGCTGAATATTTGAAGCTCTCTCTTTAGTACAAGCCTGCAGTGTCAGCTGTCCCCAGCAGCTGAGCCATCACAAGTGCTGCTGTCTGTCAGATATCAGAATGACACTTTCAGCCCAGTCCTGCTATCGAACCTACAACATAGATCATGTTTCATCTATTCTCTCATATGTTCTATTCCCAGCTAACTGGGAACGTTCTCAGAACATTGGCTAATGTTCTAATGTTAAGTATTTAGAGGAACGTTTTGAAAACGTTACTGAACTAAAAGTTTGTACAAATGTTAATGTCTAAAAACCTCAACATTTTGAAGGTTCCTAGAACTTTTTCAGGATAAGTTTTTTATAATTTGTTTTTTTAATGGAAACATTATTGCAACCTGAATTCATTAGCTGAGTAAGCAATTAGCTGTGTGAAGGACTCTGTGTTAACTGCAGTTCCACCTACTCAAACAATAGCCTCAAACAAAAGCACTAGCAACAGCAGGTTACGAGCAAACAAATCATTTCTACACACTAGTAACGTTCATGTCAACAGCTTGAGGACAAAAACAGAAGATCTGAATAATCTGTGATATGCAGATTTGCACTTCATAAATTGTCATTTTTGGTTGTTTTCTCTGATGAAATTGAACAGTAAACAGAGCTTTAAATGAGATTTCTTCATCCAGTGTACTGAGCCAAGTCACACATTCAGATCCACAGTTAATTTGTCAAATAACAAACTGCTGTGAGTCTGTCTGATGACAGAGCCGAGCTAACACAAAACACACACACACTCACATTTACTTATCTGTCAAAATGGGGACATTCCATAGATGTCTATTGATTTTATACACAACAACAACAATTTTACATAAATTGTATTTACATACACCGAAAGCTATGCAGTTTTACAGTTTTAAGAAACTTCAAATGAGGACGTCCCCAGAAGAAGGTTTTGCTCAGATATTTCAGGTTTTGCTGACTTTTGGGCACAAATTTGTCCCCAATATATGCTATATATGTTTAAGTAACCATAGACACACACACAACAAACCCAGGCCTATGAGAAACCAAACGTGTTCTCCAGACATTTGCTGGACTGGAGAGGCAACTGTCACAGGCAGGTTTGTGCTTTACGGGATTAAAACAGAACGTCTTTTTTTCTTTCCCCCTCAGTAAGACATTTTGAAGGTAGCGGCTGGCCCTCTGCCACACACTTTCACACAGCGATCAGTAGCAGGATTTTGTTAAGCCAATTGGTGAATTAAACCTCGGGAGGCTTTGAGCTGCTTGTATAATGACAACTAAGTAAAAAATGTAAATTAAAAGCTAAAACAGCTGCTTAAGCAATCGCTGTTTCTTCATGGGTTTAGCAGAGTCATTCATTCTGTTCCAAACTCTGGAGAGCTGCATTGCTAATGACTGCCTGCATACAGTAGACATCCTCACTGTCAGGAGAGCAAGTTATCATCTGAAAACACTACACAGGTACTAACCCTCTGGTCTCAACATGAGTGACAAGACTCACAATTTATTTTAATTGGTTTGACGTTAGCATGGTGCTAATACATAGCAGACACAGATATTAAGTAAAACAGTCGATATTTAATTATGCATAATTTAACTTGTGAATATGAATATTTTTACTTGGGAATATGTTTTGGTATTGATTGAAATAGTTATTTTTAATTGACATTTGTCTCATTTACCACCCATTTATTTTATCACTAAGCTAAATGCATGCAATACATCCTCTTGAAACAAGCTTTGCTTCAGGAGCATGTCTGAAGCCCAGGTTTTGGAAGAGACAGCATCAGAATGCCACGCATGGTCGGAGTAATTACTGATATAGAGTTTCAGTAATATCATTTTGAGCTGTGTATGGAAGACATCACAATTATTCATTATTTATCAGCCAGTATCACTGTAAAATGTGGCCCCAAGGTTATTAGCAAGCATCAAATGTTAACCTCCTTGGTCCTTCTTCCTTTCTTGGTGAAATGTTCTCTATGTCTTACGTAAGAGAAATATGTGGTGCGTGTTCACTATTTACAAAATAAACTACACAAAAGTCAGGTGTGAGTAATATGCCTTATATGAATGATCAAACTGATACATTTATACACCTACAAAATAAAGAACACATGCATTTATCTTTTTGTGTTAACACAAATGCGAGAAAGAAGAGACCAATCACATGTCAGAATGCAAATAAATCTATCAAAGATATAAATATTGTGATGACATCACTGATGGTTACATTTGGATGAATAAAAAGTAAACAAAGAATAAAGGTAATAAAACATAAATGATTGCAAAAGCAGGTTTGAATAGCATTTGGGCTCAAATTACAGAAGTTTAATATTTCAGGTTGGGGTTACAGTGCTGCCTTGTATTTTAATGAGAAAACAAAAGATGTGCGAGATTGTGCTCTCACTCCTGGTGTTTCACAGCACTAGATATCAGTGCTGGCAACCTTGAGACGCCCAGAGACCCAGTAATCAGTCAAGCTCTCATCGTCCGGCCGCTCGGACACCTCAGCAGAACAGTAGCATTTCGTCCAATCCGAGTTTCCCTCTCTCTCTTTCTCTCTTTCTCTCTCTCTCTGTAAGTTATGAGCTACAAATCCCCCCCACCTTCACTCGCTTAGCCTCTTACACAAGAGTGGAGCTGACGGATTAGTTGTGGTCACAGGGGCCACCAGCATCACGTACATACCGAGGACAAGAGGAAATTCAGGCAGGGTTTCCTGAAGTGTCCAGGTTTGGCAAGGCTAGGCAGGTCAGGCGGCTGCTTTATAAAGGAGGCACAGAGGTGACACAGCCATGAAACGAAAATCCCAGCTGTGTGACAGCAGCTGTGTGCTATAAACAAGAGGACGTGCTGAAGTTAACAGGCTCACCCGACGCTAAAAGCTCTACAGCACATGTCAGTGTAAGACCACAGTACAAGGTGTACTTTTCACTTGTGTCAGATCCTGTTTATGTCTCTAAATTTATGTAAAGAAAGAAGCAAAAGCATGTTGGGAGAATGATGCGTCCACAGTCCCTCCAAATGTAATATTCTAGAAATATGTGCTAGGCTTGCTTAAACGTTCTGTTCAGATTTAAACACAATATACTTCAAATACAGTCAAATGATAAATCCTTATAGGTGATGTGTGTTTTTATGTTAATGTATTCCTTGTCATTCTGCTTCGTGATGCTAGTGGCACAGAAAAAAAACACTTCACCCTCACAAGTGACTATAATTATATTTGTTGAATTTGACTATATATATATATATATTTACATGTTGAATCATATCGCAGCAGTGAGAGAGTGACATTTAGTTATTGTGCTGTCTCTACAGTTTATTAGAACTAGAGAGAGAGAGAAAACTCATCTCACAGTCCCGATGCCACTGATTGACACGGAGAGAACGTTTTGACTGCATTTATTAAACAAGTGTCAGAAAGACTCTTTTCAGCTACTGTAACAGGTCAAATAAGCAGCAGGTAGAAAAAAGTGAAACTAAGAGATTAATTTCTGTATTTCAGATGAAACAATTATGAGCTTTATTAGATTTAAGGCCATGTCATATGAATATGAAAGAATTAGTCGTGGGTTTAATTGCTTAGATAAACTGCTAGGATAGGTTATGTATTCTGTATGTATTATGCTGATGACTGAGCTTGACTACTGTAGCTACTTTGAGTGAACCTTCAACAATATTATAAACATTAACTGTGAAACATACCATTACATCTTCCCCAATTTTTCACCATGGTCATCTGGTCACCCCATATCAAAATGACAGTTAGAGAAATACTTGAGACTGCAGAGATACAACATTCTTCTGCATCTAGGACAGCTGTCTATTAAATAACCCAGAAAATATGAGTTTTAATAATAAAAAACTTTTGACAAGTGACATGCTGATTGTTAGTCCAGTCAAGTGTGAAATCCAGAAATCCACAAAGCTAAGGTCTGCTCTGGAAACAGCTCAGTGTTTTAGCACCTGTACTCGCTGCCTTCTGGGAAACGTTTTCATTTGAATGTGTAATATAAATTCTCCTTGTACAGCTTGAAAGGAATGATGGTGAATTCTCAATCACTTTGTTTTACAAGTTCAGCACCCATGTTTTGCTAACAGCAGTTTTAATCCACTGACCTTCAACAAAGATGTGTAATGTAAAATTTGTAAAGTGTATGAAGGGGTACAAAGTGGTAAAATAACAATGTTAAAATGCTGATTTAGCTTGTGAGCTACAAAAATGAGCAGCCAGACAGAGGAAAATCAAAATACACTATTCTTATTTTCTTATGGAATATTGCAGTGTTTATTATTAATGATTTATCTGAGTGTCATTCATGCATCTTTGTTAAAAGCATTCACCTCCCTTCCCACTCAAAACAACATCTATTGATGACATATGTCTCTCTGCAAGGACGCGACTATATTGACTGTCCAATGACCAGGCAGTTTCAACCCAGATACACATCAACATAGGGAAAAAAGACTGTCAGAGCTTGTGTACAATCATTAATATGTCACACATTAATGAACCTTGCATCTGTTCTTCTTTATATATCTTTATATATCATCTTTATAACTTTATATATCTCATCATTAGATTCTGAGACAGGTGAAGCTTGTTGATATGTCATTAGGGAGATCCTCAGAATCTGCCTGACAGAGACTGAGAAGCTACCCCACTGTTCTGACATCAGATGGGAGCCACCAGACTCCTCCTGCTTCAAGACAGATGGAGATATTGAACAAGGAAAGCTGATAGCACAGCGCAACACAATTAGCACGTCGTGTGAATCTTGATGTGCACCATCTGGATAAACAAGTTGACCTGTGAGATTTTTTTCTGCAGGCAATTAATAAACTTCATTCAGGCAGCTGTAGTCAGACACTGGATGACAAAAATGTTCAATTGCTTAATGTATCTTTACAAGCTCTGGAAATGCTGTTTATTGTAAATATTGAAATAATTGAGCAACTTCTCAGATGTAATTAATCTTGTACTTTCAAAATAAAATAATGCTGCTGACAAATTTCTGAAAATTCCAGCCCGAGTTTTTTCCGATACATCTCATTTGCGATATTGTAGTCCGTTTTTGTGGCATCTCTTTCTTAATGTTTAGACTCACTGTGGATAAATAAGAGATCCAATTTTAGCCTAATGCTAATCGTGCAGCTTTCTAAATCACTCTTTGCTGGATGCAGTGTACAGCTGACCTCAATCCTTCTGTACTGTGCCTATAGGTCAATGGACCTATTCTTACCACTAATGGACAAGCTGTAGGTACTGGGGTTTCTTCTCATATCAACTGCCTTCATGAAGTAAATCATCCATAGTGTGCAGCTGTACGGCATCTACTCACCATACCAACACTAGTCACTAGAGCATTAGCTGCAACACTCACAGCTAGTGTCATTTGTTGTTGATGAAATTAGCCTACAGTTAATTAGCCATTGGCTTGTGTGTGGGAAACTGGTTTGAAGACATTTAGCATTTGTATTCAAGCTAGAGTAACTCAATTTACTTCATCTAAAACTTAATGCTTGAGTGTGTAATGTACATTTGCATTTTTCATTTGCAAGTTTCAAACACTCCAACTAATCTGTCATTCGTTCAGGCACTATGTAGTGTTTCGTCTGGCCAACAGTTCATTCATTCATTTGGTGCCGCTAGTGGGCCAGAACTTATTCATCTGACCTTTAGGAGAAGGTTCGTCTAAAGCCCAACTCTGAAAAAATGTTTATCTCCACTATTTATTTATTCGAGTGAGTTTTAAATCGTTCCTCCTCATAAAAGTTTCATCAGAATGGCAGCTGTACTCCGCATGCTGCACGAGTCCTTGAGGCCTGTCAGGTCCACACAACACTATTGTTCTCTATACGACCCGAAAGAAGACAGGGAGAGAAAAAGAGCAGCATCTCCATTTATAAGATCCATTACTTTATCAAACACAGACATCAACTTGATGACAGCAACAGGGTTACAGTTCTGAGGGCTTCTGTAATCCATCTTACACCTTCAGGAAAGGAGCTTCAGTAGAGCCTTAGTAACAGAGGTCAGAACCTGATTTCCTCACAGACTGACCATCAGTATCACGTTTATTAGTCAAACTGATTTTTCTGCTTATAAATGAGAATGTCAAAGAATCGCCAGGTCTCTAGCAAACGTTCTGCTTTCTGTCAGTGTGCAGATATAAAGAAGTAACATATTCATGAATGGAGGATGTGCACACAAACACTGTCCACCTGTCCAATTATTCTGCCATATGTCCTTTAATGTTGTCATGGTAACCATCTCCAACTGATCATTCAGCCAGCCACTGTCATGGAAATGACACGCATGATTGGAGGAGCAGTTTAAAGGGGTGTGTCATGGGGTTAAGAGGTCATTTCAGGGACAGCTCAGCAGCACACATCAATCTCTGATGCGTTAAAACCTGAGAAAGCATTTAGAAGATCACACTGATGCATGAGAAAAATGAAGGAACCGACACCATCTGTTTGACTCGTGTGGCACGTACAACTGTTTCATGTATATTTCAAAGGAAGACAGAACCTAACAGCTGCGCATTTGGCTGCAGTTCACCTGATGTTCAGAATCATTCACTCATTCACTCACTGGTTGTTTGCTGTTGAAGTCAGACAGACGAGTACAACAGTAGGTGAACAGGAAGACCTGAGCTCCAGTGCAGAAGCAGTTACTAAACGTTTGGCCTTTGACAACATGACTAATTATATTATCACTTTTATAACCAAATAATCTGTTAAAGTGTCCCATGAAGATATGGAAAAACTTTAGTGGTGACAGAATTAGGTCAGAGTGAACCTGAGCAGGAAAGATCTCATTACCTCACATACTAACTCTGACAGAACACTCGTGCTCTCGTACTCAGCAGATTCTAACGTCAAACACGCTCAAGCAAGACAAACAATTTATTTCTGGCCTGGCCCCATGCCAACCAATCAGAAGTCACGCTGCGTGAGGGAAACATTCAGAGAACCTCTCTCAAGACGTCAGCCGAGAGTAATTATCTCATTCAGGTTGTCAGCGTGCAAACGTATGCGTCTGTACTGCTTTTAAATGTCCAGCATTGTATAATCCACAGTAATAACCACAACCATGCTGAAGATATTGTATAAATCAACTTTAATCGTACTGTCACAACATATTGGTAACATTGAGATCGTGATGTTTGGTGTCTTGTTTTTGTGTGTCTTGATTTTGTAGGATGAAGCATGACTAAGCACTTTCCGTTCGACTTGTTTTTTTCTGCATTTCAGTAATGACTGAATGATATCAACACTGCTGGAGTTCTCACACATCAGTTGTGCTGCACAGACCGTCAGAGACCTTGAAATAAGCAAACGTAACCAAAGAAATGAGATACTGACATGAAATGTTAGTACAAGCTCAAATGTAGCCAGTGGATGAGCATTTTGAGTGAAACGGCTCCATTTTCACAAATTTGTGTGTTTATCAAGGAGCTATTGTATTTCATCTACCAAGCAGGACCAGATTGCTGGCACACTAAAACGAAAATCATCAGCATCCATTTTCAGTGAAATTGAGAAGATCTTGCCATCGGGAAAGGTCAGCAATAGTGTGCAAACCATGCACACTGACAAGCACGTGTACTGTCACACACTCACACGCACTCGCACTCACGCACACACGCACACTCGCACACTCACACACTCACACACACACACACACACACACACACACACACACACACACACACACACACACACACACACAGCTATTTTTACAGGTAATTACTCCCACACTATTTTCCACACTGTCAGCTTTAAAGTTCCAGTTTAATGAGTTTAATGTTTTGTGATGTTTACAGATGCTGTCATCACAATCACTCTATTCTATAATCCCTGCCTTGCTGTATGCTGCCTACATAGGCACTGCTTTCCAAAGTAGCAACTTCTCCAAAACATCAAAGAACCATATAAGTGACTGATCTGGAACTCTCTACAGAGGTTGTCACACAACGTGCGATACACAAATAACACTGTACACATGACACCAGACTCCCAGTTGATTTTTAGCTGTGTTAACTGTTAGCATGTTCCTAAGCTAATGAGGTGACACTGTAATAAGAAACCATAACTAACAGAAATACTGGTGAAAACAGGCATTTTTGAATGAACCAGATCTAAACAGAAATATTTCTGTCTTAGACAGTAAGATGAAATAGATTGATGGTATAAACTATGACGAGATTTTATGGAGTTTGCTGCATTCTGGGATTGTTCATGAGCTACACACGCAATGCCACCTTATGATCTGGCTAAAATAATTATGATGTCTAACTTTTGTAACACCCTTTATGTCGAGAGCATTTCTATAATGTCTGAAAAATACTGCTGTTCTACACAACTGACTAGATTTTGGAACAGATTGTGTGTGTGTGTGTGTGTGTCTGCAGTGAGCTATAGCTCGCATAAGTGCTTAACGTGTGCATGTGAAAATGAGCTCAAATAATGAAAGATGAGGCATGTGTGCTTTTATTTTAGTACAAGATCTGAAAAACTATATTTTTGCCTTGCAAAAGACTGCAAATCAATACATACCAGCCTTGCCTGGACATCAGATCAATACTCACTCCACAGATGAGTGCATGTGATAAAGTAACTATGCTAAAGCAGTATGTTCTCAAGGTTCTGTTTTTCCTCACATATTTTGTATCCCGGTCCCTCCAGCCGGTCTCTCTGTGGGAAAAGGAAACAGGTCCAGCTCCACCATCAAGGCGTTAATTGAGCAAAGCTGCAGGCTGGAGACTCCATGTGCATTCGTTTGTTTGTTTGTCTTTAATGGAGAACACATCAGTGCTTCCCACAGTCCACAGCCAAAGCACCGACCAACAGCAATCTGATCAACATGAATATACACACACACATCATGTTATTATTTGTTTGACCTATGATAACCTGCTTTCCTGGTACGTTACACTTGAAGAGAGCTACGTTGTGAATCTGAACACTCTTCTGCTTGCATTAGCCTGATAAATGTTCTGCTGGTTGAGGACAGCTGGTCGTAGAATTCTTTTGCTTCATGAATTCTGTGTATTCACAGTCACACACTGTTTTCAAGCTTTACATTAAGAATGTACAGTCAGTTATCTGTATGTGCATCTTAGCAATCTTATAAATAATCTTAAGGGTTCTTTCTGTGTACTAAATATATCAAATATATCTAAATAGATACATAAACTAGCCACTTTCCCTTAATGGCCTTTTTCTTGATGTTCTAGTCAGTCTTTAATGATTGTTCAAGGCAAAATAAAGTGCTGCATTAAGCACATCAGATTCAAGATTATTCTAGACAGCAGGACACAGACTGATGGATTGTCTTGTGCTGATGTCACTTATTAATGACATGGAAGAAGATAACAGCTAAAGCAGCCTGAGCCCAGCAATGGCCTGTGTGACTGGATCACCACCACATGACGTCAGAGTGTTTATAAACTTCAGTTACGTCCTTCAACAGCTCATTTAGTTTGCCAAAACTCTTCCTGCACAAACGCTTTATGACAGAGAAACTGGACACCAGGCTATGGAATTCTGGAGAGAGGCAGTCCTGTCGCATTCATTGCGACCTGAATCCTCCCGGTCATTGCTTTTGCACACTCACTATGATACAACATTTTTATATTGAGTTGTAAATGTCATGTGAATAATTACTTTAGAGCCACAGAAAAGTGACAATGCTGATGGCTGAAGGCATCATAAAAATGCACACAGTCATTAGACCAGCAGGGTTAACCGGATCGTGCTAACCAGCCAAACCTTGACCCCTTGGACCTGTCTATGCCATACTGTGCCACCTCAAGCTATTTACAGCTGCTTTAAATGTACAGTGCTGTAACATTTCCTGCTTGCACAGAGTCCTTAGGATACAGAGGATACAGATACTTGAGTGAGAGCGAAGCTGGCCTGGAGAACAGACGTGACACAGCTGGAGGCCTCTGAAACATATCGCTTATGTATGTGTTTTCATTCTGACTGCTCTGGTGTCCTACAGGCTATTGAATCATCTTATTCTGAACTCCAATGAGGCCATCTCACTCTGAAGACCATAACTCGGCCTCCCCCAGCTGTCAAAGAACTCACTCTAGCCCAGAACACAGACAAAACTCTCAAGTAAAACCTGTCCAGAAAGATGTGATGGTGCTTTCTTTGCCAGCTTCCTTCATCTCAGGTGTAAAGGTCCAGATTTAGGGCCAGCAGGCCAGCAACCAAACAGAATCACAGAATCTTATTTGTCTAACCCCCAAATCCCTCCTTCTGTTGCCAAACAGCTGCTTAATAGAAATGATCTGTGCAGAAATAAAGGAACTTTGCTGTTTTTGCCATTTCAAAACAGCAAAGAAGACATTTTGGAAGAAGGTCAAAGAAGAAGTTTGCCTTTTCACGTTTTCTGAAGCTATGCAATAGGAACTGACCAAAACTGTCGTTGTTTACTAAAAATGTTGCTTGACAACCTAATTATCTTTCATTGTTCTGAAAACAGCATCATGAACATTCAGTAAAACACATAAGCAGATCATGGGTCAGATTGTTGTCTGTGATTTGTCCTGCGATGGACTCCAGATAGATGGATGGAGGCTTAGAGCAGATCTGGTGTGCCCTGATATCTTTGGCCAGTGATGTGAGCACAGGATCATTGCTTGTGTATGACAGATCATTCCTGGCATGTTCAGGCAGGAGGGAGGGGGCAGGTCTCCTCACTGCTCACAGGATGATGGACAGCCACAGGGGGGTGGATGGAGGGTGTAGAGCGTGTGTTATATCCAGTTTCCACATATAAGCATAACTTCCTCTGTCATGCCTGCCAAAGCACTGAAATCAGTGACACAGTGCCAAGATGGCAGCTTTCACAAATCCAACATTTCATTACATTTACACATTTGGCAGACAGTACAAGCATTCACATTATACTGTATTGCACTGTACATTTGATCAGTGTGTGTTTTCTGGGAATCTTTTGCGCTGCTAACATGATGCTCTACCAGTTGAGCTACAGGAATTTCAGCCCTCAGTCAGTCCACTGAACGAATGAAGCGACACGTTTCACTTCCAGTCTAGCTGTAACAGCTAACAGGACAATAATACGAGAAGCTATAAGACTTTAAAACTTATAAGACAAACTGTCAGAAGGACGAGTGCGTGTGTGTTGATTCGTTTGTCAACAATATATTTATTAATTAATCAATATCATGAGTTTAGATGAGGTAGCTAAGGTTTATTTTTAAACTAAAATATAATTCAGGACAGTCTTATCTAACAAACATTTGCTTCTTGAGTAGAGCACGACATCAACCACCTGAAATGAGATCTTATGAGAATCTCACAGAAGAAATAAAACATTACGATTCAGCACACAAACAGCCTGAACCATAAGGAATGTTTATGACTTTCAGCAGATAGGACCGTTTAAAAAAGAGCCAGACCAGAAACCACATCTGGGGAAGATGAAAATACACATCTTGAGTTAATGCATGTGATATTTCCTCATCATCCCACGTGTGTTCCTGCTTTTTTGAGCTAGTCTTTTTTTAGCATGCAGGAGGAGTCTGAGTCTGGACCCTCAGTGAGGTCTCGGGAAGAGTCCATCCTGCTTTCCTTTTTGATCCATCAAGGTAGATGAAGAGAACTCATAACACACAAAAGAGTCTTTAACTAAACACCAGGCGAAGAGTCCAAACTCATGGAATATGAACCCTTCCCATAAGAGCTGACACACAGTGTTCATTAATCCCTCCCTGATAACAGAACCCTGAATTACCACACACAGCTGATGTTAGCTGTAGCATTGAATCCACAGCTGCTAACAAATCAACAAAATCTGTCTGCTTTCCAAAGTAGAACACGCTGCTTTCTGCAATATCCTGATAAGAGATTTGATAACATAAATATTTATAAAGAGTGAAAGGAAATGAAAATGAATTTGCATTTTGCTTTGTTACAGTTTGATATGCTGTTCTAAAACTGGACCGTAAAGAATTCATTTTATTCTCTGTGTAGAGAAGCTGTAGATTGACATTTGTGTTCTATAATTGGGTAGTTGAAATACTTTTGGAAAGGTTGACATGTCCTGTGATGTGAATACACTGCAAATAAAACTTTTTCAAAGAGGGTTTTGTTTACTGTTATAGCTGTTGTGCATGCAAGCTTTCCGAGAGAGATTCTACTGTGTAAGATAAAGACGTCGCCTGAAAAACAAAACAAGAAAATAATGTCTAGTTCAAGTTAGTTATGCTCTCATGGTCAATTAGTCTCCTAACTTCTATTTTAAACATTAACCCCGAGTTATGATGGAAGGAAAGCTAGTGGAAAAACATGAACAGTTTTACACCTCCGGGTGGTGCATTATGTAACAACATCATCTTTACTATGAAAAAACAGTTCTAATCTCTGGCAAGTTTTCTCCAAAATATGAAAACAATCAAATATTAAACTTCCAAGTCACAAGGGCAATAAAATGCAAGTGCTTATTTGATGGTAAGAAATGATATTTTAAACATTTCCCACTTCTTCTGTTTTACAAACTGTTCACAAACTCGCCTATAAGTCGATTTGATTCCAGCAGAATTTCTCCAAAATATCGAAATATAGAAACTTATCACACCTCATCCAGGGCTTTAAGGCCCCTGCAGACTGAAGCAGCCAGGGGCCCCAGGCGTCCTCACTGAGTCTGGGTAGCTTCGGAAGTTATGGCCCTGGGAAACCTCCCTGGATACACCAGCTGGCGGAGTTACATAAGAGCATGACTGAGTTGTGTTACAGGGAGGTGGAGGACAGAGAGAGACGGATGAAGGGTGGAGGGGGTGATGCAGTGTTGGGTGGATGATGGTTTTGAATGTTTGATGAGCTCTTCATGTCTCACCTGATAATCCCTTTGCATGGGCCCATTGTGTCTCAGTAGGAAAACTTCTCATTGTGTGTGATTGTGAATGAACTTCAACTGTTGAGAGAGAGGATAGTAAACAGGTGAAACATTAACCTGCATATACACTCTTAGAGAAGCACTGCCTATTTTATATCTCATATTGATGGTTATTATATTATATATCTCATTGATGGTGAAGTAGTTACAGTCTTCATTTGTTACTGACCAGCGCTGGTAAATCTGCTGCTGGGCACGTTTTCCCCACTCTAAATTCAGAACTACCTCCATTGTTATTGAATGCTTGGATGCTGATTCACAAGCTCAATAGTGAGGTATGTCAGAACACGTACTGTGTGTACCCATCCAGCAGCCAATCAGAGAAGGGGGAGGAGCAGCTCCGTGCCTGAGTGAATGTCATTTGAAAGACAGCAGTGTAGCGGCTCACTATTGCCTCCGTGTGACAGCAACTACCCCATCACTGGACTACAGTACAGCACTGAAAACACAGCATCTTCTGTACAGCGCTCCCAAAGAAGTATTTTGGCGCTTGAGCTACACTTTTAAACATGAATTTTGGCATCTAATTAGCTGTAAGTTAATTCTAGAGCTGTTTTCAGTACTAACTGCTGTTCTTCAGTCATTTTGTAATGATGACTATTATTGACCAGCTGGTTTCCAACGAATCAATTTTAGTGGATGTATAAGGTCACCGCACAACCACGAATATAAATCCTGTTTAATACAGACGTTCCACAAGGTTCATAAACAACCAAAAAGTGTTTTTTTATACTTCATGCCTTTTTACAGTAGATCCATTGATTTATTTACAACATGAACACATTTAAAAACGTGTGCTTGTGCTGTCTTTCTTTAAAACTGTACACCAGGTTTTCTATTTCACAAGATGAGACGTTTTTAAGTGTAGCTTGTTTACATTTTTCCTGGGGATGCTGCAGGATAGGAAATGTTTTTAAACAAACCACATGATGTGTAGGTTTATGATTAAATACTACTTTGCTGTATCAATAATTTCTCTGTTTTGGTTACTTAGTTATCGAGACAAGCTTTATGACGTGGACTGTAAATTATCTGTAAATTGCTTGTAATAAAAACTGTGAAAAACAAGTTCACCAAAACTGTCATTTTAATTGATTGTGTAAAAATATAAGGCCAGGACGGAGGAAGAGTAGTGGATGAAAATATTTACAGGACAGATTTTCTTGGCAATCTGACAGAAACCAGAGATGGACGGAAACCCACACAAAGGAAACGTCCAAACCTGGAGGATTATGGGACAGTTCACGCTACCTTATGCATCCAGCCATACACACTCATCTGATCACAAAACACACACTAAAACACACACAACTCTGCTCTCAAGTAAAATAAAACAGTGCATAGCTCAGAAACGGTTCATGTTTCTAGTCAGTTATTAAAGAGATCCATCCACTTTAATCACCCTTAAGAAATCGAAGCCAAGTCATCTACATTTTCATAAACGTTTATATATAATCATATGTAATCAATGTACAAAGTTACATTGTGAACTGCAAAGGCTTGTCCATAGAAATAAATACTGAATTGGCTAGTTTGCGATATGAAGTCAAATAACTGCAAACAAAGCATTGGCCCTTCAGTGCAGCTCAGCTCAAATGCAAGAACAGCAGTGCAGCATCAGCACGCCGGCTGACTGTCGACCTGCGATTAGAGTCTAAAAGACAAATGTACAAAAGTGTCATAAAAATATGCTTTTGTCTGTGCATGTTTATCTACACACTAAAAATGAAAGGTACTCAAAGGGGTTCTAGTGTTCTAAAGACGGAGAGAGTGATACATGTTCATGACAGAACCACATAACAAGGGACTGAAATGTGCCTATGGTTTTGACAAACTCTTTAGATCTTTAGCTTCTGTTTGTCCATAAATCCATAAATGGGGCTATCAAAACAATGTACTGTATCCTTTGGTAACTGTGTAACATTCATTTGAATATAAAAGCCACAGACTGAGGGTACTGCATCTGTGCTCACAGGGTTTAAACAACACACACATGTGGATGAAGTGGGAGTGAGTTACAGATTAAGAAATTACTTTGTGTGTGCAAATTGTTCTTCACATTTGCTTGCTTACAGAACTTCCCTTCCCACAAACAAATTCATTTACACAGAACATAAAAGCTTTTTAAGGACATGATGAAGTGAAACGTGGCCCAAATTAATTGTGCTTCACCTGCCAAATTATGAAGAAATGAAAAACAACAGAGCTGCTTGTATTGCTAAAGACGATGTGCAAATGTCTTCTGTAATCATTCATTTCTATTGAAAAGACTTATTTGCTTTACATACTTCTAGAGATAATCATAATTGAATAACAGAAATACTGTCTTAAATCAAAACTAAAAGGAAAAGGTCCAGATTGGGGGTGGTGAGATTCTTTTGGAGAATCGGTGGGAGACCGTGGGAAAAGGTCACTCCTCATTGGCCATTATCTGCCACACAATAAGGTGACTTCGTTCAGCTTTGGCCAGGAAAGGCTGCAGGTTTAATGTGGGTTCATCCAAATGTTCTGTGTCCCCTCCTTCATCCCCTACAATAAGGAAAGAGGAAGAGGAAGGTGTGAGTTCTCCAGATTCTCAGCAGTATGAAGACAAACAAGAGTGTGTGACTCACCCATCCTGAAGTCAATGTAACCCTCTCCTCCACTCATGACCAGAACAGACTTCATCAGCTCAGGTGTGGGTGACTCTGCAGATCTGTCGGTGCTGCTCTCACCCGAGCCTGCAGACGGCATCACGTGCCCTGAAATACACACAGTTTTAAAACTAAAGTCAACAAAACACGAAGAACTTTTAAACAGCTTTTTCCTCTGACATCAGTGAGGTTTTATATTTTTAAAAATAAACCAAGAATGGCAACAAACAACATCTCAATGCATTTGGTCTTAAATCTAAAATTAATGTTCTGCATAAACTGCACCTTGATTGGAGGCACAACATTTTGACATGATTTCTGTCTCAGCGTTTTAGACACAGTTTATCTACAGTAATCTTGTTTTGATCATATACATATGCATTATATTAATATCAATGCTGATGACATTGCTAAAGATTCTGTTTTGAGACGCTGCACAGAAAATCTACTTGGCTCTTGTAGTTTAAGGCTGTTCTCACACGACACACTGTTGTCTTGTACTGAGCTGAGCACGATTGTCCAACCCAGTGTGCCTAGTGCAAGTACACCCTTAAGGGCAGGACAATGTTTTTTTGTAAGCAGCTTAAGGTAGTTTAAGATGATGTGGACTGCAGGAGGCTCATGGTAGTTCTTCAGGTCTACCTGGGACTGCGGTGAAGAACTTGACTGCATCTCTGTGTCCATGGAAACAGAGCTGGGCGTGTGTCATGGAGCAGAAAGGCACAAAGGTGCCTGCTGTGACCTTATCACTGTTCTCATCGCCATAGACACGGATCGTGTTGCCAGGACGATTCTGTGATCCTGCTGTAACTTTACATGCTGTTGTGTGCAAGAGAGAATCACATCTGTGTCATACAGCTGCAACTATAATGTTTGAATGAACTAATCAGGAAACATTTAATTAATTAGTATCTACCCAAATAAGCACTCTTTAGCTAATTACCGGTATATAATAAGAACATCTGACAACATGATTAGATACATCACTGACACACCCTCTGACAGAGGAATAGAGATGATGACACCATTTCCTGTTCCAATCCACAGTCGTTTACATGACACCATCAGGGCCGTGATCCTCACGAAGGAGAAGCCCAGCTTACCCGTTCCTGTGACACATACAGTGATATTACCGTGACCGCTGAGCGCTCCTGCTTTCATTCACTGCAACACTGAGAAGTTCTCACCCAGCATCTTGCTGACGTAGGGCTCAATGTCCACATCCTGCAGATGCTGGTATGTGTGTGCGTGGAAGAGTCTGAGCGTGGAGTCCAGGCGAATGGAAACCCAGATGCCATCTCCATCCCACGCCAGCTGTCTCACCTGACTCTCCTTACGAGGGTGGGCGTCAAAAGACTTCTGCACATCACAAATGGCACATGAAAGAGATAAGCCAGGAGGAAGTTAATAAGTAAATAAAAGTAAATAAGCCATTATCAGCAGTAAATGCCCAACAAACAGCAGACGGATAAAAGATAATAATATAATAAATATATATAAGTAATATAATAAAGCGTTCGATACAGTCCACTGTTCGTTTAAATGTACAATGTAGCAGCTTGATGCATTAACACAGAATTCAGCTGATGTGAGGTCAGTTTCTCAGGCAGCACAACCAATCACATTTAAGAGTCTTTATTTTACAATCAATTTATGAAAGTGTTTTACAAATGATCTGTTTTACAATCAGCAATATGACATCAGCACCTACAGACATTACAAATAGTCAAAATCCAAATCTATGGCAAATTCCTCAGTATTTTTCACATATTAATGTGACTTTAAATAATGACACTGATATTCATCTGTTAGAACAGTGTAGGGGAGAGGTCCTCTCTCTGTCATACCTCTATCTTCATGGCTCTGGGCTGAACCACAAAGATCTTGTTCCTGTAGCCACACCACACCCTGTCATACACTACAGTCATACAGCGGATAGAGTGATGTGGCCGGCCCAGATCTAACAGGTGATAGTTTGTCAAATCCCACTGTCCATCTGTAGCAACACACACTTCTGTTACTATGACAACACTCGCACTGGTATGATGCAATATATTGGTTTTGGCTGGTAATGAATGGAAATGACTCTTACCGACACCTCTGTGGAAGATGGCTAGTGTGCCATCAGCCAAAGCCACCAGAACACGTCCTTTCACATGACTGTACAGCAGAACATCAGACAGAGAACATGATGAGCACTCGTGTTGTGTTTAATAACAGTGTGAATGTATTTAACATGCTTGTGTTCTTACACAATCCCCAGGACAGAATCCTTTAATTTGATAGAATGAAGACACTTCCTCCACTGTGCCACAGATGAATGAACATACACACTGTAACAGCATGAGAAACACACTCTCTCTAATCAGAGTAAATCACTGTCACTCACTCCACTTTACTAATTAACCAGCAGACTGATCTGTGAACCGGTTTCAGCAATTCAGAGCAAAATAACACATACATTTGACATTACATATTGAAACCAAAGCATAACTTAAAAATGTTTATTCACTTTAATTAAAATATTTATTCAAGCATATCATAAAATATTTTAAACTTTTTAGTAACTGAAAAGCCCATATTGATCAGCCCTAATCTGAGTGCTAAGTGGGGCAGTAATTCATGTCTACAGATATTTTATTAATTCTCTTCATTTTTCCAGCTTCTCCTCACCAGCCGTTCTGAGCTCCCAGCCACATGGTGGGCAGCACGCTGCTCATCTTGCTGGCTTCCTCTCTCATGAGGTCCTGCTCCTCAGGCACTGAGGTCACACCGTCCTTCACCAGATCACACTCCCTGCATCAGCCACACCAACATCTCACTAACATCTCCTCTACACACACTATTACATATCTGAAACTAGCATCCTGTTGCTTGTTGCACACCTCTGTGTGTAGCTGGACGGTGTGTCTCTGCTGTTCTGCACCCCCAGTGGGTCAGTGAAGACATGTTCTGTGTAGACACCCGTCTGACTCTCATCTGCAGGTGTGTTACTGCTGCTCTCTGTGGCCTCCAGAGCCTCTTCTGCTGCTGTTACTGTGTGTTAGAAGTCATACTGCATCTAATCTTGTCATTGTGGTGAAGATGTGTGGATGAGGGTAGAGGCTGTGGTACCTGATGATCTTGTGCAAACAGTTTGAGGGATGTTCATAGGACCTTCCGCAGAGCAGCCCACTACAGTAATGCCATCCAGACCTCCATCAACATCAGTGGAGGTACAGCTGTTGGCAGTACAGTTGACTTCAGAAGCCCCTTCACCCTGACTGACCTCACTGTCTGCAGTCACCTCCTCCCCAGCAGGGTAGTCTGTCTCACGAGCACCTGGTGTTTCCACACACGCACACACACACACATAAAACCTGTTACAATCCACAGTGATTCTGCAAATGATAAAACGGCTCCATACTTTACACGGTATGTTTCTGATCATGACAGCACAAATGCTGAAATCAGATCTCAGTAGAGTTTGTGTTCTGTGACCTGGCACACTGGCGATGCACAGCACATGAGAGTTACAGATGAAGAAGTTTTCCAGAATGTTCCCGGGCTGGTTGGCATCTATGACTATGACTTTAGAGGTGGCGTGCGTGGTGGTGCAGATCCACACCAAGCTGGAGAGTTCATCCTGGTGCTTCAGGTCCTTCTCCTGCTCCTGAACACATGAACACAACACACTCTCAACCGTAACTGATCTGTCATATTTAAAACATCACACACAAAACAGAAATGAAAATGAATTTGATGTTCTGCAGAGGTTTTACTTCTGTTTTATCAATATCAGTTTTTTTAGACCAACTTTTATGGGCATCATCATTTTTTGTATCAGCAGATGAAGACACCAGTATATTTAATAATGCACCAAACCTCAGCACAGTACAGTGAAACTGCCAGAATGAACCGCACTCACTCACCGCTGCTTGGCATCACAGCTCAGCAAATTCTAGTGTCACAATATAACATCACCAGCAGGTCATGTGTCATACTTCACACACATGTAGAGGGGCTTCTCACCTTGAGTTCCTGCTCCAGACGGTCCAGGCTGCTCTGAGAGCCGTTCTTCTGTCTGGGACTGAGGGGGGCACTCTCACCTGCAGACACATCTTTATAGAACACACTCGCTCCTACAATGGAGCCGCCATCACGTGTCTTACCGCCGGACAGATTCACTCCTGCAGCGCACCACAGCTACACACAGAGACTGATGTCACAAACTATAATACAGCAGTGAATAACTGAAGCAGTGAAGGTCTCTCACCTTCATGGAAGCATCTTTTTCATCTAAAGGTCGGAGGTAGACGGGCACTGGCAGATTTTTTATTTTACTATCTGCTTGTCCACCATTGGTAACCTTTCAAAACAGAACAGGGCTGCTTTAGCAATAAAATACACCCATTAAATTCAATTAAATCTAATCAAAAGTTGGAAGGCAGCTATTCATTGTGACCTGTGCCTCTTAACACTGTCCTAACCAGGTGCAACTCAAGTTTCCTGGGCTTACCGAGGGTAAAATCCAGTGAAGTATAAAAATAAAGACAGATTTTTTCTGTTTGGGGTGAAGTGTGTATTCTCTTCTGCAGTACTGATGAACAGAACTTCAAAAATAATGAGACTGAACATTCTACACTTCCTCCAGACTGTTTCTAGAACAGCCTCTCAAACAAACAGGGCAGTCTTCTTAAAGTGCCACAGAGTCATAACACTATATTTATTCAGGGAAATAAGACTTTACTGGGGGTGGACCTGCCCAACAAAAAAGTGATCAACAAATGAAATTTGTCACGTATCAAGGCTGCTTGGGACAGAAACTTATTAATATGCAACAGATTCACTGCTGGTTGCTTTATTGCATTGCAGCTGGTTTGGTACCGAGCTGTTGGTTCTATTCTCTGGGATGTTACCTTGTATTTTGCAGGTAAACTCCATCCGTAGGCCTGCATCCTGCCATCCTCTTTCTGCACATGAGCCTTCACCTGCCTGTACTGGGCTCTCTTCTGCTCCCGACGTGACACTACAGCCTCTGCCTCAGTGCTGCACAACACACGGACAGGAAGAACAGGTCAGCTGACAGTTCTGCAGTGCAGGGGTTGAATCTCTGACTGAGCTGGAGCAAGAAGTCACTCACTCCTCATTGAGGAAATCAAAGGCTCTGGATTTGTCACTAGGCAGCTGAGCAAGAGTGCTGCTTCTCTTCTTCACTGAAGGAACGACCTGCGAGCTGGGGGCGTTGTACTTCAGGTTCACTGGAGCGTCTGGTTTTTTGGCTGCTGTGCTGGAGGAGGAGCTGAAGAGTCTGCTGAAACTGAGGTGCAGGCAGAGAGAGAGACGACACACACACTCATATGCGGACACAAGCAGCAGTGTTAGAGGTCACAGGTTAACCGTTATGGGGTTGTGGGGTTACTTTCCCAAACATGTGCCATGCCCCTCGTACAGCTCTGAGACACGCTGTCATCACGAGCGAATCATGCAGACATCGCATGTTGATCACTTTACCACTGCAAACTAATCTTCTCTATACACACCATACACTGAATGAGATGCAGTTTCTACTTGTCAATGATATAAACCAGTTTTAACTAAATTTACAGCAAAAATACAGATTTTGAGGTGATTTAAATTCCATACCACCCACACTTCATGATATAGTGCATTTAAATTGTAATTAAATCAACAGTTACAAAAATAACCAATAAATCTGTACTACTTTTTTGTTCTTTTTTTACTTGACCACCCCTGGGCGTTGACCATGCAAATCCCTCTCCAAACATTCAAAGATCCAAATGTAAAGTACAACAATTATTTCTTAACGTAAATCTAAACAAACATCCAACATAAGCCCTCACAGAGCCCCTGCCTCAACACACCTCCTGCAAACACACAGGACAACAGAAACAGAGTTACACACAACACACAGCAGCACACAAAAGAAGAATGAAATGGTTTTAAACAAATGCAAAACCCTAAATGCCCCAAACACAAACCCCATGTAGACTGGCATGAGCTGAGAATGGCATTTCAGACTCTCTACCTGCTGCTTTCTGACTCTACATGCCAAATCCTTCAGAAGTGTGCTGAGCACCTCAGCTTCAGACACTCGTAAAGTTTCATGTAACAGTTTGGCTGTATATTGCTGTTCTGCTTCTGTTCTATCCCTGTTAAACATGTAAAGAAACACCATTCTCACGTCCAAAACCACATTGTTGGATTGAAGGATCAAACCAGTGCAAGATTTACTAGCATTACAAAGATTTACCTACATCCTAGATGAAGAACAGAGAAAAATGGGACATAAAATGAGAAGAGGAAAACATTGCTGGAATGCCAAACCGTGTTTCTTTTTTTATTTCAAGAGAAACTAAGAAGAGAAGCTTACAACTGCCAGATACTGGACTTCTTCTTCTCAGTCAGGGCTGGATTCTCCCGTGAAGCTCTATAAGAGAAGATAACAATCTTCAGTATTGGCAGATATGCATTGGCTTGAACAAGGTAAACACAGTATGTAAATGTATTAAATTGAGACTGACCGTATCATCTCAGTCCATCTGACAGCCTCCTGCAGCTCCATCAGTCTCTCTTTATACTGGTTCCTCTCCATGAGCACACGGGCCATCTCCACCCGTGTGAAGCGCTTTCTCTGGGCTGTGGGCACATCACTCTGAGGGAAGGAATAAAGGAAAACAAAGCTCATTAGCTTAAAGAAATACTGTGATGTCTGTTCAAACACACACACAAAGCCTTAAGATACGTTTAACAGTCAAAGAGAAAAACAAACATTAATTTACAATGTCTTAAAACAAGCAATAAACTGTAATATGTGAGGGTAAAGGGAATGTGATAAGGCGATGACTGTAAACTCAGCATAAATATACATACACAGGAATCAGATTATATTTAAATCACAGCATTAAAGCTGTATAACATCTCTGACGCTTTATTATACCCACTTATTCTACTGTATCAGCAGGTTATAGCAGACATATTAATATGGCTTTTGTACACACAATATCCCCTCTACACATTTCACTTTAAAATCTCAATTGAAACTTACTGAACTCATGAGATGACTACAGATTTTAAACAGATTCATAATTTACAGAAGGAAGAGCACTTACATCATCATCCTCTTTTACCCTCTGTTTGACCTCCTCCACCTCTGCCCGGGCTCTGATTGGATGAAATAACCACATAAGCTTTATCTTGCGTTACTGAAAGGAACATGAAGGAATGACCCTTCCTGGGCTGAATCAATGACTAACTTTTTGATCTCCTCCTCCAGCTCTTTGTTCCTCTCCTTTAGTTTGTCTTTGGCCTGTTTCAGGACCTCCAGCTCACCCTGAAGAACTTCTTTCTCACACACCAGCTCATCAACACGTGCGATCAAATCATTTTTTACCACGTTCAGAGCGTTCCTGCAACAACCACAGCGACGCATCTCTTAACAACACTATTATTTATACAGTTATTATTTATTACTTATACAGAATAATTAAGATTTATTGCACTTGTATCTCATGTATTTGCACAGCACAATTAAAATTTTAGCTGAACTCATCCAGAACTCCTACCACTTTGAATCAGTCTAAGGACTAACTCACAGAACCGGTTAATAATTAAGATCAGATTCACTCACTGAACGTAAGAGGAAATGGACCAAGAAAAATCACTTTTTTTAAAATAAATGTTAAACTTTTGTAAGATTAATGAGGCATAAATCTGCCTAATCATTGACTGATTGTTTATATGACACTGTGTAATTAAAGACATTTGAGTTTTGAAGGTCAAACAGCTCACTGAAGTACAACACTCAAGTCATTTGATACTGACACACATCCTTCACAATACTCCAGGTGGCAGTAGAATGCTGCATACACACACATCACAATACTCCAGGTGGCAGTAGAATGCTGCATACACACACATCACAATACTCCAGGTGGCAGTAGAATGCTGCATACACACACATTTGGGACAGTGGTGTTTTTCAGCATGCACAAGGCTGTTGGAGATACTACACGAGTACCACACAGCAAGTAATAGGAGACTAGTAATACTGTATTATATCTTACTTTGTCTCCATCAGCTGAGTGTTTTCCTGGATCAGATGTTCAACTTCTCGACCCATACCTACATAATACAAATAAACATGATGTCACTACTCATGCAGATAAACTCTAATGATAAAATAAATAACACACACACACACACAGACATGAAGACTTACCAAAATAATTAAGGTCTAAAATTAGCATGCAAACCAACGAACATAGAAAAGATTATTGAGTGACAAAGACAAGTCATAAAACTACCAAGTAACAAATAATATAAATAAGACATGAAGTGAGAAGATAAAATGAGAATCAGTGTACACACCAGAGTACTCGTCTGAGGGGAAGTAATGAAGCACGACACACATGGAGGAGAAACAACATGATTAGACGACTGTGAATGTGAATGTTAGTGAACAGTGACAGAGAAAACATCCATTCAGGGGAAACAACACAAGCACAACAGTCAAACACACATGCAGAGAAACAGAATCAATGGTGATTCATTAAGGTTAAAGTAATGTCCTGTTAACAGCTCTGTGTCTATCTAAATACAAAATAAGAAAAAAAACAACAACAAAACAGGTAACACCCCACATAGACACCCTGTGATCTGAGAACTTACCCAGCAGATCAGCACCTTCATCCACATCCCCGATGAGATCATTTCCTGCTGAGGAGAGCTCCTCAAACAGAGAGTCAGTGTTACGGTCAAAGGCCATGTTCTCGATCCCTTTAGTGGGAGTGCTGGAGAGAGAGAGGGATGAATAAACAGATAGAGAAAGCTTCTCTTCCTAAAAACTTTAAAATGAAGAAAGAGAAACGAGGGGTTTGACAGTACTGCTGACCAGAACTTCTGAGTCTGAGTGGAGGTACCTGGAGCCTTTGCATCCACTCAGGTCCATGTCCAGTTCTGGAGTGGACTCTATGATGGCCTGTATCTCTGATCCTTCTGCATGCTCCCTTTGATCTGAGCCAGAGAACAGGTGCAGAACACTTACTGATTTTAAACAGGATTGTATATTACACTAAATGCTACAGTTCATGTAGTACAGGACAAACAAAGCACAATATACTCTGACGGTCACAAATCTGAGTTGCACACACAGTTCAGTTTGATTTCAGTTCTGAATTCAGGTATAAACCAAAGAACTGCACTGCTAGTATAAACTGTGTTAAAGATTTATATGTTATTTAATATTTATGTATTAATTAATTATTGTAGAGAAATTGTATCATTTGAATGGATAGTAAAAACATTGAACATCTTCATTTACTGCTGCACAGATCAAAACAGACATGTGTACAGTCACAGAAACAGCAGCAGGGTGTGAATGATGAGTGAAAGGTGTGCATTGTTTCACAGCAGCTTTACACACAACATTTTCATGCAAGGAAATTAGGCAAAAAATATTAGAACCCTAAGCACCCTGTGAACAGACTAAAGGTAACAGTGGCGAGAGAATTTTGAGCTAAATCAGCATGAGTAAGTGGGGCCAGTTCTCTTCTGTTTATACAGTGTGAACACAGTGTCATTAAACTGGAGTCACCTGTAGATGTGGTCCCAGCATCCTGTACTCTGATGTTCTTACTGCTGTCAGGTTTCACACTGCTTGAATCCAGGTTCCTGTTCAAACCCTCCGTCTCCTCCATCCGGGGTGTGTCCACTGATGCCATGGCAACATCTGATGCTGCTGTAGACATGGGTGTGGCTGATTTGGAATCTCCCCTATTGGCATCAGAAAGTTCATCCTGAAACAGACCCAGGTGGCAGTAAACATCACAGTGATAATCTTCAATCATGTTAGATATTTATAGCACCATATTTTATGGGCACCATCTATATTAAACTCCAGAAAACCACTCAAGCTCCACACACAATGCTACCGAGATCTTGTGTTGCATGCATATCCATTTAGACTAAATTGATTCTTGGGTTTAGGTATCCAAACACAGCAAACCAGTTTAACAGTAAAGAGGATGTATATTGTATAATGAAATCTACTGGCTTTACAAATAAATCCACAAGGAAAAGACAAATAATACAAAACTGAATAATGCATTTAGTTTGATTTATTAGTCTCAATTTTGTATATTTAAACAGGATTTCGCCTTTTAATTTAAATAATCTAAATAATTTAACACAAATTTACCTACTTAACAACTAAACAAACATTGATAAAGCACATGATTATCATCTAGTGTTGTAATCAGTAATATAATATTCCAGGTAATTTTCAACTCACATACACAGACAATAATTCACTGCATAAACAAAATGAAAACACAGTTACAGTAAACACACTTATGTATTTTCATTATAAGTGAATGCCTTAAATATGTATTAATAATAATAATATAATGTATATTTATTACTGTAAACATGTTTACTGATCATTTTTACAATCTTGACTGTGAAAATGATTGTCAGCAGATGCCTAACTGACAGCATGCCACACATAAGATTCAAAGATGTTACAGCTAATGTGTGTAATAAAAACATAACTTTGTGTTTATGTGTGACCCAGTCTCTCCAGGAAACAGACGGAAATTCTACATGGTGTCATTAATGACACACACAGTTACACACTGTGAATTAAAAATAACTGGAAAAGTTGCTTTAACTACAGCATAAGTAAGTGATACAGCATGCAATCAAATCAACCACACAGATGCTGATTACAAGCACGGCTACTGCTTCACTCAAACACCTTTAACAATGACTGAATGCTAATTATGAATGCAACACTTCTAATAACAACAGAATGATGAGGTGTGCTAAAAAAGCCAAACAGAACACACTACGCTGCGCTGCTGTTGCCATGGAGACAATGGCAGGACTAAGGGACTACCTTACTGGTGTTGGTCCACTGGGTTTCCAAATTCTCGTGTGAATTCTTACCCTGCCCTCTCCTGAGGGACTCATCTTCCTCCAACTGCTCAGAAAGAAACGTACAGTGAGGAGTGTGCAGAGAGCTCAGAGGCTGAGCTCTGTTCTCAGCATTTAGAATGCCCTCATGTGGCTGATGGCACTGCTACACCATTGCATATAAAGAAAATCAAGACAGTCTTTCCAAAAACGCATCAGTAAACAACCACATTAAGCTGTAACTGTAACTATAACTGTAAAGCTGTATAGGGGGAAAGTGGAATTGCATTTATCTATTCATAAAAGCAGACATTCCCTCATTCCATATCAATGTGAGCTAAATGCAGATTTGATGGCAAGTCAATAACATTGAATCTCATTGGTTCTCGCATGTCACATGACTAGTCATCATAAGCCTGTGATAAATTTCTATTATAATAAAAACTACAATACCTCCGTCTATATATCAGTGTTTTGTCCACATGTTCTGTGTGTCTCTCTATACCAACAATGATTATTAGATGAGTCACTGAAAATGTATTAACAGTAAAAATGTGTTTTCTTTTTCTGTTTGTTTGCTGTATTCTGATGTTAATTGCTTTACTTGTGGAGTATAACAGGCTGTTGAAAAATGTTTAATTAATGTGACTTTCCAAACAGCACCTGGTGAATGGGCTCAAAAAAAAAATCTCATTAAAGCACTCATTAAAATCAGTTTATGGAAGAAGATCCACAGGAAGAGCCAGTGTCACCTCATATGGGAGGAATCGATAGAATGTTTTAAACTTCTGTTTGAAACTTCAAAGCAATCTGCAACTCACTGTGTCTTTCTGACATATGCAAACACACACACAACCCTGCTCGCAAGATGCTCCCATACTCTCTCTGGTTGCCATGGCAGCATGTGCTCACCACTTCTCAGTGTGTCAGTTCTGAGCCATTTAACCTGAGGAGAGGCTGGCGGTAAGTCGTGGCCCAGTTTTCTCTTCCCTCTCTGAGGAGGATGATATGGAGAGAAATGCAGAGTCACGGAGCACACAAAGCCACTCTGTATCACCCCACAGGAATCTGATGAAGGCTTTGTTTGCTGCTGAGATCCTGGTAACTCACCACCGGCCTTACAGGGGTGATATAATGAGCGTGTTCGCATACTGTAAAGTTCAGAACATTTTTTCCCTCTTTCCTTTCAAAACTTTTTCTGCACTTCAGTTTTTAAGACCATTAATTGATACCAAATGCAAAAACAGCGGCAGCATGATCTTCACCACCTTCTGACATTACAGATAAATGTGAGGATTACTGAAGCACAGGTGTAAAAACTGATCTCCATTCTTCAGAAACCTCTGCCTGCATCAGGACACTCTTAGACTGAAAGGCTTCAAGGTGAGTCTATTCCAGGAGGAGAGAGACTCACAATGCCAACACTGAAACAAAACCACTGCAGATTTTGTGCACATGAGGTCTAATATGAGGAGAGTGGATTTGTGTCGGGCAGATCTTCAGCATCACTGTGACTAATGGTTTTGAGTTAAGACTAATGAGTTAAGAAGTTGAGTGGTTTGTTTTTCAAGTCTCAAGTTCAGTTTGCGAACACGGTAGAAAGAGGTGGACAGCCAATGATTACCGCACTGACATGAATATGTATGAAGGGGCCCAGTGCCGTGGAAACAGAAACAGAAGGTTCCAGAGCAAGAGAAACAGAGTGTTTTGTAATGCCAGTTCTACAGTACAGAAATGACCCAGGACCAGTTTGCTTGTTTGGCTCTTTGCCCTAAATGAAGCTCTGTTTAAGCATGCAGGGCGCAGCAGGCACAGCCTTCCTCTCACAAAGCTCTTCCTCCTGCTGGCAGTGGCCGGCTTCAGCTTCTTTAACACATGTTCTGCCCGGATCTATTCAGTCAGGGAAAGCTCTGTCAATACAAACTAAACATGCCGTCATCGCCTTTATACTCCAAAACCCGTGTTCAGTTTCTGGGAAGTGGGGAACAGCCTGAACAGTGTGTTTTGATGACATGATGGCAATGGGAAGCTTTGTTTAAAAATGATACCAAATACTTGATTTTACATGCTCACAATAAGGCAGAAATAAGTAAACTAATGGGGGGAAAATAAAAAATTAAAAATGTGAATATCTGTGCATGTTCCTCTCACCCTGAGACTGGTGTTTGAGCGTGGGTGGCTGAGATTGTTGTATCTCCAAGTGTCTGTCCCTGGAGTATCCACAGCTTCTCTGTTCAGATCGGGAGTCATGACATCACTTCCTGGCAAAGAAAAAATCCCCAGAGAGACAGGACGCTCCTTCCTGTGTGCACACAGAAAGCACATCATTAAAATCATTAAAACAAAGTAAGAACCCTTTTGTTGTACTCAGGTAAAATTCTCAATTTAAATGTATAAGAACATGCATTAAAAATATACAGTAGCAGTAGAGAACAATATTTAACATTTCTCTTAACTAATTGACTATGGCAAAGAAATGATCCATGACTGGCACCCACTTTCTGGGTAATCAAAAGCTACACTAGATCTAACTAGGTTAGTTTGATGAAAGTAGAGTGGTGCTTGCTAGTGTAAAACTCACAACTGCTGTTTTGAAATTGACCTGACTACTTCACTTTGTAAAGGTGTTTTCAGTGATTTGAGGTGCTGTGAGGTTGTGGAAGCCAGGACAATTGCTAAATGGTTCCTTTAGGGTTCTCAACAGTTGCTAGGATGTAGCTATGCTGTTGGCCAAAACAAAACCCAATCTTAATTCTTTAATCAGACCACTATATATGATTGTGGCCAAGTTTAAGTGTATGTCAATGAGATTTTCTGGTTTTGTTTTGCCTGCCACACTAAAAATCATTTGTTTTGGGCAGAAGTAGGAGCACTACAAACAGCTTCTCTTGGAGTTTAGAGAAGACTTTGATTAATCTTGTTCTTTTTGACTCTCTTCCTGTTGTCTGGTTGCTATAGTGCTGCAGTAGCTGCATTCAAAACGCTGAACGTGCTGACTGCACGTTCTGTAGAAAGTGACAGATCAGCTCACATGAGCAGCACTCTGCTCAGCACACAGTGAGGACGTGCTCAAATGTACACAACAGTTTAAATACAAGAAAGGCAAAACGATTGCCAAAAAAATAATAAATCCAATCAAAAGTGCAATGTGTGTTAACACAGTCTGCTTGACATTAAGTGACAGTAAAAGGGAGAAAGAAGGAACGCTAGGGCCGCATGATAAACTGAAGCAGGAAGAGTAATTCATCATGTATTGTTATGGCATCATATGTCAGGAACATCAGCTCTGCCTGATATTTACATCAATACAAGCGCTGAGGGCAAAATCTTGTGTAATTACACCCATCAGAGAACATGTAAAGCCAATCAAACACAGAGGACTGAAGTCTAATGTTCATTTCATGACATACAGTACTGCTGTTCTCTCAATCTGTTACTGGTAGAATTTGAAAGCAACTAATTAATGTTTGCATTAAAGACAAACTCAATTACCTTCAACTACATTATAGAAAAACTAGAAGAACATTTTTTTAGACACTAAACGCCCAGTTTGCTTTGATCAAAACATAACCTAAAGAGTATTTCATTCCTACAGCTTGTACAGTATTTCAACCTTCACCTACTTTAGCCAAACGCACCTTGAAATTCTCATTAGACGCATAAATACATGTAAAAACATCAAAACTTATAAACAAACAGTTTTTTTCTTATAGTTTACTTTAAAATGTAATCACCTGAGCAAACACTACACCTGTTAAACCAGTTTAACACCCCTGAACACCAATTGAAGAGTAGCTAACAATAAAAGGTGTTCTGTATGTATGTAACTCTAGCACAGTATCAGTATCACGTATCACAAATAATAAACAAAAACATGTTTACACATCCTGACAGAAACAGCGTCAGAGCTGAAACTACACAACTGCATTGACATGAAATACATTTAAAGAGAGAATCTGCTGAAAAGAGACAAAGGAAAGAGAAATGACATCTGTCATCCTGTTTCCTGCTGCATCACAGCGCTGCTCTTGTTTACTACAGCACTGAGACTTCAGTCAGTACAGTAACAGACATGTGATGCTAAGAGCAGACTGAGATCTGCGCAGCAAATCTGTGTGTCACATCACTAAAGTAAAATGAGAGATTGATCAAAACAGAGGACCAAAACAGATGGATCAAAGCATATGGCAGATATGACGGGGTGGATGCAGTCTGCAAATAAACAAGCCAGTGACGATACGATTAGAAAAGCTTTCAAAATCAGCACAGAGGAAGCAAAAGACTCTGTTGTGTGAAAATAGGCTACAAACACACACACATGCACACTGTGTCTGTGTACCTGCTGATCCGGGGAATGGAGTGTGTGATGGCAGGCAGGCCGTTGGAGACGGAATAATGCACCAGCAGCAGCACAGAGAGAGAGACCAGCACAGCAGAGTTGATGACTACCGCTCCCCCCACGACACCAAAGACAAACAGCAGCATGCACCCTGGACTCATGGCTACCGCCACGCGCTATGGGCTGCCTGCCGCCCCCCGATCCGCAAAAACAATCCCATCAACACATCGGCACACAGCGAGAACCTGCTTGTGTGTGTATGAAGCTCTGCAGCCTCTCAGTGCCGTGACATCATCCACTCTGATGATCACACAGTGCAGAGCGATGAATGGCAAGCAGCTATTTTTCCCAGGGTTCTGTGTCAGTGGTTGCTCTCTGTGAGCTTTTCCTCACACTCTGTCATCCTGTGCACTGCTGAGCTCTCCCTCTCTCTCTCAAACAGAAGATGTAAAGAATACTTCCAAACAGTTTCTCCTGCTTTGCTCTCACAGCTGATTGGTTGTGGAGGAAAGAGGGGTGGCTTGTTGGAACTGACGCATATATGCAGATTGCAAAAGACAACAAAGGGAGTTAAAACTGCAAACACACACACTCTGCTGTAGCTTGTCTCCTGAGAGCACAAAGCCCAATCCACCTGCTAAAAGCCATCAGGTATATACAGCTCTGACTTTAAAGTAACTGAAAGAAAAAGCCACTGTACTGACAGTTAAAAATATGACATTATTAATTATTCCAATAATTATAAACCATAATTACATTATAGAAAAAAGAAAAAAAAATAGAAAAAATAGAAAAGAAAACAAAAAATACTTCGACTTTATTTGCACAGTTAAAGTATGAAACACTTTTATAATAAACTGAACAGTGAGGAAACCGACTCTCTCAACTACCAACTTGTTTTTTCAAATCATTTGATCTGATAAAATTAATTTTTTTTAAACTAATCCCATAATCCTCGCGGCAGATGAACCCTCCACTCCATCTGTAACCCATCAGCCATGCCCTGCACCATCAATACATGATTTTCCAACTTCTGCAACATGTCTAGCAGATTCAAGGTAATCGTGCAGAAAAATGCAGCATGCACACCCTGCAGCCGGCGATCACTGAAACCCTCACAGAAACACATGCTTGAGAAACCAGCATGAAGTGTGTGTGAGTTTCTGTCACTAGTTCTGTCTTCATGAACATCAGCCACACAATTGTACCACATGACGCTCAGCTGAGACGCACTGCTGACCTACATTAGGAGATGCTCGCAGTGGCTGGATGTGTGCGTGGGGGAGTGTGTATATGGGTTTAATACGTGAGTCTAGCAAAATAATAGTATACATCACATGGGAAGATCAAACTGCTTATTAAACAGCATAAAAATAACAGAAAAATGTATTACCCACAGATTCCCTTTTAAAACACAAAAATAGTAAAAAGTAAATCTTGTTTACAAGTGGACATAATATAGTATTTCTACATAAGGCAGAAAGCACAGAATCAATAAGAAAATGATTTCACCTAATTCTGCCCATTGTTCCAGTGTCTGTGGTCTCCCCCGTCATCTGCTGGTATTTGGTACGTTCCAAGTGCTCCATGTAACTGTGGATCATCTGTAAGTCAAAATAATGGGAAGACGCACAGTGTGATATGGAGACGCCTGTCATGGACATCCACATTATTGTTTGGAAGCGGCTGCAGAAGACAGAGAGGATAGAGAATGTCATCTCCAGACCTGTGCTGCTCACCTCTGTGTGTCTCTGATGAAGAGCATTGTACTCTTTCTTCAGCTCAGCTTCACGCTCTTCTAATCTTCCAACTAAAAAAAGAAGTTTAACATCATCTTCAAAGCTTTATTCATTTCCATTTGCTGTGTAACAGGTGTAGGGTACAGTGGTCACCAGTCCAGACCTGGGTTAGGCTAACTAGAGGTAAACATGGTCCACCAATAAATGACTCAAATCATGTTGTAAAATATAAACACAGGTCTACTGTGATTCTGATGGTGAGGTATTCCTCTGGGGATTTAGGCAGACTCCTGAGACATTGGCTACATGCTGCAGTAACACCATACAGCCACCAGTGGTCAGTAGAATAACAGAAATCAATCAGTAGCTCACTGAGCTTAATAAAGACCCAGGCAAAGTTTTGGGTTCTAGTCTATTCTAGTTTTAGTCTAGATTCAAACAGTAATCCTCTCGTAAACTGGCAACTTACAAACTTACATAGTAACTATGAATTTCACTACAAAAATAAACACTTACTGCATATTATGTAAATAGAACAGTGTTATGTCATGTTATTTCAAGAAGGGTAAAATAAGGGTTGTTGTTCATAGTTAAGCATATGGTGTAAGACCACCATAAGCTATGATCTGATGATGAAGTTTCTGCAGTTCATCATTGCTTACATAAACATGCAGGGCATAAATTCAGGTCCATTCAACAGAGCCCTTCACCGGGTATCATCTGATAGTCAGCTTGTTTTTCTCAGTCTAAATTAAGAAAAGCTTTGTTTTCATGTAGGCTAGAGAGAAGCATAAAGTATTTTCAAAATCCAGTGAGTTGCCCTTATGACTAATTGATTATTCAGTCTTAAGGAAGCCTTGAATAATTAGGCTGGTTTCAGGTTTGCCTGACCCTGATCAGATGTGTTTGATAAGGACCATTTACATAAGAGCGCAACAGAATTGTACAGAAGTAGTCGACCACTGCGACCCATCCCAAATCTGGGCCAAAGAAAATGTCACTTTATTACAACATGCACTTACAGTGCTCCTAGCCAACAAAATACACACAAATACAGAGTAACTACATGGGCCTAATATGGATTAAGTCATGGAGTCAGTTCAGGGTTAGGTTTAAGGCTGGTTCCTAGTAATCACACAGTTACACAGTAATTACATAACACGTATATGTAGTACTTCAGAAAGTAAACTGAAGTACTAAAATTCGCTGTATGTCATGTCTGTAACTACTATGTAGTATGTATCTACATAAGAAAACATATATATACACAGTACATGTTGTGTACACTTGTGTTAAGTTTACTTAGATTTAAAGAACCAGCAAATCTGTAACAAGAACAGCTCTAAACTCTAAACCCTGTACGCTAACTCCAGTAGCAGCAAACACAACAACATTCTGAGTATTGCAGTAAAATGACACTGTATCAGACAGACACCTTATATAAAGTGACACTAATTAAGCTGCTGAGAGTGTATTACAGTCCATATCAGCTGTCCATCATATCAGACAGTTCTCTTAATGTATTAAACAGTTCAATCCACTGACTCACAAACATCACTAATCATTTCACAAAATGGGAAGTTCCTGCATAAACGCTGTTGACTGAATCCTTTTAATTATGGCAGATTGTTGATTTTTAATACTCATTCAGGCACAAAATAAGAAAATATTGACTGGATGTGTCATTTGCCAGAAGGGTTTACGTAACGTGCCGCCCACCTGGAGCAGAGTTTGGCTGTGAACACAGTCATACACCCATCATGTGGGGGAGTTCAGAGACCCTTAAGCTATAATCCAGTTCAGCCATTTCCCAGTAACACACCAGAAATCAAGAGACTCTCCATCCACTGAATGTGTGACTCTCTGAGCAGATGTCATGTTTGAACATGGGCGAGTGTGAGCAGGTTGTCATTTTACATCTCTTAAGAGGACAGAATCACACCACTGAAGTTTAAATGAATGCATGTAGCAGACACTGTTATCCAAACACAAACGTTTCAATCAGATATCTGAATATCAACAAGTTATGAGGAAGCATCACAGTCACTGTAATGAAGGTGATATATCCTCCAGCACTTCTACAGAGGTGAGGGGAGAGAACTTACTCTGGTCCGCATAGTTCTTGATCTTGAGCTCCATCTGTCTGGTCTGAGCCTCCAGAAGCAGCACACGACTCTGCAGATCTTTCTTCTCCTGCTCTTGAGAGTCTTCATACTCAATATATCTCTAGAGGAGACAGACAGACGGGGAGATTTTAAGTTTTGTTTTGTGTTTTTGATCTAGTCATGCTGAAGAACAAGGACAGAACATGACAGTTACATAATAGGTCCAAAATATTTCAGTTACTATTATGGACTTAAGCGGAATAATAACCGAAAAATTGCTCTGGTTTCATTTTTAGAAAAAGTCTACTAACTACTTTAAGGCCAGAAGGTGTAGAAATGTGGGCTTTAGCTTTCTATACAGCAAGAGTAATATATATATATATAGTGTAGAGAATAGAAAACTGATTATGCCTAAATAAACACCAGCACAGAACATAAAGAACACTAGAGCCAGTTCTCTCTCCAGCTTGTCTGAAGCATGCATTCATGTTTTTGTGGACAGCCACAAGCACATTAGCACACATGGGCTGTAATATTATCAGACATAAAACAAGTGAGCAAACAGGATGGTCAGAGCTCTGTGTGGCTCTGGAGCATGACACAGAAGTCACTGGCTGAAGTTTGGACCAGTAACAGCTGCTGGGTTTCAGCCTGTCTGATCCGGGAGTCAGTGATTCAGTGCAGGCGTTTGCCTGATTACTCATTCCTGCTGCACTCTCTCATATTCCAAAGATGAACAGGCCACTAATGGGCGAGGTGTGAGAGTGTGTTTTCAAGGCTGGAAAGATTCCCTTCTTCCAGACACCAAACACACAGTGTGTCCTCACCTCTGCTGTCAGATGTCACCCAAACTGATGTCTGCATGTGTGTGTGTGTGTGTGTGTGGGCATCAACTTAAGAGTATTACAGGTGCACCAAGAAAATCAAACAAAAAATACTCATGTATTCATCTAGCAGACATTTTTATTCAAAGCAACAAACGAGGAGATAACGTTTGAAATGAATCATGGAAATATGAGTGTGACTAGTTTATATGAGTTACACTAGTACTAGTGTAACTAGGCAGTTTCTATGATAACACTGATAATTAGAAGATATTGCAATTGTGTGATGTAACTTTCAAGCCAACAGTCCAAAATCACTTATGTGTCTGCCAGCAAACCCACTGCTGAACAAACTAAACATCAGAGGAACAGTCTAAGCTAAAGCTAACCGCTAACATTCAGCAGGGTCTGAAATGCAGAGCAGGACTGCTGGAATTCTGCACATTTTAAATCATTTTCACACACAACAAACATCTATACTCACATTTAATCTAAATAACAGATGAACTGAAATGTAAATGTACTAGTTCATTAAAATACAGCCAAAGAAAATCACAGAATGAGCTTGTGTACACTTACATGTGTAGATATTGTTACACCGAAGACTGTAGATGACTATACAGACTGTGATTACTGTAACATGAACATGATCATTGTGACAAACATCTGTCACAATAAGGAACAATAATAATGCTGCGATAACTGCATGATCTTATTTACAACACCAAACACAGTTTATAATAAACACAATAGCAAGCAGGCACATTAAATATGAATGGCATCTTTGTAAGACAAGCACTCCTGTGTTACTACAGGTGTGACATTTCACCATATCAAACATTTCTTCCAGAGCCCCTTTTTCAGAAATGAATTCCTGTCTCTGATTCAGTTTAGCATCATAGATTTCTGTCACTAAACTGAATCACTGTGGAGTGAAGTATATTATCCAACACTTGACAAAAGAAGTGATTAGCCTTAATTAAACAGGTTTAACAGGGATCTGAAACACTTAAAAGCTATTAATTACAAACACAATGAACTCATGACTGAACATTGACAACCTGTGTCACAACCAGAAGAGCAAACGTCTCTAAGCTGACCTGCATCAAAGCACACTCTTCTGCTCACTCCATCATTATCAGACCCCACAGGCTAAAGACGCTTCTCACCTGATGATGTTATCCAGCACAATCCCCCTTAAACTTCACCCAGAAGAAAGAGCATTCTGCTGTCTGCTTAGTGTTTCTCCTGATAAACCATTTACTGGCTCCAGGCTCTGGGACATCAGAGAATCCTGACGCATGAGGAGCGTCTGTATGAGGGGTCTTATGATCTCAGATGCACAGGTCAACACATGCTCCAGCTCATGTCCTCAGGAGAACCCTACAATACTCTACAATGGTTTAAGTCTGGTTTTCCACCTATATATAAAGTCTTAAAAATACAGGTAAAGTTCACAACTAAATAACATAATTTTCTGTTTATCCATCCCAGATTTCCCTATTTTTTCCTATGTGCTTAAACTCTTTGTACTTTCTGTGAAGTGAGAATGTTTTATAATAATGTCAGTTTTAATTTAGAACTGAACTAACTTAAATACATGTGGAGAACTTGCCACAGTTCTTCTATGCATTCAGGCTCAATAGCTTCTGTCTTAATGTGAAACAATGACATCTCAACACACCTGCCTGACCCTTGCCTGCTTGTTTATTTAACATTCTGACTAATGCTTTCAGATACACTAATTACTGGTCAAGTTAACCAGTAATCAAACAGATATTCTGCCACTGAATGAGCACATTTAGCAAGCTTGTAAATTCAGTTCTGGCTTCATTCTGAATCCACTTATTACAGAACTTCCAATGGTCCTACAGAATTGTCTTGCTTCACTCAACGTTTTAAGACAGTAAAATGGGTTGTGAATACCTTTTAATGTTAACTTCACATCAATTACACAAAAATTCAAGCAGAAGCTATAAAGGGCAGATTTACACATGGACCTAGTTACCAGCTATAATTAGGGCAGTATTGAGGTCATGTGTGTACATGTGTAACAGCACACTGATCTGCACTGAAACAATCATCAACAGCCCTCAGCCCCTGAACATATGACTGTCACAAACAACATTCACAGTAATGGGATCAAACAGTTTGATAATAAAGAACAGAGAACCTATAACAAGCAACTCACTGTGGGGAGAATGTTGAGATGTATCATGTAGGTCAGGAAATAACATGCATAAACTGTAAGTAACTGTAAAGTAACATACTGTAACTGTAGTAGTTATCTGAAGGAAGCTCTAAGAAGAGAATTAGTTGTCATGAGGAGTACTAACGAGAATTAGTGTGCATGGATCTCACGTTATAGAGAGAAACATATATTTCACACCCATCTGATGTTTGTTCTGATGAGTTGTGCATGCATTTCTGCTTAAAGCTTGTTGCTATCTACAAACACTCTTTGGTGCTCATCATATGATCCAGAGGACAGTGCTCATATGACAGCTCAGCAGAGGAAGAGTGTCTGGCTGCATACAGACTTCAGGCTCTTTGCTCCACATAATGTCCCCATTGTGGCCCACAGATAGAGACTGCTGTGTACCGCCACTCTATTGATAGAGCTCTCTTTAAATCAACTGCGCCTTTATTTGACCCACAGCTCATAACTGCCTAAACACAGACACAAGATACACTCTTTTTGCAAGGTTTCGCTCTCACCTTGTGCTCACTGTAGTTACGTTGAGTCAGGTAGGGTTATATGAGGTCAGGCACAGACAGTTGTGGTAAGCTTAAAAAATGCCATAAGTGGAACCTATACATCTAAGAACTGATGCTTAAATGTGGAATTAAAAGCTTCCATAGATGTACTTGCCAGTTGTTCCCTCTAAATGTTTGTGTGTGTATCTGGTGCTCTTGTGCATACTGTAGGTTTAAGAAAGCTGTGATTTGGTCATTGAGAGATTTAAACAGAAGACAAAAAGTTTACTAAACATTCAAAGAACGTTTCCTGCACCGTTGAACCTACAGCATCACAACATCAAACACACAAGTGTCATCAGTGTACTCAAATTGCAGAATGAATGAAGCTTAAAGCAAATTCTTTTTAATAAACCACTTATTAACAGTCACAAATGAGCTCAGAGGAACTCGGTCACCACAGCTCGCTCACTTACCGAATCAGAGGTTTCTGAATTAACTTCCGACTCACTCACTGAACCAAACCATTACACAGTTACACAGTGATACTGGTACTGAATGTCCTAATATTAAGCTAGTATCAAGAACCCAGAAACCTAGAAAAGACAAAGCTAGTAAAGGTTCAATCAAATTTCATTCTCATTGTGAAGAAAACAGTGATTGAGTGAGTGAAGCAGCAGGACTGTGAGAGCGCCACATGTTGAGCTCTGAAGTCACTCTGAAGCCTGACTAATGTGACTGAACTTCACAAACTCTCCTGACTGGAGAAAAAGAACTCAGGAAGCTCGTTTTTTCCGGTACACTTGAAGCCCTTCCCTGACGTTTCCTTCCACAGTCTGGAAACACAACTGCTGCAACCCTTAGATTCTGTAGAGAACCCTTAGATTCTGTAGAGAACCCTTAGATTCTCTACAGAAGAACACAAAAGAACACACATGCAGGTGTGAATGCAGTTTGCCAACACACTCCAAGCACACTGTCTTTGATATTCTTAAGATTGTGTTTTTGAGCTTGTGTTGTGTATATTTACGTGGGAAGCTGATCTAGGAGTAAAATGGTGGATGAGGCAGACAGTGGCCACTATAATGCGCCTAATCATGCTGATAATGCAGCATGTACCTGCATACAGCAGAAATCAACAACGCATCACAATTGCGCTGCACTGAGCCAGAGGTGTGTGAGTTCATATACTCCAGCACTGTGTTGGGTTCTGAACGCTGTCTGTGGGCAGCTGACAGCTCAAACACACACATTAACTTTCTGATGATATGCAGCAGAAATGTTTGAGGTCAGATCTCAGGTTTAAACTCTGGGGTGGGGGAACTCTTAAAGGATGTTTCCACACAATGGTGATGCATGTTTCACAATGAAGAGATTACTTGTTTAAGCTGTAATACAGTTACAGTCAGTGGGTTACAGTCACATTACAAATTAACCCGGTTAAGCACGTACAGAGGCATGTGACTATAGTAACAAGCACATACATTTAAATTTCTCATGAATGCACACTTATGTCACCACCCATAATTCTCTTGTTTTGTCCTGACAACACTACTGCCTCAGGGTCCATGTGTGGTTTATGAACACAGAACAACATGCCTTTATGGACTCTTATGATGGTCAACACCTTGTGTTTGGTGTTTAAGACAAAACGACAGCAGTAAGATTTAGACTATTAAACAGAAAAGCAGTTATTTAATAAGGGCAATTCCCAAATCAAAATATTAGGTTTCATTTAAAACAACTAAACGCATTTGACTGGGCATGCAAAACTGCAGGTTAATCTTTTATGAGACATCACGTCTGCAATTTAAATCATTCAAAAGTAGATGTTTATCTAGATGTGGCAGTTATCATTTTTCTCCATGAACATTTAACATGTATTATTTCTGCCTGCTTAACTAGTCATACTAATTAGTCTTCATTCATGCTTGTATGGGTTTGGTATTATGCAGGAGTCTGTTTCTAGTGACACTGTGGGCAGCAACTGGATAGCAGCTAGCAAAGAGAAGCCAGACAAATGATCATATGCCGGGCCCTTCACTTCAGCTGCTACTAACAAAAGGTCACATGACCTGAAAGTTAACCCATCTCAAAGGGGAGCACTTTCATACAGTCCTCTGTCAAAAGAACATGCACATAGGAGGACAGGCTGGAGAGTGAAAGCAGCAGAAGGACAACAGCATCTCTGTGGCACAGCTATAGATCACAGTCTTTAAAAACAAGCAGGTGACCAATGACTCTGGGTAGAAGAACAGGCCCTGGCTGCTAGTTTGGTGTCAGCTACTTGCCACACTGACCATAATGACTGGAGTCTGGAATGTGTTGGAATGTATGGAGGCATATCTTGTCTAACTCTCCTGGTTCTTGCTAACATTTGAAAACATGAGACATTAAAATGATTACAAACTTATTAAAACACAGCGAGAAAGTTTTAAGTTTAAATGTATTATGTTTAATATAACTCAAGTAGCCATAACTTTTTGCTGGACAGCAAATATTATTTTGCCACTTAGCTGGCAGCTGATTTGCGATGCATTCCTCTGGAAGTAAATATTTTCAAGAGGATCATAAATATACAACCTTAATGTGGCACAAACAAATCCTGAAGTTCTCACATTTTCACTGTTCTGTTATTATCTGAATGTTGTGAATGTTTCATTTAGCACACCAGCTCCACAGACAGCAGTGTAGTGCACTCAGCTGTAGGAATTTTACTTTATATAGACACTATAGTGGTCAAGTGTCGTAGTTATGTCATGCATGAAAAAGCAAGAGTATGGGAAATGTTTATATGTTAATGTATATTGCTGACATTAATATAACTATTACATTTACAAGACGTAGCTTTCTTGACTTGACTTGACATTAACTACTGGGTGTGCTATCTCTAACCTACTGGGTGTATTCCAGTAACATGTGCAAGAAACACAGCTGAGCTGGTTCCCTCTGTACATGTGATGACTTGACACATACAAACGGAAACGACGCCAAACTCTTAAGTAACGTTACCATTGGAAACAGAGTTAAACAGTAGAGCTATTTTTGCCTTCGATTCTGCGAGTTTTCCCTTACATGTACCAGTTCACTCCAGAGGAGCCACTGAAAGTGTTGGTTTGAAAACAAAATGCTCTTGTAACAAAATCAATACAGGGGCAAATATTAAAAATATGAATGTACATTTAAGATGCTAAAATCTAACACAGATTCATACTTAACGTTTATATCCAACCCTGATCTAAATGACTCATGTCATCTTCCTGTGAGCCAAACATCTTGATGAACTGGTCAAAATAGATTTAATAGAGCTGGAACTAAACTCGACAGGGAAGTAACTGTATTGTGCTAGAGACAGAATTAAACACCAATAATACTGCCTTTAACTTAAATCTGGAAAACATGCAGGACTGTAGAATGAAACAACAAGTTTATGACTTTTCCTTCTTGTTAGTCACATTAACAAGCAAGGCAGTAAACCCAGAAGTTCAGTGTATTCAACAGCTGTGATCTACACTCAATATACGCCGATCTTTCATCTGAAGTGTATGAAGTACACACTCTGCTTCAGCATCACATATAAATGACATTATCAACTTTACACGCCTGCAGTAGAGACTGAAGTGGCCTAGTGTATCTCATGTTGTCAAACACTGATCGCAGTACCTCCTCGGCGCTCTTCCTCAGCGCTTTCTCCCGTTCATACTGCGTGATGAGCTGCTCGTTATCCTCCTTCAGCAGCTCCAGCTCCACCTCATGCTCCTGGTTCTCCGCAAACACCGAGTCCAAGTTCTCCAGAACGGCCACGACCAGCGGCATGAGCTCCTTCACCACGTCCTCGTCGTATTTGCCAATCATCCGCTCGAACTCTCGGTAGATGGAACTCGCCAGTCCGGACACCCGCTCGGACATCATGGCTGAAGTTCCCGGGTCCTCCTGGTAAAGGACACCGTCTTCTAACTCCATGTTGACTTGGCTTCTGTGGGTCAGATGCTCTGCGGCTCTTTGTGAAGTGTGACTTGAAGCAGCTCGCGCTAGCAGCTCGCTCGCGCGCGCGCAGTCAGCCAGCAACTGTCGGGATCTGTTTACCTCGCGACGTCTGCGCTTCAACTACATTCACGAGTCACTTTTAAAGAAGAACTTAAGCATAAAGTGAGAATAAAAGTGGCGCGTGAAGCCGTCCAGGTCTCCGGGGACACTTATTTGACGGGGTTAATGTGCACTAAACAGCAGTTGTTATTAAGTACAGTCCCGACAGGAGAAGTGTAGTGGACCTAAGCGTCACACGTGACGTCACACTGTAAGCGGGATGGGCGGGACTTCGTGCTGGTTATTGACACGCACTTTGTGTTTGACATGATTTGACTCGTTTACAGCTGGTAATAAATGTTTGCATAATAATGTCGCATTTTGTGTATGTGTTATTAAACCTTAAATAAAGAAAACGATGTTTAATACAAACCTATGAATGTGTATAAAATGTGTTAATTTTCATACAAAAGGTAAAGCACGCAAAAGTGTTGTTGGCATAACACAGATCAAGGTTAAATTTCATAAGTAGTCTCAGACTTTTGGACCTCACCTTATAATAAAATGTCTAAATGTTAACTCTTAACACATCGATCAATTAGCATGCGGTAATTTTACTGCCTCACTTCATAACACAAACAGAACAACCTGTTTTTTTCAGCATGTTTATTTTGAAAAATGCACAATGTTAACTGGAATAAACTGAAACATGTAATAGAACTGTGGCGTAAATGAGCACACACACCTGAAGCTGTTGAAATGTGTTCATGCTTTTGGTATCATGCATCAAATTCTCAAACTGGGATGATCTACAGTCAGCCTGTTAACAACCCATATCACTTTTGGCCACTGAATAACCAATTCTGATGTGACCAAGATACATCACAAAAATTACATCACATAAATAATACTGCGTTTTCCCTCAGGTCCTAATGGCTCATTCTAAACAATTCAAAAACAGTTCTTATAATTGAACAACACAGATTTTTTTAATGATGTCATGTACAGTATATGGTTTGAGTGATGAAACAGCTCATTATACCATTAAAAGCATACAAGCACATCAAAGGCATAATAAATACAGAAGATAAATACAGAAGAGCTGAACCGCTCTAAATAAAATGACTGAGGGAGGAGGAGTCTGGCACAGTCACGCTTCCAACAGTCTGCATGTACCACAGTCAGTTTAAAGATCGGGCCCCGGGCCCTCAGAGCTCAAATGACATTCAGGTGGCTGTTGCTCATGGAAGAGGGGCAGAGAGCGAACGGGCGGTCACGGGTGAGACTGCGCAGGGCCCGGAGCACCACATCAGGCATGTGATCAGCCATCATCCTCGGGCTGATCAGAACATTTCGGAACACTGTCTCACTGGCCCATTCAGCCCGGTACCTCACCTGAGAAAAACAGTGTCTGCGTAAAGAGAGAAAGAGATTGTTAGTACTGCAGAATTGCCTCTGAATAGTACACAACTAACAGGAAGAAAACGATGAACATAAAATGTGATATGCATAATAATGTAAGTGAGACATACAGTACTGCTTGACATCACACTGCTCTAGTGACCTGTGGTCCACTGACCTGCGCGTGGGACCCTCCTCTGTGATGTACATGATACGGCCAGGCAGGTATAGGGGTAAGTTGGTGGGGTGGGCGGGCGAGTCATCAGACGATAGACTCTGATAGGTGGATGAGCGCTGCACCATCAGACTTTCCTCGCCTAGCAACGGTTGACTTAGCTGCTGCTCTTGCCGGTTCTCCATCTCTGTAGGGAAATCATCAGGGGCTCCTCCAAACACCTCGTACCAGCAGCCATGCATTAATATCTTGTACTGAGAGAAAAAGAGGAAAGAAAATTACGGATAATATTGCTGATAGTTCAATGTAAATGGAGACATAAGCTCTATTTTAAAACAGAACAATGAATCTTACTTTTGGTTTAGTGCAGTTAGACACCATTTTTAATATTCTTCTTTTCAAGTCTTCCATGTTTGGAATACTTAATCTGAGGAAAATAAAAACTTGTTTGGCCACTCAGTTGAGGAAGTGATACAAAAAGTTGTCTGCTGTGTAAATATGGTCACCCTTTTACATATACAAATAAAATCAAATAGGTCTCTGCCTGAGTGTAACAACTGTACTCAATCTCACCTAGGAACAAGATCTTTTCCCAGCACCACTGAGATGACAAACTGCTTTGTGTAATCAGCCAGAGCTTTACTGAGAAGAGACATTAGATGTGATGTTATATGATTATTATCCAAACACTAAACCAGTCATCAAATTTAGAACTGTTTCACAAAAACAACATATTAGCATTTTTGGACATGTACCATAGCACCACTTTATTGATGGTACATGAATATGGGTGTATCATAACCAAAGGCAATTCCTATAAATACATTTTACATTCAGTACATTTCAGTTCCTCTTACTGCACTTTGTACTTCTGCTCTAGCTACATTAGTAGTCTACTCTTGAAACTTGCTATTTCTGTCCTGTACGTACTGTTAGCTCATAGTAAACTGGATCCTCATGTGTAACTCACATTGTATTGTGATGGTAGAATGATTTTTGCAAGGGCAGAATGTCAGCTGTATGTTATTCAGGCAACAAGCGTGGTATTACCTCATGAGGCCCCCTGGTGGAGAGAAAGCATAGCACTCCAGAGAGGGGTGTGTACTGCGAAGATACACAGCCAACAAAGCAGCCGCTCCTGCACCAAGACTGTGACCTGTAATAACCAGCTTATACTCCTGGAGATACCCACAGTTAACATCACAACACATGTATGTTATCAGAGATTGATGGACAATGACACAGAACGTGTAAACACAATAGCAAAACCAAAAGCTCTCACAGGTGCTATGTTGAATGCCTGGCTCAAAATACCATCATTGACTAGTTTCTTGTAGATGTAGTTTGCTGCTTGAGAAATGCCCTGTGACAAGACAGACGTCATCAGCTAATCCAAACATCTGCACTACACATTGGGATTATTTTCTGTAGAATTCATTCACTGTCCAACATGTTTCACTCTTGTATGGTTATAACAACTTCATAACAGCACACCAAACATGCTCTGATTCTTTCACACTGATCTTGTTTACCTTATGAGCATAACATGTTCCTGACACACCTTCAACAGAGAGATTCTCACATTCAGCAGATAGATCTGTCAACACATCCTGTAAACACACACATGCACAATGAGAGGGATTGTGGCATCACTTCACATTTAGCTGGATTTTGTATTTTATTCTAGGGACGTACAATCTACAAAAGTAGTTTGTTTGAAAATGATTTAAAATGACCTAAACAACAGCATGAGCTCAATTAAAACTCAAAGAAACTGCCAGAACTCAAGAACACAATCTGGTTAGACCTGAACATCTAACACAAACACTAGATTTGACTCTCAGGTTTAAAGATATATCTGACTCACCTTTAGTGACAGAGTGCCCCTCACAGCGACCAGAACCGCCTCCCGTTTATGATCTAATGCCACGAAAAATGGAATCTCATAGATCTACAAAATAAAAACACTTCCTTGTAGAACTTCTGAACTAACATGAATGTTTTCCCAGCAAACTGGTTCTCATTTCTGTGACTGAGAATTCTTCTCAGAATCATCCACTGATGAAACGATGAGGTCTCATTGAGGTGCTTATTCTTTGCACTTGAAGTTACTGAAGAGAATTTACAGCATTCCATTTGCAAATGAAATGATTTGATAATAATTGTACAGTAGATGAATGGGGATAATAAAAGACTGGAGCAGCTGTGCAAAGCAGTATATCTGACATACACATCGGGGAGTTGCTGTTTTGAAAACAACTGATATAGAGACTGTGGATGTTACCCTGACTGCTGCACCTCTGCTTCTACACCAGCAGTTTTTAAGGGCTGGAGTGAAACAGATTCTTCTGGTGTGGACACTCATGGATCGGTTTAAGATCATCAAATGTACAGCAAACCATGAAGCATCACCTGGTTATGAAAGCTGATGTGGATGAAGTCTCTGTACTGCAGCCCTGTGCTCTGAATGATGGAGGTGAAATGGCAGCCGAGACTATCGCCTCCCACCAGGTCATACTCTGCATGACGGTTCCGACAACTGAAATACAGACCAATCGCTGTCATTTTCATAAGAGGTTATTAATACATTGTATTCGTCTATGAAAGCTGTTCAAGCGTATAATTCCTGCTGCACTAGAAGAAAATAAACAGACCCCCAAACTCACACTGGTTGAGACACAGGCTGATACTGTATGTTACACAGCTCAAACAAACAGAGCAATCTCTGAAAGCAACACGCTGCTGTCAACACAGTGCTGTCACATTCTGTCAATGGCTGAAGTTATGACTAAGATTTAGAGAAAAGAGCATTTGACATTTTCATCAAATCAATGATAATTTAAAACATTTTGAAGCCAGTTTCAGTTCTCAGTGGCCAAGTTACTGCTGTCTGCTTCTGTAGGGCAGAACCTCACCTTGATTCAACAGGGACAGCAGCACATGTTTAACATCTACAACACTCACCAGTCTCCACTGAGTTTGCAGAGTCCAGTGAAGGGGTTTGAGTAGATGAACATCGGCCAGCCGTAAGCAGCTGCAGCAAACTGCATACAGTGAGCAGCCTTCTCCAGCTCCACCTCCAGATCTTCTCTCTGTCACAAACACAAATGTTATCCATCAACTACTCTTACTAATCTCCAGACTCTATCCACTGTGACATCAGAGCTGCACACTCACTATAGGGGACGAGGGGCTGTGGCTCAGAACCTCATCAGGGTCTCGGCAGTGCTCCATTTTATCCTGTTCCTGATGTAGAAGAGCCAGACCAGCAGCAATGTCACTGGGCACCAGGTCTGTATCCTGAACGCACGGCAAGGTAAGTTATCTTAATATTACTGTCTGCAAGCAGCTCATTCAACAGTGACATACTGTACTTTGAGCTGTGACATTATGCGCCTACAGTGGAGAGCAATGCAGAAGCATATGTCTGCATATGACTTTTAGTGGTAATTAACAGCATGTCAATGTAACTTGAATTGCATTTAAAGGAAAAATTCACCCAACATTTACTCACCCTCATGCGTTTATTGAACAGTATAAAATAAACAAGGTTTGCGAGTGCTGAAAGTAAATGAGGAGCTACAATATAAGATACAATATGACTCCACCATTCACGAGTTCGCACTAACATGCAATCGCAAATGATCACTGATGCGTATTTGGCGTGCTGTCCGGGGGGAGGGCTCCGAGCTCGGAATTTGGCCCGAACCCAG